>JAUPFR010000105.1:0-217460 GCA_036925125.1 Oreortyx pictus
TGTGGGTGTGGACAGGAGTGAAGTGAAGTGGAGTGGAGTGGAGTAGAGTGGAGTGGAGTGGAGTGGAGCGGAGTGCAGTGGAGTGGAGTGGAGTGGAGTGGAGTGGAGTGGAGTGGAGTAGAGTGGAGTGGAGTGGAGTGGAGTGGAGTCTAGTGGAGTGGAGAGGATTGGAGTGGAGTGGAGTGGACTGGAGTGGAGTGGAGTGGAGAGGAGTGGAGTGGACTGGAGTGGAGTGGAGGGGTGTGGTATGGAGTGGAGTGGAGTGGAGTAGAGTGGAGTGGAGAGGTGTTGTGTGGAGTGGAGTGGAGTGGAGTGAAATGGAGTGGAGTGGAGTGGAGTAGAGTGGTGCGGAGCGGAGTGGAGTGGAGTGGAGAGGTGTGGTGTTGAGTGGAGTAGTGAGTGGAGTGGAGTGAGTGGAGTGGAGTGGAGTGGAGTGGAGTGGAGTGGAGTGGTGAGGAGTAAAACGGAGTGGAGTGGAGTGGAGTGGAGTGGAGTGGAGTGGAGTGGAGTGGAGTGGAGTGGAGTGGAGTGGAGTGCAGTGCAGTGGAGTGCAGTGGAGTGGAGTGGAGAGGAGTAAAACGGAGTGGAGTGGAGTGGAGTGGAGTGGAGTGGAGTGGAGTGGAGACATGTGGAGTGGAGTGGAGACATGTGGAGTGGAGTGAGTGGAGTGGAGTGGAGTGGAGTGAGTGGAGTGGAGTGGAGTGGAGTGGAGTGGAGTGGAGTGGTGAGGAGTGGAGTGGAGAGGAGTAAAACGGAGTGGAGTGGAGTGGAGTGGAGTGGAGTGGAGTGGAGTGGAGTGGAGTGGAGTGGAGTGGAGTGGAGTGGAGTGGAGTGGAGTGGAGTGGAGAGGTGTGGAGTGGAGTGGAGTGGAGGGTGCTGCGGAGTGGAGTGGAGTGGAGTGGAGTGGAGTGGGAGTGGAGTGGAGTGGAGTGGAGTGGAGTGGAGTGGAGAGGAGTGGTGAGTGGAGTGGAGTGGAGTGGAGTGTGAGTGGAGTGGAGTGGAGTGGAGTGGAGTAGAGTAGAGTGGAGTGCGAGCGAGTGGAGTGAGTGGAGTGGAGTGGAGAGGAGTGGAGTGGAGTGAGTGGAGTGGAGGAGGTGTGGAGTGGAGTGAGTGGAGTGAGTGGAGTGGAGTGGAGTGGAGTGGAGTGGAGTGGAGTGAGTGGGAGTGGAGTGGAGTGGAGTGGAGTGAGAGTGAGGAGTGGAGTGGAGTGGAGTGGAGTGGAGTGGAGTGGAGTGGAGTGGGAGTGGAGTGGAGTGGAGTGGAGTGGAGTGGAGTGGAGTGAGAGAGTGGAGTGGAGTAAACGGGAGTGGAGGGAGTGGAGTGGAGTGAGTGGAGTGGAGTGGAGGAGAGGTGTGAGTGGAGTGGAGTGGAGTGGAGTGGAGTGGAGTGGAGTGAGTGGAGGGAGTGGAGTGGAGTGGAGTGGAGTGGAGTGGAGTGGAGTGGAGTGGAGTGAGGTGGAGTGGAGTGGAGAGGAGTGGAGTGGAGTGGAGTGGAGTGAGTGGAGTGGAGTGGAGTGGAGTGGAGTGGAGTGAGGAGTGGAGTGGAGTGGAGTGGAGTGGAGTGGAGTGGAGTGGGGAGGGTGGAGTGGAGTGGAGAGTGTGGAGTGGAGTGGAGTGGAGTGGAGTGGAGTGGAGTGAGTGGAGTGAGTGGAGTGGAGAGGTGTGGAGTGGAGGGAGGAGGGGAGTGGAGTGAGTGAGTGGAGTGGGAGTGGAGTGGAGTGAGTGGAGTGGAGAGGAGTGGAGTGGAGGAGTGGAGTGAGTGGAGTGGAGTGAGTGGAGGAGGGAGTGGAGTGTGGAGTGGAGTTGGAGTGGAGGAGTGGATGAGGAGGAGTGGAGTGGAGTGGAGTGGAGTGGAGTGGAGTGAGTGAGTGGAGTGGAGTGGAGTGGAGTGGAGTGGAGTGGAGTGGAGGGAGGGTGGTAGTGGAGTGGAGTGGGTGGAGGGAGTGGAGTGGAGGAGGTGGATGAGTGGAGTGAGGTGGAGTGGAGTGAGGAGTGGAGTGGAGTGGAGTGGAGTGGAGTGGAGTGGAGTGGAGAGGTGTGGTGTTGAGTGGAGTAGAGTGGAGTGGAGTGCGAGTGGAGTGGAGTGGAGAGGAGGGAGTCGGAGTGGAGTGGAGTGAGCTGGAGGAGTCGGAGTGGAGTGGAGGAGTGCGAGTGGAGTGGAGGTGGGAGTGGAGTGGAGTGGAGGTGGAGTGGAGTGGAGTGGGAGTGGAGTGGAGTGGAGGAGAGTGTGGAGTGGAGTGGAGTGGAGTAGGCGGAGTGGAGTGAGTGGAGTGAGTGGCGAGTGCGAGTGGAGGGCGGAGTGGAGTGGAGTGCGAGGTGGAGTCGAGTGGAGTGGAGAGGATTGGAGTGGAGTGGAGTGGCAGGTGAGTGCGAGGAGTGGAGTGGAGTGGAGAGGACTGGAGTGGAGGAGGGAGTGGCTGGAGTGGAGTGGAGTGGAGTAGGAGAGGGTGAGTGGAGTGGAGAGGAGTGGAGTGGAGGAGGGAGGCGAGCAGGCGAGTGGAGTGGAGTGGAGTGGAGTGGAGTGGCGTGGAGTGCGTGAGTGGAGTGGAGTGGAGTGGAGCGGAGTGGAGTAGGGAGTGGAGAGGAGTGGAGTGGAGGAGTGAGGGCGTGGAGTGCGAGTCGAGTGAGTGAGTGGAGTCGAGTGGAGTGGAGGCTGGGAGTGGAGTGGAGTGGAGTGGACTGAGGGCGTGGAGTGGAGAGGGTGGAGTGGAGTGGAGTGGAGGCGTGAGTGGAGCTGGAGTGGCGAGGTGGAGGGAGAGGCGTGGAGTGGCGTGGAGGTGTGCGTGGAGTTGAGTGGAGTGGAGTCGAGTGAGCGAGGCGAGGGAGTGGAGTGCGAGCGAGTGCGAGCGTGCGAGGCGAGTGGAGTGGAGTGGAGAGGAGTGAGTGGAGTCGAGTGGAGTGGAGTGAGCGAGTGCGAGTGCGAGGCGAGGCGAGTGGAGTGGCGTGGTGAGGAGCGAGCCCGGAGTGCGAGGCGAGGAGAGTGAGTGGAGTGGCGTGGCGAGGGAGTGGAGTGCGAGGCGTGGAGTGGAGTGGAGTGCGAGGAGTGGAGTGCGTGCGAGGCGAGGCAGTGGAGTGCAGTGGAGTGGAGTGGAGCGGCGATCCCCGAGGCGAGGCGAGGCGTGGCGAGGCGAGGCGGAGTGGCCCTGAGGCGAGCGAGGCGAGGCGAGGCGTGAGGCGTGGAGAGGCGTGGCGAGGCGTGGCGTGGAGAGGCGTGGCGAGGTGGAGAGGGCGAGGCGAGGCGCGGCGAGCCCCGGCGAGGCGTGGCGAGGCGAGGCGAGGCGAGGCGTGGCGAGGCGAGGCGAGGCGAGGGAGTGGAGGAGGCGTGGCGAGGCGAGCAGCGGCGAGGCGAGGCGAGTCGGAGGTGCGGAGGAGGCGAGGGCGTGGCGAGGAGAGGCGTGGCGTGGAGTGGAGTGGCGAGGCGAGGAGTGGCGTGGCGAGCGTGGCGTGGCGAGGCGAGGCGAGGAGCGTCGCGAGGTGCGGAGCGGCGTGGCGAGGCGTGGAGTGGCGAGGCGCGGAGTGCGAGGCGAGGCGAGGCGAGGCGCGGAGAGGAGAGGCGAGCGAGGCGAGTGCGAGGCGAGGCGAGTGCGAGGCGAGGGCGAGCGAGGCGAGGCGCGGCGACCCCGGAGGCGTGGAGTGCGAGGGCGAGGCGTGGCGAGGCGAGTGGCGAGGCGAGGCGTGGAGAGGCGAGGCGCGGCGTCCCCGGCGAGGCGACGCGAGGCGAGGCGAGGCGCGGAGAGGCGAGTGGCGAGGCGAGGCGAGGCGAGGGCGTGGCGAGGCGAGGCGAGGCGAGGCGAGGCGAGGCGAGGCGAGGCGAGGCGAGGCGCGGCGAGGCGAGGCGCGGCGACCCCGGCGTGGCGAGGCGTGGCGAGGCGAGGCGAGGCGAGGCGAGGCGAGGCGTGCGTGGCGAGGCGAGGCGAGGGCGCGGCGACCCCCGGCGAGGCGAGGCGAGGCGAGGCGAGTGGCGAGGCGAGGCGAGGCGTGGCGCAGAGGGGGAGGCGAGGCGAGGCGAGGCGAGGCGAGGCGTGGCGAGGCGCGGCGACCCCCGGCGAGGCGAGGCGAGGCGAGGCGTGGCGAGGCGAGGCTAGGCGAGGCGAGGCGAGGCGAGGCCGAGGCGAGGCGAGCCGAGGCGAGCCGAGGCGAGGCGAGGCGCGGCGACCCCCGGCGAGGCGAGGCGAGGCGAGGCGAGGCGAGGCGCAGAGGGGAGGCGAGGCGAGGCGAGGCGAGGCGAGGCGCGGCGAGGCGAGGCGCGGCGACCCCCGGCGAGGCGAGGCGAGGCGAGGCGAGGCGAGGCGAGGCGAGGCGAGGCGAGGCGCGGAGAGGCGAGGCGAGGCGAGCGAGGCGAGGCGAGGCGAGGCGCGGAGAGGAGAGGCGAGGCGCGGCGAGGCGAGGCGAGGCGAGGCGAGGCGCGGAGAGGCAAGGCGAGGCGAGGCGATGCGCGGAGAGGAGTGGCGAGGCGAGGCGAGGCGAGGCGAGGCGAGGCGACGCGAGGAGCGGCGCCGCGAGGCGAGGCGAGGCGCGGAGAGGAGAAGCGAGGCGACGCGAGGCGAGGCGAGGCGAGGCGAGGCGAGGCGAGGCGAGGCGAGGCGTGCGAGGCGAGGCGAGGCGAGGCGAGGCGCGGCGACCCCCGGCGAGGCGAGGCGAGGCGAGGCGAGGCGAGGCACGGCGAGGCGAGGCGCGGCGACCCCCGGCGAGGCGAGGCGAGGCGAGGCGAGGCGCGGAGAGGCGAGGCGAGGCGAGGCGAGGCGAGGCGAGGCGAGGCGAGGCGAGGCGAGGCGAGGCGAGGCGAGGCGAGGCGAGGCGAGGCGAGGCGAGGCGCGGCGCGGCGAGACGAGGCGCGGCGACCCCCGGCGAGGCGAGGCGCGGCGAGGCGAGGCGCGGCGAGGCGAGGCGAGGCGTGCGAGGCGAGGCGAGGCGACGCGAGGCGAGGCGAGGCGAGGCGCCGAGAGGCGAGGCGAGGCGAGGCGAGCCCAGGCGAGGCGAGGCGAGGCGACGCGAGGAGCGGCGCGGCGAGGCGAGGCGAGGCGCGGAGAGGAGAAGCGAGGCGACGCGAGGCGAGGCGAGGCGAGCGAGGCGAGGCGAGGCGAGGCGAGGCGAGGAGCGGCGACCCCCGGCGAGGCGAGGCGAGGCGAGGCGAGGCGAGGCGAGGCGAGGCGAGGCGAGAGGCGAGGCGAGGCGAGGCGAGGCGAGGCGAGGCGAGGCGAGGAGAGGCGAGCCGAGCCGAGGCCGAGGCGAGCCGAGGCGAGGCGAGGCGCGGCGACCCCCGGCGAGGCGAGGCGAGGCGAGGCGAGGCGAGGCGAGGCGCCCAGAGGCGAGGCGAGGCGAGGCGAGGCGAGGCGAGGCGAGGCGAGGCGAGGCGAGGCGAGGCGAGGCGAGGCGAGGCGAGGCGAGGCGCGGCGACCCCGGCGAGGCGAGGCGAGGCGAGGCGAGGCGAGGCGAGGCGAGGCGAGGCGAGGCGCGGAGAGGCGAGGCGAGGCGAGGCGAGGCGAGCAGCGGCGAGGCGAGGCGAGGCGAGGCGCGGAGAGGCGAGGCGAGGCGAGGCGAGGCGAGGCGCGGAGAGGCGAGGCGAGGCGAGGCGAGGCGAGGCGAAGCGAGGCGAGGCGAGGCGAGGCGAGGCGACGCGAGCGAGGAGCGGCGCGGCGAGGCGAGGCGAGGCGAGGCGAGGCGCGGAGAGGCGAGGCGAGGCGAGGCGAGGCGCGGAGAGGAGGCGAGGCGAGGCGAGGCGAGGCGAGGCGAGCGAGGCGAGGCGAGGCGAGGCGAGGCGCGGCGACCCCCGGCGAGGCGAGGCGAGGCGAGGCGAGGCGAGGCGAGGCGCGCGGCGAGGCGAGGCGCGGCGACCCCCGGCGAGGCGAGCGAGGCGAGGCGAGGCGCGGAGAGGCGAGGCGAGGCGAGGCGAGGCGAGGCGAGGCGAGGCGAGGCGAGGCGAGGCGAGGCGAGGCGAGGCGAGGCGATGGCTAGGCGCGGGCGAGGCGAGGCGCGGCGACCCCGCTAGGCGAGGCGAGGCGAGGCGAGGCGAGGCGAGAGGCGAGGCGAGCGAGGCGAGGCGAGGCGAGGCGAGGCGCGGCGACCCCCGGCGAGGCGAGGCGAGGCGAGGCGAGGCGAGGCGAGGCGAGGCGCAGAGGTGGAGGCGAGGCGAGGCGAGGCGAGGCGAGGCGAGGCTGGCGAGGCGCGGCGACCCCCGGCGAGGCGAGGCGAGGCGAGGCGAGGCGAGGCGAGGCGAGGCGAGGCGAGGCGAGGCGAGGCGAGCCGAGGCGAGGCGAGCCGAGGCGAGCCGAGGGCGAGGCGAGGCGCGGCGACCCCCGGCGAGGCGAGGCGAGGCGAGGCGAGGCGAGGCGCAGAGGGGAGGCGAGGCGAGGCGAGGGCGAGGCGAGGCGCGGCGAGGCGAGGCGCGGCGACCCCCGGCGAGGCGAGGCGAGTGCGAGGCGAGGCGAGGCGAGGCGAGGCGAGGCGAGGCGAGGCGCGGAGAGGCGAGGCGAGGCGAGGCGAGGCGAGGCGAGGCGCGGAGAGGGAGGCGAGGCGCGGCGAGGCGAGGCGAGGCGAGGCGAGGCGCGGAGAGGCAGGCGAGGCGAGGCGAAGCGCGGAGAGGAGAGGCGAGGGCGAGGCGAGGCGAGGCGAGGCGACGCGAGGAGCGGCGCCGCGAGGCGAGGCGAGGCGCGGAGAGGAGAGCGAGGCGACGCGAGGCGAGGCGAGGCGAGGCGAGCGAGGCGAGGCGAGGCGAGGCGAGGCGAGGCGAGGCGAGGGCGAGGCGAGGCGCGGCGACCCCCGGCGAGGCGAGGCGAGGCGAGGCGAGGCGAGGCACGGCGAGGCGAGGCGCGGCGACCCCCGGCGAGGCGAGGCGAGGCGAGGCGAGGCGCGGAGAGGCGAGTGCGAGGCGAGGCGAGGCGAGGCGAGGGCGAGGCGAGGCGAGGCGAGGCGAGGCGAGGCGAGGCGAGGCGCGGCGCGGCGAGACGAGGCGCGGCGACCCCCGGCGAGGCGAGGCGCGGCGAGGCGAGGCGCTGGCGAGGCGAGGCGAGGCGAGGCGAGGCGAGGCGACGCGAGGCGAGGCGAGGCGAGGCGCCGAGGCGAGGCGAGGCGAGGCGTGCGAGGCGAGGCGAGGCGAGGCGAGGCGAGGCGAGGCGCGGCGACCCCCGGCGAGGCGAGGCGTGCCGAGGCGAGGCGAGGCGAGGCGAGGCGAGGCGAGGCGACGCGAGGAGCGGCGCGGCGAGGCGAGGCGAGGCGAGGCGAGGCGAGGCGCGGAGAGGCAAGGCGAGGCGAGGCGAGGCGCGGAGAGGAGAGGCGAGGCGAGGCGAGGCTAGGCGAGGCGAGGCGAGGCGAGGCGAGGCGAGGCGAGGCGAGGCGAGGCGAGGCGAGGCGTCGCGAGGTGCGGCGCCGCGAGGCGAGGCGAGGCGCGGAGAGGAGATGCGAGGCGACGCGAGGCGAGGCGAGGCGAGGCGAGGCGAGGCGAGGCGAGGCGAGGCGAGGCGAGGCGAGGCGAGGCGAGGCGCGGCGACCCCCGGCGAGGCGAGGCGAGGCGAGGCACGGCGAGGCGAGGCGCGGCGACCCCCGGCGAGGCGAGGCGAGGCGAGGCGAGGCGCTGAGAGGCGAGGCGAGGCGAGGCGAAGCGAGGCGAGGCGAGGCGAGGCGCGGCGAGACGAGCGCGGCGACCCCCGGCGAGGCGAGGCGTGGCGAGGCGAGGCGAGGCGAGGCGAGGCGCGGCGAGGCGAGGCGAGGCGAGGCGAGGCGAGGCGAGGCGACGCGAGGCGACGCGAGGCGACGCGAGGCGAGGCGAGGCGAGGCGCCGAGAGGCGAGGCGAGGCGAGGCGAGGCGAGGCGAGGCGAGGCGAGGCGAGGCGAGGCGAGGCGAGGCGAGCGAGCGAGGCGAGGCGAGGCGCGGCGACCCCCGGCGAGCCGAGGCGAGACGAGACGAGGCGAGTCGAGGCGAGGCGAGGCGAGGCGAGGCGAGGCGAGGCGAGGCGCGGAGAGGCGAGGCGAGGCGAGACGAGGCGAGGCGCGGAGAGGAGAGGCGAGGCGACGCGAGGAGCGGCGCGGCGAGGCGAGGCGAGGCGCGGAGATGAGAAGCGAGGCGAGGCGAGGCGAGGCGAGGCGAGGCGAGGCGCGGCGACCCCCGGCGAGGCGAGGCGAGGCGAGGCGCGGAGAGGCGAGGCGAGGCGAGGCGCGGAGAGGAGAGGGCGAGGCGAGGCGAGGCGAGGCGAGGCGAGGCGAGCGAGGCGAGGCGAGGCGAGGCGAGGCGAGGCGAGGCGAGGCGACGCGAGGAGCGGCGCGGCGAGGCGAGGCGAGGCGAGGGCGAGGCGCGGAGAGGCAAGGCGAGGCGAGGCGAGGCGCGGAGAGGAGAGGCGAGGCGAGGCGAGGCGAGGCGAGGCGAGGCGAGGCGACGCGAGGAGCGGCGCGGCGAGGCGAGGCGAGGCGCGGAGAGGAGAAGCGAGGCGACGCGAGGCGAGGCGTGCGAGGCGAGGCGAGGCGAGGCGAGGCGAGGCGAGGCGGCGTGAGGCGAGGCGAGGGCGAGACGAGGCGAGGCGCGGAGAGGAGAGGCGAGGCGACGCGAGGAGCGGCGCGGCGAGGCGAGGCGAGGCGCGGAGAGGTGAAGCGAGGGCGAGGCGAGGCGAGGCGAGGCGAGGCGAGGCGAGGCGAGGCGCGGAGAGGCGAGGCGAGGCGAGGCGCGGAGAGGAGAGGGCGAGGCGAGGCGAGGGCGTGGCGAAGCGAGGCGAGGCGAGGCGAGGCGAGGCGAGGCGTGGCGACGCGAGGAGCGGCGCGGCGAGGCGAGGCGAGGCGAGGCGAGGCGCGGAGAGGCAAGGCGAGGCGAGGCGAGGCGCGGAGGTGAGGCGAGGCGTGGCGAGGCGAGGCGAGGCGAGGCGAGGCGAGGCGAGGCGAGGAGCGGCGCGGCGAGGCGAGGCGAGGCGCGGAGAGGAGATGCGAGGCGACGCGAGGCGAGGCGAGGCGAGGCGAGGCGAGGCGAGGCGAGGCGAGGCGAGGCGAGGCGCGGCGACCCCCGGCGAGGCGAGGCGAGGCGAGGCGAGGCGAGGCGAGGCGCGGCGACCCCCGGCGACGCGAGGCGAGCGTGGCGAGGCGAGGCGCGGCGAGGCGAGGCGCGGCGACCCCCGGCGAGGCGAGGCGAGGCGAGGCGAGGCGCGGAGAGGCGAGGCGAGGCCAGGCGAGGCTAGGCGAGGCGAGGCGAGGCGAGGCGAGGCGAGGCGAGGCGAGGCGAGGCGAGGCGAGGCGAGGCGCGGCGACCCCCGGCGAGGCGAGGCGAGGCGAGGCGAGGCGAGGCGCGGCGAGGCGAGGCGAGGCGAGGCGAGGCGAGGCGAGGCGAGGCGAGGCGAGGCGAGGCTAGGCGAGGCGAGGCGAGGCGACGCGAGGAGCGGCGCGGCGAGGGCGAGGCGAGGCGAGGCGAGGCGCGGAGAGGCCAGGCGAGGCGAGGCGAGGCGCGGAGAGGAGAGGCGAGGCGAGGCGAGGCGAGGCGAGGCGAGGCGAGGCGAGGCGAGGCGAGGCGAGGAGCGGCGCGGCGAGGCGAGGCGAGGCGCGGAGAGGAGAAGCGAGGCGACGCGAGGCGAGGCGAGGCGAGGCGAGGCGAGGGCGCGGCGACCCCCGGCGAGGCGAGGCGAGGCGAGGCGAGGCGAGGCGAGGCGCGGCGACCCCCGGCGACGCGAGGCGAGGCGAGGCGAGGCGAGGCGCGGCGAGGCGAGGCGCGGCGACCCCCGGCGAGGCGAGGCGAGGCGAGGCGAGGCGCGGAGAGGCGAGGCGAGGCCAGGCGAGGCGACGCGAGGCGAGGCGAGGCGAGGCGAGGCGAGGCGAGGCGAGGCGCGGCGACCCCCGGCGAGGCGAGGCGAGGCGAGGCGAGGCGCGGCGAGGCGAGGCGAGGCGAGGCGAGGCGAGTGCGAGGCGAGGCGAGGCGCGGCGAGGCGAGGCGAGGCGAGGCGAGGCGAGGCGAGGCGAGGCGAGGCGAGGCGCCGAGAGGCGAGGCGAGGCGAGGCGAGGCGAGGCGAGGCGAGGCGAGGCGAGGCGAGGCGAGGCGAGGCGAGGCGAGGCGACCCCCGGCGAGGCGAGGCGAGCCGAGGCGAGGCGAGGCGAGGCGAGGCGAGGCGAGGCGAGGCGAGGCGAGGCGAGGCGAGGCGCGGAGAGGCGAGGCGAGGCGAGACGAGGCGAGGCGCGGAGAGGAGAGGCGAGGCGAGGCGAGGCGAGGCGAGGCGAGGCGAGGCGAGGCGAGGCGAGGCGAGGCGAGGCGAGCGAGCGAGCGAGCGGCGCGGCGATGGCGAGGCGAGGGCGAGAGGAGAAGCGAGGCGAGGCGAGGCGAGGCGAGGCGCGGCGACCCCCGGCGAGGCGAGGCGAGGCGAGGCGAGGCGCGGAGAGGCGAGGCGAGGCGAGGCGCGGAGAGGAGAGGCGAGGCGAGGCGAGGCGAGGCGAAGCGAGGCGAGGCGAGGCGAGGCGAGGCGAGGCGAGGCGACGCGAGGAGCGGCGCGGCGAGGCGAGGCGAGGGCGAGGCGAGGCGCGGAGAGGGCAAGGCGAGGCGAGGCGAGGCGCGGAGAGGAGAGGCGAGGCGAGGCGAGGCGAGGCGAGGCGAGGCGAGGCGAGGCGAGGCGCGGCGAGGCGCGGCGACCCCCGGCGAGGCGAGGCGAGGCGAGGCGAGGCGAGGCGAGGCGCGGAGAGGCGAGGCGAGGCGAGGCGAGGCGAGGCGAGGCGAGGCGAGGCGAGGCGAGGCGCGGCGACCCCCGGCGAGGCGAGGCGAGGCGAGGCGAGGCGCGGAGAGGCGAGGGCGAGGCGAGGCGAGGCGAGGCGAGGCGAGGCGCGGCGAGGCGAGGCGCGGCGACCCCCGGCGAGGCGAGGCGAGGCGAGGCGAGGCGAGGCGAGGCGAGGCGAGGCGAGGCGAGGCGAGGCGAGCCGAGGCGAGCCGAGGCGAGGCGAGGCGCGGCGACCCCCCACACTCACCCCCCCCCCCCCGGCGGCGGCGGCCCCGCGCGCGCAGAAAACCTCCACACCCCTCCCCACCCCAGCCCACCCCAGCCCTCCCCACCCCACCCCACCCCACCCCACCCCACCCCACCCCTCCCCACCCCTCCCCACCCCACCGATACCACCTCTCCCCACCCACCTCTCCCACCCCTCCCCTCCCCACCCTCCCCACCCACCCCCCCTCTCCCCACCCCTCCCCACCCCTCCCACCGTTATCCTCCACTCCCCTCCCCACCACTCCCCACCCCTCCCCACCCTCCCCACCACTCCCACCCACCACTCCCCACCCCTCCCCTCCCCACCCTCCCACACCCCACCCTACCTCCACTCCACTCCTCTCCCCTCCCCTCCCCTCCACACCACCCTCCACTCCCCACCCTCCACACCCCCACTCCACTCCACTCCCCTCCACCCCTCCACTCCACTCCCCACCCCTCCACTCCACTCCACCCACCCCTCCGCTCCCACCACTCCACTCCACTCCACTCCACCCCACCCTCCACCTCCCCACCACACCACTCCACACCACTCCACTCCACCCACTCCTCCACTCCCTCCACTCCACACCTCTCCACTCCACTCCACTCCACTCCACTCCGTTTACGCCTCTCCACTCCACTCCACTCCACTCCACTCAACACCACACCTCTCCACTCCACTCCACTCCGCTCCGCACCACTCTACTCCACTCCACTCCACTCCACTCCACTCCACTCCACTCCACTCCACTCCACTCCACTCCACTCCACTCCACACCACACCTCTCCACTCCACTACACTCCACTCCACTCCACACCTCTCCACTCCACTCCACTCCACTCCACTCCACTCCACTCCACTCCACTCCACTCCACTCCACTTCACTCCACTCCACTCCGTTTTACTCCACTCCACTCCACTCCACTCCACTCCACTCCACTCCACTCCACTCCACTCCACTCCACTCCACTCCACTCCACACGTCTCCACTCCACTCCACTCCACTCCACTCCACTCCACTCCACTCCACTCCACTCCTCTCCACTCCACTCCACTCCACTCCACTCCACTCCACTCCACTCCACTCCTCTCCACTCCACTCCACTCCACTCCACTCCGTTTTACTCCTCTCCACTCCACTCCACTCCACTCCACTCCACTCCACTCCACTCCACTCTACTCCACTCCAGTCCACTCCACTCCACACCTCTCCACTCCACTCCACTCCACTCCACTCCGTTTTACTCCTCTCCACTCCACTCCTCTCCACTCCACTCCACTCCACTCCACTCTACTCCGTTTTACTCCTCTCCACTCCACTCCACTCCACTCCACTCCACTCCACTCCGTTTTACTCCTCTCCACTCCACTCCACTCCACTCCACTCCACTCTACTCCACTCAACACCACACCTCTCCACTCCACTCCACTCCGCTCCGCACCACTCCACTCCACTCCACTCCACTCCACTCCACTCCACTCCACTCCACTCCACTCCACACCACACCTCTCCACTCCACTCCACTCCAGTCCACACCTCTCCACTCCACTCCACTCCACTCCACTCCGCTCCGCACCACTCTACTCCACTCCACTCCACTCCACTCCACTCCACTCCACTCCACTCCACTCCACTCCACTCCACTCCACTCCACTCCACTCCTCTCCACTCCACTCCAGCTCCACTCCACTCCACTCCGTTTTACTCCTCTCCACTCCACTCCACTCCACTCCACTCCACTCCACTCCACTCCACTCCACTCCACTCCACTCCACTCCACTCCAGTCCACTCCACTCCACACCTCTCCACTCCACTCCACTCCACTCCACTCCGTTTTACTCCTCTCCACTCCACTCCTCTCCACTCCACTCCACTCCTACTCCACTCTACTCCGTTACTCCTCTCCACTCCACTCCACCACTCCACTCCACTCCACTCCGTTTACTCCTCTCCACTCCACTCCACTCCACTCCACTCCACTCCACTCCACTCACTCCACTCCACTCCACTCACTCCACACCTCTCCACTCCACTCCACTCCGCTCCGCACCACTCCACTCCACTCCACTCCACTCCACTCCACTCCACTCCACTCCACTCCACACCACTCCACTCCACTCCACTCCACTCCACTCCACTCCACTCCACTCCACTCCACTCCACTCCACTCCACTCCACTCCACTCCACTCCACTCCACTCCACTCCACTCCACTCCACTCCACACGCACTCCACTCCACTCCACTCCACTCCACTCCACTCTCCACTCCACTCCACTCCACTCCACTCCACTCCACTCCACTCCACTCCACTCAACACCACACCTCTCCACTCCACTCCACTCCGCTCCGCTCCACTCCACTCCACTCCACTCCACACCACTCCACTCCACTCCACTCCACACCACTCCACTCCACTCTCCACTCCACTCCACTCCACTCCACTCCACTCCACTCCACTCTCCACTCTACTCCACTCAACACCACACCTCTCCACTCCACTCCACTCCGCTCCGCACCACTCTACTCCACTCCACTCCACTCCACTCCACTCCACTCCACTCCACACCACACCTCTCCACTCCACTCCACTCCAATCCACACCTCTCCACTCCACTCCACTCCACTCCACTCCGCTCCGCACCACTCTACTCCACTCCACTCCACTCCACTCCACTCCACTCCACTCCACTCCACGCAACTCCACTCCACTCCACTCCACTCCACTCCACACCACACCTCTCCACTCCACTCCACTCCACACCTCTCCACTCCACTCCACTCCACTCCGTTTTACGCCTCTCCACTCCACTCCACTCCACTCCACTCCACTCCACTCAACACCACACCTCTCCACTCCACTCCACTCCGCTCCGCACCACTCTACTCCACTCCACACCACACCTCTCCACTCCACTACACTCCACTCCACTCCACACCTCTCCACTCCACTCCACTCCACTCCACTCCACTCCACTCCACTCCACTCCACTACACTACACTCCACTGCACTCCGTTTTACTCCTCTCCACTCCACTCCACTCCACTCCACTCCACTCCACTCCACTCCACTCCACTCCACTCCACTCCACTCCACTCCACTCCACTCCACTCCACACGTCTCCACTCCACTCCACTCCACTCTACTCCACTCGACTCCACTCGACTCCACTCCACTCCACTCCACTCCACTCCACTCCACTCCTCTCCACTCCACTCCACTCCACTCCACTCCACTCCACTCCACTCCGTTTTACTCCTCTCCACTACACTCCTCTCCACTCCACTCCACTCCACTCAACTCCACTCCACTCCACTCCACACCTCTCCACTCCACTCCACTCCACTCCACTCCGTTTTACTCCTCTCCACTCCACTCCTATCCACTCCACTCCACTCCACTCCGTTTTACTCCTCTCCACTCCACTCCACTCCACTCCACTCCACTCCACTCCACTCCACTCCACTCCACTCCACTCCACTCCACTCCACTCTACTCCACTCAACACCACACCTCTCCACTCCACTCCACTCTGCTCCGCACCACTCTACTCCACTCCACTCCACTCCACTCCACTCCACTCCACTCCACTCCACTCCACTCCACTCCACTCCACTCCACTCCACTCCACACCACACCTCTCCACTCCACTCCACTCCAATCCACACCTCTCCACTCCACTCCACTCCACTCCACTCCACTCCGCTCCGCACCACTCTACTCCACTCCACTCCACTCCACTCCACTCCACTCCACTTCACTCCACTCCACTCCGTTTTACTCCTCTCCACTCCACTCCACTCCACTCCACTCCACTCCACTCCACTCCACTCCACTCCACTCCACACGTCTCCACTCCACTCCACTCCACTCTACTCCACTCCACTCCACTCCACTCCACTCCACTCCACTCCTCTCCACTCCACTCCTCTCCACTCCACTCCGTTTTACTCCTCTCCACTACACTCCTCTCCTCTCCACTCCACTCCACTCCACTCCACTCCACTCCACTCCACTCCACTCCACTCCACTCCACTCCACTCCACTCCACACCTCTCCACTCCACTCCACTCCACTCCACTCCGTTTTACTCCTCTCCACTCCACTCCTATCCACTCCACTCCACTCCACTCCACTCCACTCCGTTTTACTCCTCTCCACTCCACTCCACTCCACTCCACTCCACTCCACTCCACTCCACTCCACTCCACTCCACTCCACTCCACTCCACTCTACTCCACTCAACACCACACCTCTCCACTCCACTCCACTCTGCTCCGCACCACTCTACTCCACTCCACTCCACTCCACTCCACTCCACTCCACACCACACCTCTCAACTCCACTCCACTCCAATCCACACCTCTCCACTCCACTCCACTCCACTCCACTCCGCTCCACTCCACACCACACCTCTCCACTCCACTCCACTCCACTCCACTCCACTCCACACCTCTCCACTCCACTCCACTCCACTCCACTCCACTCCACTCCACTCCACTCCACTCCACTCCGTTTTACTCCTCTCCACTCCACTCCTCTCCACTCCACTCCACTCCACTCCACTCCACCCCACATCTCCACTCCACTCCACTCCACTCCACTCCACTCCGTTTTACTCCTCTCCACTCCACTCCACTGCACTCCACTGCACTCCACTCCACTGCACTCCACTCCACTCCACTCCACTCCACTCCACTCCACTCCACTCCACTCCACTCCACTCCACTCCGTTTTACTCCTCTCCACTCCACTCCACTCCACTCCACTCCACTCCACTCCACTCCACCCCACATCTCCACTCCACTCCACTCCACTCCACTCCACTCCACTCCACTCCGTTTTACTCCTCTCCACTCCACTCCACTCCACTCCACTGCACTCCACTCCACTCCACTCCACTCCACTCCACTCCACTCCACTCCGTTTTACTCCTCTCCACTCCACTCCTCTCCACTCCACTCCACTCCACTCCACTCCACTCCACTCCACTCCACTCCACTCCACTCCACTCCACTCCACTCCACTCCACTCCACACCTCTCCACTCCACTCCACTCTACTCCACTCCGTTTTACTCCTCTCCACTCCACTCCTCTCCTCTCCACTCCACTCCACTCCACTCCACTCCACTCCACTCCGTTTTACTCCTCTCCACTCCACTCCACTCCACTCCACTCCACTCCACTCCACTCCACTCCACTCCACTCCACACCACACCTCTCCACTCCACTCCACTCCACTCCACACCTCTCCACTCCACTCCACTCCACTCCACTCCGCTCCGCACCACTCTACTCTACTCCACTCCACTCCACTCCACTCCACTCAACTCCACTCCACTCCACTCCACTCCACACCACACCTCTCCACTCCACTCCACTCCACTCCACTCCACACCTCTCCACTCCACTCCACTCCACTCCGCAGCACTCCACTCCACTCCACTCCACTCCACACCTCTCCACTCCACTCCACTCCACTCCACTCCACTCCACTCCACTCCACTCCACTCCACTCCGTTTTACTCCTCTCCACTCCACTCCTCACCACTCCACTCCACTCCACTCCACTCCACTCCACTCCACTCCACTCCACTCCACTCCACTCCACTCCACTCCACTCCACATGTCTCCACTCCACTCCACTCCACTCCACTCCACTCCACTCCGTTTTACTCCTCTCCACTCCACTCCACTGCACTCCACTGCACTGCACTGCACTCCACACCACTCCACTCCACTCCACTCCACTCCACTCCACTCCACTCCACTCCACTCCACTCCACTCCACTCCACTCCACTCCACTCCACTCCACTCCGTTTTACTCCTCACCACTCCACTCCACTCCACTCCACTCCACTCCACTCCACTCCACTCCACTCTACTCCACTCAACACCACACCTCTCCACTCCACTCCACTCCGCTCCGCACCACTCTACTCCACTCCACTCCACTCCATTTCACTCCACTCCACTCCACTCCACACGTCTCCACTCCACTCCACTCCACTCTACTCCACTCCACTCCACTCCACTCCACTCCACTCCACTCCTCTCCACTCCACTCCTCTCCACTCCACTCCGTTTTACTCCTCTCCACTACACTCCTCTCCTCTCCACTCCACTCCACTCCACTCCACTCCACTCCACTCCACTCCACTCCACTCCACTCCACTCCACTCCACTCCACTCCACTCCACTCCACTCCACTCCACACCTCTCCACTCCACTCCACTCCACTCCACTCCGTTTTACTCCTCTCCACTCCACTCCTATCCACTCCACTCCACTCCACTCCACTCCACTCCGTTTTACTCCTCTCCACTCCACTCCACTCCACTCCACTCCACTCCACTCCACTCCACTCCACTCCACTCCACTCCACTCCACTCCACTCTACTCCACTCAACACCACACCTCTCCACTCCACTCCACTCTGCTCCGCACCACTCTACTCCACTCCACTCCACTCCACTCCACTCCACTCCACACCACACCTCTCAACTCCACTCCACTCCAATCCACACCTCTCCACTCCACTCCACTCCACTCCACTCCGCTCCACTCCACACCACACCTCTCCACTCCACTCCACTCCACTCCACTCCACTCCACTCCACACCTCTCCACTCCACTCCACTCCACTCCACTCCACTCCACTCCACTCCACTCCACTCCGTTTTACTCCTCTCCACTCCACTCCTCTCCACTCCACTCCACTCCACTCCACTCCACCCCACATCTCCACTCCACTCCACTCCACTCCACTCCACTCCGTTTTACTCCTCTCCACTCCACTCCACTGCACTCCACTGCACTCCACTCCACTGCACTCCACTCCACTCCACTCCACTCCACTCCACTCCACTCCACTCCACTCCACTCCACTCCGTTTTACTCCTCTCCACTCCACTCCACTCCACTCCACTCCACTCCACTCCACCCCACATCTCCACTCCACTCCACTCCACTCCACTCCACTCCACTCCACTCCACTCCGTTTTACTCCTCTCCACTCCACTCCACTCCACTCCACTGCACTCCACTCCACTCCACTCCACTCCACTCCACTCCACTCCACTCCGTTTTACTCCTCTCCACTCCACTCCTCTCCACTCCACTCCACTCCACTCCACTCCACTCCACTCCACTCCACTCCACTCCACTCCACTCCACTCCACTCCACTCCACTCCACACCTCTCCACTCCACTCCACTCTACTCCACTCCGTTTTACTCCTCTCCACTCCACTCCTCTCCTCTCCACTCCACTCCACTCCACTCCACTCCACTCCACTCCACTCCACTCCGTTTTACTCCTCTCCACTCCACTCCACTCCACTCCACTCCACTCCACTCCACTCCACTCCACTCCACTCCACACCACACCTCTCCACTCCACTCCACTCCACTCCACACCTCTCCACTCCACTCCACTCCACTCCACTCCGCTCCGCACCACTCTACTCTACTCCACTCCACTCCACTCCACTCCACTCAACTCCACTCCACTCCACTCCACTCCACACCACACCTCTCCACTCCACTCCACTCCACTCCACTCCACACCTCTCCACTCCACTCCACTCCACTCCGCAGCACTCCACTCCACTCCACTCCACTCCACACCTCTCCACTCCACTCCACTCCACTCCACTCCACTCCACTCCACTCCACTCCACTCCACTCCGTTTTACTCCTCTCCACTCCACTCCTCACCACTCCACTCCACTCCACTCCACTCCACTCCACTCCACTCCACTCCACTCCACTCCACTCCACTCCACTCCACTCCACATGTCTCCACTCCACTCCACTCCACTCCACTCCACTCCACTCCGTTTTACTCCTCTCCACTCCACTCCACTGCACTCCACTGCACTGCACTGCACTCCACACCACTCCACTCCACTCCACTCCACTCCACTCCACTCCACTCCACTCCACTCCACTCCACTCCACTCCACTCCACTCCACTCCGTTTTACTCCTCACCACTCCACTCCACTCCACTCCACTCCACTCCACTCCACTCCACTCCACTCCACTCTACTCCACTCAACACCACACCTCTCCACTCCACTCCACTCCGCTCCGCACCACTCTACTCCACTCCACTCCACTCCATTTCACTCCACTCCACTCCACTCCACACAACACCTCTCCACTCCACTCTACTCCACTCCACTCCACTCCATACCACACCCCTCCACTCCACTCCAGTCCACTCCACTCCTCTCCACTCCACTCCACTCCAGTCCACTCCACTCCACTCCAATCCTCTCCACTCCACTAGACTCCACTCCACTCCACTCCACTCCGCTCCACTCCACTCCACTCCACTCTACTCCACTCCACTCCACTTCACTTCACTCCACTCCACTCCACACCTCTCCACTCCACTCCACTCCACACCTCTCCACTCCACTCCACACCACACCTCTCCACTCCACTCCACTCCACTCCACTCCACTCCACTCCATTTCACTCCACTCCACTCCACTCCACACAACACCTCTCCACTCCACTCTACTCCACTCCACTCCACTCCATACCACACCCCTCCACTCCACTCCAGTCCACTCCACTCCTCTCCACTCCACTCCACTCCAGTCCACTCCACTCCACTCCAATCCTCTCCACTCCACTAGACTCCACTCCACTCCACTCCACTCCGCTCCACTCCACTCCACTCCACTCTACTCCACTCCACTCCACTTCACTTCACTCCACTCCACTCCACACCTCTCCACTCCACTCCACTCCACACCTCTCCACTCCACTCCACACCACACCTCTCCACTCCACTCCACTCCACTCCACTCCACTCCACTCCACTCCACTCCACTCCACTCCGTTTTACTCCTCTCCACTCCACTCCACTCCGTTTTACTCCTCTCCACTCCACTCCACTGCACTCCACTCCACTCTACTCCACTCAACACCACACCTCTCCACTCCACTCCGCTCCGCACCACTCCACTCCACTCCACTCCACTCCACTCCACTCCACTCCACTCCACACCACACCTCTCCACTCCACTCTACTCCACTCCACTCCACTCCATACCACACCCCTCCACTCCATACCACACCCCTCCCCCCACTCCACTCCACTCCACTCCACTCCACTCCACTCCACTCCACTCCACTCCACTCCACTCCAGTCCATTCCACTCCACTCCAATCCTCTCCACTCCATTCCACTCCACTCCAATCCTCTCCACTCCACTAGACTCCACTCCGTTTTACTCCTCTCCACTCCACTCCTCTCCACTCCACTCCACTCCACTCCACTCCACTCCACTCCACTCCACTCTACTCCACTCAACACCACACCTCTCCACTCCACTCCACTCCGCTCCGCACCACTCTACTCCACTCCACTCCACTCCACTCCACTCCCCTCCACACCACACCTCTCCACACCACACCTCTCCACTCCACTCCACTCCACTCCACTTCACACCTCTCCACTCCACTCCACTCCACTCCACACCTCCCCACTCCACTCTACTCCACTCCACTCCACTCCACTCCACTCCACTCCTCTCCACTCCACTCCACTCCACTCCACTCCACTCCACTCCACTCCACTCCACTCCGTTTTACTCCTCTCCACTCCACCCCTCTCCACTCCACTCCACTCCACTCCACTCCACTCCACTCCACTCCACTCCACTCCACTCCACTCCACTCCACTCCACTCCACTCCACTCCACTCCACTCCACTCCACTCCACACCTCTCCACTCCACTCCACTCCACTCCACTCCACTCCACTCCACTCCACTCCGTTTTACTCCTCTCCACTCCACTCCTCTCCACACCACTCCACTCCACTCCACTCCACTCCACTCCACTCCACTCCACTCCACTCCACTCCACTCCACTCCACTCCACTCCACTCCACTCCGTTTTACTCCTCTCCACTCCACTCCACTCCACTCCACTCCACTCCACTCCACTCCACTCCACTCCACACCACACCTCTCCACTCCACTCCACTCCACTCCACACCTCTCCACTCCACTCCACTCCACTCCACTCCGCTCCGCACCACTCTACTCTACTCCACTCCACTCCACTCCACTCCACTCAACTCCACTCCACTCCACTCCACTCCACACCACACCTCTCCACTCCACTCCACTCCACTCCACTCCACACCTCTCCACTCCACTCCACTCCACTCCACTCCACTCCGCAGCACTCCACTCCACTCCACTCCACTCCACACCTCTCCACTCCACTCCACTCCACTCCACTCCACTCCACTCCACTCCACTCCACTCCACTCCACTCCACTCCACTCCACTCCACTCCACTCCACTCCACTCCGTTTTACTCCTCTCCACTCCACTCCTCACCACTCCACTCCACTCCACTCCACTCCACTCCACTCCACTCCACTCCACTCCACTCCACTCCACTCCACTCCACTCCACATGTCTCCACTCCACTCCACATGTCTCCACTCCACTCCACTCCACTCCACTCCACTCCACTCCACTCCGTTTTACTCCTCTCCACTCCACTCCACTGCACTCCACTGCACTGCACTCCACTCCACTCCACTCCACTCCACTCCACTCCACTCCACTCCACTCCACTCCACTCCACTCCACTCCACTCCGTTTTACTCCTCACCACTCCACTCCACTCCACTCCACTCCACTCCACTCCACTCCACTCCACTCCACTCCACTCTACTCCACTCAACACCACACCTCTCCACTCCACTCCACTCCGCTCCGCACCACTCTACTCCACTCCACTCCACTCCATTTCACTCCACTCCACTCCACTCCACACAACACCTCTCCACTCCACTCTACTCCACTCCACTCCACTCCATACCACACCCCTCCACTCCACTCCAGTCCACTCCACTCCTCTCCACTCCACTCCACTCCAGTCCACTCCACTCCACTCCAATCCTCTCCACTCCACTAGACTCCACTCCACTCCACTCCACTCCACTCTACTCCACTCCACTCCACTCCACTCCACTCCACTCCACTCCACTGCACTCCGCTCCACTCCACTCCACTCCACTCTACTCCACTCCACTCCACTTCACTTCACTCCTGTCCACACCACACCTCTCCACTCCACTCCACTCCACACCTCTCCACTCCACTCCACACCACACCTCTCCACTCCACTCCACTCCACTCCACTCCACTCCACTCCACTCCACTCCACTCCACTCCACTCCGTTTTACTCCTCTCCACTCCACTCCACTGCACTCCACTCCACTCTACTCCACTCAACACCACACCTCTCCACTCCACTCCGCTCCGCACCACTCCACTCCACTCCACTCCACTCCACTCCACTCCACTCCACTCCACTCCACTCCACTCCACTCCACACCACACCTCTCCACTCCACTCTACTCCACTCCACTCCACTCCATACCACACCACTCCACTCCACTGCACTCCGCTCCACTCCACTCCACTCCACTCTACTCCACTCCACTCCACTTCACTTCACTCCTGTCCACACCACACCTCTCCACTCCACTCCACTCCACACCTCTCCACTCCACTCCACACCACACCTCTCCACTCCACTCCACTCCACTCCACTCCACTCCACTCCACTCCACTCCACTCCACTCCGTTTTACTCCTCTCCACTCCACTCCACTGCACTCCACTCCACTCTACTCCACTCAACACCACACCTCTCCACTCCACTCCGCTCCGCACCACTCCACTCCACTCCACTCCACTCCACTCCACTCCACTCCACTCCACTCCACTCCACTCCACTCCACTCCACTCCACTCCACACCACACCTCTCCACTCCACTCTACACCACTCCACTCCACTCCATACCACACCCCTCCACTCCATACCACACCCCTCCCCCCACTCCACTCCACTCCACTCCACTCCACTCCACTCCACTCCACTCCACTCCACTCCAGTCCATTCCACTCCACTCCAATCCTCTCCACTCCACTAGACTCCACTCCGTTTTACTCCTCTCCACTCCACTCCTCTCCACTCCACTCCACTCCACTCCACTCCACTCCACTCCACTCCACTCCACTCCACTCCACTCCACTCCACTCCACTCCACTCCACTCTACTCCACTCAACACCACACCTCTCCACTCCACTCCACTCCGCTCCGCACCACTCTACTCCACTCCACTCCACTCCACTCCACTCCACTCCACTCCACACCACACCTCTCCACACCACACCTCTCCACTCCACTCCACTCCACTCCACTCCACTCCACTCCACTTCACACCTCTCCACTCCACTCCACTCCACTCCACTCCACACCTCCCCACTCCACTCCACTCCACTCCACTCCACTCCACTCCACTCCGTTTTACTCCTCTCCACTCCACTCCTCTCCACACCACTCCACTCCACTCCACTCCACTCCACTCCACTCCACTCCACTCCACTCCACTCCACTCCACTCCACTCCACTCCACTCCGTTTTACTCCTCTCCACTCCACTCCACTCCACTCCACTCCACTCCACTCCACTCCACTCCACTCCACTCCACACCTCTCCACTCCACTCCACTCCACTCCACTCCACTCCACTCCGTTTTACTCCTCTCCACTCCACTCCTCTCCACTCCACTCCACTCCACTCCACTCCACTCCACTCCACTCCACTCCACTCCACTCCACTCCACACCACACCTCTCAACTCCACTCCACTCCAATCCACACCTCTCCACTCCACTCCACTCCACTCCACTCCGCTCCACTCCACACCACACCTCTCCACTCCACTCCACTCCACTCCACTCCACTCCACACCTCTCCACTCCACTCCACTCCACTCCACTCCACTCCACTCCACTCCGTTTTACTCCTCTCCACTCCACTCCTCTCCACTCCACTCCACTCCACTCCACTCCACCCCACATCTCCACTCCACTCAACTCCACTCCACTCCACTCCACTCCGTTTTACTCCTCTCCACTCCACTCCACTGCACTCCACTGCACTCCACTGCACTCCACTGCACTCCACTCCACTCCACTCCACTCCACTCCACTCCACTCCACTCCACTCCACTCCACTCCGTTTTACTCCTCTCCACTCCACTCCACTCCACTCCACTCCACTCCACTCCAGTCCATTCCACTCCACTCCAATCCTCTCCACTCCACTAGACTCCACTCCGTTTTACTCCTCTCCACTCCACTCCTCTCCACTCCACTCCACTCCACTCCACTCCACTCCACTCCACTCCACTCCACTCCACTCCACTCCACTCCACTCCACTCCACTCCACTCCACTCTACTCCACTCAACACCACACCTCTCCACTCCACTCCACTCCGCTCCGCACCACTCTACTCCACTCCACTCCACTCCACTCCACTCCACTCCACTCCACACCACACCTCTCCACACCACACCTCTCCACTCCACTCCACTCCACTCCACTTCACACCTCTCCACTCCACTCCACTCCACTCCACACCTCCCCACTCCACTCTACTCCACTCCACTCCACTCCACTCCACTCCACTCCTCTCCACTCCACTCCACTCCACTCCACTCCACTCCACTCCACTCCACTCCACTCCACTCCACTCCACTCCACTCCACTCCACTCCACTCCGTTTTACTCCTCTCCACTCCACCCCTCTCCACTCCACTCCACTCCACTCCACTCCACTCCACTCCACTCCACTCCACTCCACTCCACTCCACTCCACTCCACTCCACTCCACTCCACTCCACACCTCTCCACTCCACTCCACTCCACTCCACTCCACTCCACTCCACTCCACTCCACTCCACTCCGTTTTACTCCTCTCCACTCCACTCCTCTCCACACCACTCCACTCCACTCCACTCCACTCCACTCCACTCCACTCCACACCTCTCCACTCCACTCCACTCCACTCCACTCCACTCCACTCCACTCCGTTTTACTCCTCTCCACTCCACTCCACTCCACTCCACTCCACTCCACTCCACTCCACTCCACTCCGTTTTACTCCTCTCCACTCCACTCCACTCCACTCCACTCCACTCCACTCCACTCCACTCCACACCACACCTCTCCACTCCACTCCACTCCACACCTCTCCACTCCACTCCACTCCACTCCACTCCGCTCCGCACCACTCTACTCTACTCCACTCCACTCCACTCCACTCCACTCAACTCCACTCCACTCCACTCCACTCCGTTTTACTCCTCTCCACTCCACTCCACTGCACTCCACTGCACTCCACTGCACTCCACTGCACTCCACTCCACTCCACTCCACTCCACTCCACTCCACTCCACTCCACTCCACTCCGTTTTACTCCTCTCCACTCCACTCCACTCCACTCCACTCCACTCCACTCCAGTCCATTCCACTCCACTCCAATCCTCTCCACTCCACTAGACTCCACTCCGTTTTACTCCTCTCCACTCCACTCCTCTCCACTCCACTCCACTCCACTCCACTCCACTCCACTCCACTCCACTCCACTCCACTCCACTCCACTCCACTCCACTCCACTCCACTCCACTCCACTCCACTCTACTCCACTCAACACCACACCTCTCCACTCCACTCCACTCCGCTCCGCACCACTCTACTCCACTCCACTCCACTCCACTCCACTCCACTCCACTCCACTCCACACCACACCTCTCCACACCACACCTCTCCACTCCACTCCACTCCACTCCACTTCACACCTCTCCACTCCACTCCACTCCACTCCACACCTCCCCACTCCACTCTACTCCACTCCACTCCACTCCACTCCACTCCACTCCTCTCCACTCCACTCCACTCCACTCCACTCCACTCCACTCCACTCCACTCCACTCCACTCCACTCCACTCCGTTTTACTCCTCTCCACTCCACCCCTCTCCACTCCACTCCACTCCACTCCACTCCACTCCACTCCACTCCACTCCACTCCACTCCACTCCACTCCACTCCACTCCACTCCACTCCACTCCACTCCACTCCACACCTCTCCACTCCACTCCACTCCACTCCACTCCACTCCACTCCACTCCACTCCACTCCGTTTTACTCCTCTCCACTCCACTCCTCTCCACACCACTCCACTCCACTCCACTCCACTCCACTCCACTCCACACCTCTCCACTCCACTCCACTCCACTCCACTCCACTCCACTCCACTCCGTTTTACTCCTCTCCACTCCACTCCACTCCACTCCACTCCACTCCACTCCACTCCACTCCACTCCGTTTTACTCCTCTCCACTCCACTCCACTCCACTCCACTCCACTCCACTCCACTCCACTCCACACCACACCTCTCCACTCCACTCCACTCCACACCTCTCCACTCCACTCCACTCCACTCCACTCCGCTCCGCACCACTCTACTCTACTCCACTCCACTCCACTCCACTCCACTCAACTCCACTCCACTCCACTCCACTCCACTCCACTCCACACCACACCTCTCCACTCCACTCCACTCCACTCCACTCCACACCTCTCCACTCCACTCCACTCCACTCCGCAGCACTCCACTCCACTCCACTCCACTCCACACCTCTCCACTCCACTCCACTCCACTCCACTCCACTCCACTCCACTCCACTCCACTCCACTGCACTCCGCTCCACTCCACTCCACTCCACTCCACTCCACTGCACTCCGCTCCACTCCACTCCACTCCACTCCACTCCACTCCACTCCACTCCACTGCACTCCGCTCCACTCCACTCCACTCCACTCTACTCCACTCCACTCCACTTCACTTCACTCCTGTCCACACCACACCTCTCCACTCCACTCCACCCCACACCTCTCCACTCCACTCCACACCACACCTCTCCACTCCACTCCACTCCACTCCACTCCACTCCACTCCACTCCACTCCACTCCACTCCACTCCACTCCGTTTTACTCCTCTCCACTCCACTCCACTGCACTCCACTCCACTCTACTCCACTCAATACCACACCTCTCCACTCCACTCCGCTCCGCACCACTCCACTCCACTCCACTCCACTCCACTCCACTCCACTCCACTCCACTCCACTCCACTCCACTCCACTCCACTCCACACCACACCTCTCCACTCCACTCTACTCCACTCCACTCCACTCCATACCACACCCCTCCACTCCATACCACACCCCTCCCCCCACTCCACTCCACTCCACTCCACTCCACTCCACTCCACTCCACTCCACTCCACTCCACTCCACTCCACTCCACTCCACTCCACTCCACTCCAGTCCATTCCACTCCACTCCAATCCTCTCCACTCCACTAGACTCCACTCCGTTTTACTCCTCTCCACTCCACTCCTCTCCACTCCACTCCACTCCACTCCACTCCACTCCACTCCACTCCACTCTACTCCACTCAACACCACACCTCTCCACTCCACTCCACTCCGCTCCGCACCACTCTACTCCACTCCACTCCACTCCACTCCACTCCACTCCACTCCACACCACACCTCTCCACACCACACCTCTCCACTCCACTCCACACCTCTCCACTCCATTCCACTCCACTCCGTTTTACTCCTCTCCACTCCACTCTTCTCCACTCCACTCCTCTCCACTCCACTCCACTCCACTCCACTCCACTCCACTCCACTCCACTCCTCTCCACTCCACTCCACTCCACTCCACTCCACTCCACTCCACTCCACTCCACTCCACTCCACTCCACTCCACTCCGTTTTACTCCTCTCCACTCCACCCCTCTCCACTCCACTCCACTCCACTCCACTCCACTCCACTCCACTCCACTCCACTCCACTCCACTCCACTCCACTCCACACCTCTCCACTCCACTCAACTCCACTCCACTCCACTCCACTCCACTCCACTCCACTCCACTCCACTCCGTTTTACTCCTCTCCACTCCACTCCTCTCCACACCACTCCACTCCACTCCACTCCACTCCACTCCACTCCACTCCACTCCACTCCACTCCACTCCACTCCACTCCACTCCACTCCACTCCACTCCACTCCGTTTTACTCCTCTCCACTCCACTCCACTCCACTCCACTCCACTCCACTCCACTCCACTCCACTCCACTCCACTCCACTCCACACCTCTCCACTCCACTCCACTCCACTCCACTCCACTCCGTTTTACTCCTCTCCACTCCACTCCTCTCCACTCCACTCCACTCCACTCCACTCCACTCCACTCCACTCCACTCCACTCCACTCCACTCCACTCCACTCCACTCCACTCCACACCACACCTCTCAACTCCACTCCACTCCAATCCACACCTCTCCACTCCACTCCACTCCACTCCACTCCGCTCCACTCCACACCACACCTCTCCACTCCACTCCACTCCACTCCACTCCACACCTCTCCACTCCACTCCACTCCACTCCACTCCACTCCACTCCACTCCACTCCACTCCGTTTTACTCCTCTCCACTCCACTCCTCTCCACTCCACTCCACTCCACTCCACTCCACCCCACATCTCCACTCCACTCAACTCCACTCCACTCCACTCCACTCCGTTTTACTCCACTCCACTCCACTCCACTGCACTCCACTCCACTGCACTCCACTCCACTGCACTCCACTCCACTCCACTCCACTCCACTCCACTCCACTCCACTCCACTCCACTCCACTCCACTCCGTTTTACTCCTCTCCACTCCACTCCACTCCACTCCACTCCACTCCACTCCACTCCACTCCACTCCACTCCACTCCACTCCACTCCACCCCACATCTCCACTCCACTCCACTCCACTCCACTCCACTCCACTCCACTCCACTCCGTTTTACTCCTCTCCACTCCACTCCACTCCACTCCACTGCACTCCACTCCACTCCACTCCACTCCACTCCACTCCACTCCACTCCACTCCACTCCACTCCACTCCGTTTTACTCCTCTCCAATCCACTCCTCTCCACTCCACTCCACTCCACTCCACTCCACTCCACTCCACTCCACTCCACTCCACTCCACTCCACTCCACTCCACTCCACTCCACTCCACACCTCTCCACTCCACTCCACTCTACTCCACTCCGTTTTACTCCTCTCCACTCCACTCCTCTCCTCTCCACTCCACTCCACTCCACTCCACTCCACTCCACTCCACTCCGTTTTACTCCTCTCCACTCCACTCCACTCCACTCCACTCCACTCCACTCCACTCCACTCCACTCCACTCCACTCCACACCACACCTCTCCACTCCACTCCACTCCACTCCACACCTCTCCACTCCACTCCACTCCACTCCACTCCACTCCGCTCCGCACCACTCTACTCTACTCCACTCCACTCCACTCCACTCCACTCAACTCCACTCCACTCCACTCCACTCCACACCACACCTCTCCACTCCACTCCACTCCACTCCACTCCACACCTCTCCACTCCACTCCACTCCACTCCACAGCACTCCACTCCACTCCACTCCACTCCACACCTCTCCACTCCACTCCACTCCACTCCACTCCACTCCACTCCACTCCACTCCACTCCACTCCACTCCGTTTTACTCCTCTCCACTCCACTCCTCACCACTCCACTCCACTCCACTCCACTCCACTCCACTCCACTCCACTCCACTCCACTCCACTCCACTCCACTCCACTCCACTCCACTCCACATGTCTCCACTCCACTCCACTCCACTCCACTCCACTCCACTCCGTTTTACTCCTCTCCACTCCACTCCACTGCACTCCACTGCACTGCACTGCACTCCACTCCACTCCACTCCACTCCACTCCACTCCACTCCACTCCACTCCACTCCACTCCACTCCACTCCACTCAACTCCACTCCACTCCACTCCACTCCACTCCACACCACACCTCTCCACTCCACTCCACTCCACTCCACTCCACACCTCTCCACTCCACTCCACTCCACTCCACAGCACTCCACTCCACTCCACTCCACTCCACACCTCTCCACTCCACTCCACTCCACTCCACTCCACTCCACTCCACTCCACTCCACTCCACTCCACTCCACTCCACTCCACTCCACTCCACTCCACTCCACTCCGTTTTACTCCTCTCCACTCCACTCCTCACCACTCCACTCCACTCCACTCCACTCCACTCCACTCCACTCCACTCCACTCCACTCCACTCCACTCCACATGTCTCCACTCCACTCCACTCCACTCCACTCTACTCCGTTTTACTCCTCTCCACTCCACTCCACTGCACTCCACTGCACTGCACTGCACTCCACTCCACTCCACTCCACTCCACTCCACTCCACTCCACTCCACTCCACTCCACTCCACTCCGTTTTACTCCTCACCACTCCACTCCACTCCACTCCACTCCACTCCACTCCACTCCACTCCACTCCACTCCACTCCACTCTACTCCACTCAACACCACACCTCTCCACTCCACTCCACTCCGCTCCGCACCACTCTACTCCACTCCACTCCACTCCATTTCACTCCACTCCACTCCACTCCACACAACACCTCTCCACTCCACTCCACTCCATACCACACCCCTCCACTCCACTCCAGTCCACTCCACTCCTCTCCACTCCACTCCACTCCAGTCCACTCCACTCCACTCCAATCCTCTCCACTCCACTAGACTCCACTCCACTCCACTCCACTCCACTCTACTCCACTCCACTCCACTCCACTCCAATCCACTGCACTCCACTGCACTCCGCTCCACTCCACTCCACTCCACTCTACTCCACTCCACTCCACTTCACTTCACTCCTGTCCACACCACACCTCTCCACTCCACTCCACTCCACACCTCTCCACTCCACTCCACACCACACCTCTCCACTCCACTCCACTCCACTCCACTCCACTCCACTCCACTCCACTCCGTTTTACTCCTCTCCACTCCACTCCACTCCGTTTTACTCCTCTCCACTCCACTCCACTGCACTCCACTCCACTCTACTCCACTCAACACCACACCTCTCCACTCCACTCCGCTCCGCACCACTCCACTCCACTCCACTCCACTCCACTCCACACCACACCTCTCCACTCCACTCTACTCCACTCCACTCCACTCCATACCACACCCCTCCACTCCATACCACACCCCTCCCCCCACTCCACTCCACTCCACTCCACTCCACTCCACTCCACTCCACTCCACTCCACTCCACTCCACTCCACTCCAGTCCATTCCACTCCACTCCAATCCTCTCCACTCCACTAGACTCCACTCCGTTTTACTCCTCTCCACTCCACTCCTCTCCACTCCACTCCACTCAACTCCACTCCACTCCACTCCACTCCACTCCACTCCACTCCACTCCACTCCACTCAACACCACACCTCTCCACTCCACTCCACTCCGCTCCGCACCACTCTACTCCACTCCACTCCACTCCACTCCACTCCACTCCACTCCACACCACACCTCTCCACACCACACCTCTCCACTCCACTCCACTCCACTCCACTTCACACCTCTCCACTCCACTCCACTCCACTCCACACCTCCCCACTCCACTCTACTCCACTCCACTCCACTCCACTCCACTCCACTCCACTCCACTCCACTCCACTTCACACCTCTCCACTCCACTCCACTCCACTCCACACCTCCCCACTCCACTCTACTCCACTCCACTCCACTCCACTCCACTCCACTCCACTCCACTCCACTCCACTCCACTCCACTCCGTTTTACTCCTCTCCACTCCACTCCACTCCACTCCACTCCACTCCACTCCACTCCACTCCACCCCACATCTCCACTCCACTCCACTCCACTCCACTCCACTCCACTCCACTCCACTCCACTCCGTTTTACTCCTCTCCACTCCACTCCACTCCACTCCACTGCACTCCACTCCACTCCACTCCACTCCACTCCACTCCACTCCACTCCACTCCACTCCACTCCACTCCACTCCACTCCGTTTTACTCCTCTCCAATCCACTCCTCTCCACTCCACTCCACTCCACTCCACTCCACTCCACTCCACTCCACTCCACTCCACTCCACTCCACTCCACTCCACTCCACTCCACTCCACTCCACTCCACTCCACACCTCTCCACTCCACTCCACTCTACTCCACTCCGTTTTACTCCTCTCCACTCCACTCCTCTCCTCTCCACTCCACTCCACTCCACTCCACTCCACTCCACTCCACTCCACTCCGTTTTACTCCTCTCCACTCCACTCCACTCCACTCCACTCCACTCCACTCCACTCCACTCCACTCCACTCCACTCCACTCCACTCGACTCCACTCCACTCCACTCCACTCCACACCACACCTCTCCACTCCACTCCACTCCACTCCACACCTCTCCACTCCACTCCACTCCACTCCGCTCCGCACCACTCTACTCTACTCCACTCCACTCCACTCCACTCCACTCAACTCCACTCCACTCCACTCCACTCCACACCACACCTCTCCACTCCACTCCACTCCACTCCACTCCACACCTCTCCACTCCACTCCACTCCACTCCACAGCACTCCACTCCACTCCACTCCACTCCACACCTCTCCACTCCACTCCACTCCACTCCACTCCACTCCACTCCACTCCACTCCACTCCACTCCACTCCACTCCACTCCACTCCGTTTTACTCCTCTCCACTCCACTCCTCACCACTCCACTCCACTCCACTCCACTCCACTCCACTCCACTCCACTCCACTCCACTCCACTCCACTCCACATGTCTCCACTCCACTCCACTCCACTCCACTCCACTCCACTCCGTTTTACTCCTCTCCACTCCACTCCACTGCACTCCACTGCACTGCACTGCACTCCACTCCACTCCACTCCACTCCACTCCACTCCACTCCACTCCACTCCACTCCACTCCACTCAACTCCACTCCACTCCACTCCACTCCACTCCACTCCACTCCACTCCACACCACACCTCTCCACTCCACTCCACTCCACTCCACTCCACACCTCTCCACTCCACTCCACTCCACTCCACAGCACTCCACTCCACTCCACTCCACTCCACACCTCTCCACTCCACTCCACTCCACTCCACTCCACTCCACTCCACTCCACTCCACTCCACTCCACTCCACTCCACTCCACTCCGTTTTACTCCTCTCCACTCCACTCCTCACCACTCCACTCCACTCCACTCCACTCCACTCCACTCCACTCCACTCCACTCCACTCCACTCCACTCCACTCCACTCCACTCCACTCCACATGTCTCCACTCCACTCCACTCCACTCCACTCTACTCCGTTTTACTCCTCTCCACTCCACTCCACTGCACTCCACTGCACTGCACTGCACTGCACTCCACTCCACTCCACTCCACTCCACTCCACTCCACTCCACTCCACTCCACTCCGTTTTACTCCTCACCACTCCACTCCACTCCACTCCACTCCACTCCACTCCACTCCACTCTACTCCACTCAACACCACACCTCTCCACTCCACTCCACTCCGCTCCGCACCACTCTACTCCACTCCACTCCACTCCATTTCACTCCACTCCACTCCACTCCACACAACACCTCTCCACTCCACTCTACTCCACTCCACTCCACTCCATACCACACCCCTCCACTCCACTCCAGTCCACTCCACTCCTCTCCACTCCACTCCACTCCAGTCCACTCCACTCCACTCCAATCCTCTCCACTCCACTAGACTCCACTCCACTCCACTCCACTCCACTCTACTCCACTCCACTCCACTCCACTCCAATCCACTGCACTCCACTGCACTCCGCTCCACTCCACTCCACTCCACTCTACTCCACTCCACTCCACTTCACTTCACTCCTGTCCACACCACACCTCTCCACTCCACTCCACTCCACACCTCTCCACTCCACTCCACACCACACCTCTCCACTCCACTCCACTCCACTCCACTCCACTCCACTCCACTCCACTCCGTTTTACTCCTCTCCACTCCACTCCACTCCGTTTTACTCCTCTCCACTCCACTCCACTGCACTCCACTCCACTCTACTCCACTCAACACCACACCTCTCCACTCCACTCCGCTCCGCACCACTCCACTCCACTCCACTCCACTCCACTCCACACCACACCTCTCCACTCCACTCTACTCCACTCCACTCCACTCCATACCACACCCCTCCACTCCATACCACACCCCTCCCCCCACTCCACTCCACTCCACTCCACTCCACTCCACTCCACTCCACTCCACTCCACTCCACTCCACTCCACTCCAGTCCATTCCACTCCACTCCAATCCTCTCCACTCCACTAGACTCCACTCCGTTTTACTCCTCTCCACTCCACTCCTCTCCTCTCCACTCCACTCCACTCCACTCCACTCCACTCCACTCCACTCCACTCCACTCCACTCCACTCAACACCACACCTCTCCACTCCACTCCACTCCGCTCCGCACCACTCTACTCCACTCCACTCCACTCCACTCCACTCCACTCCACTCCACACCACACCTCTCCACACCACACCTCTCCACTCCACTCCACTCCACTCCACTTCACACCTCTCCACTCCACTCCACTCCACTCCACACCTCCCCACTCCACTCTACTCCACTCCACTCCACTCCACTCCACTCCACTCCTCTCCACTCCACTCCACTCCACTCCACTCCACTCCACTCCACTCCACTCCACTCCACTCCACTCCGTTTTACTCCTCTCCACTCCACCCCTCTCCACTCCACTCCACTCCACTCCACTCCACTCCACTCCACTCCACTCCACTCCACTCCACTCCACTCCACTCCACTCCACTCCACTCCACACCTCTCCACTCCACTCCACTCCACTCCACTCCACTCCACTCCACTCCACTCCACTCCACTCCACTCCGTTTTACTCCTCTCCACTCCACTCCTCTCCACACCACTCCACTCCACTCCACTCCACTCCACTCCACTCCACTCCACTCCACTCCACTCCACTCCACTCCACTCCACACCTCTCCACTCCACTCCACTCCACTCCACTCCACTCCACTCCGTTTTACTCCTCTCCACTCCACTCCACTCCACTCCACTCCACTCCACTCCACTCTACTCCACTCCACTCCACTCCACTCCACTCCACACCTCTCCACTCCACTCCACTCCACTCCACTCCGTTTTACTCCTCTCCACTCCACTCCTCTCCACTCCACTCCACTCCACTCCACTCCACTCCACTCCACTCCACTCCACTCCACTCCACTCCACTCCACACCACACCTCTCAACTCCACTCCACTCCAATCCACACCTCTCCACTCCACTCCACTCCACTCCACTCCGCTCCACTCCACACCACACCTCTCCACTCCACTCCACTCCACTCCACTCCACACCTCTCCACTCCACTCCACTCCACTCCACTCCACTCCACTCCACTCCACTCCACTCCACTCCACTCCACTCCGTTTTACTCCTCTCCACTCCACTCCTCTCCACTCCACTCCACTCCACTCCACTCCACCCCACATCTCCACTTCACTCAACTCCACTCCACTCCACTCCACTCCGTTTTACTCCTCTCCACTCCACTCCACTGCACTCCACTGCACTCCACTCCACTGCACTCCACTCCACTCCACTCCACTCCACTCCACTCCACTCCACTCCACTCCACTCCACTCCACTCCACTCCACTCCACTCCACTCCACTCCACTCCACTCCACTCCGTTTTACTCCTCTCCACTCCACTCCACTCCACTCCACTCCACTCCACTCCACTCCACCCCACATCTCCACTCCACTCCACTCCACTCCACTCCACTCCACTCCGTTTTACTCCTCTCCACTCCACTCCACTCCACTCCACTGCACTCCACTCCACTCCACTCCACTCCACTCCACTCCACTCCACTCCACTCCACTCCACTCCACTCCGTTTTACTCCTCTCCAATCCACTCCTCTCCACTCCACTCCACTCCACTCCACTCCACTCCACTCCACTCCACTCCACTCCACTCCACTCCACTCCACTCCACTCCACACCTCTCCACTCCACTCCACTCTACTCCACTCCGTTTTACTCCTCTCCACTCCACTCCTCTCCTCTCCACTCCACTCCACTCCACTCCACTCCACTCCACTCCACTCCACTCCACTCCACTCCACTCCGTTTTACTCCTCTCCACTCCACTCCACTCCACTCCACTCCACTCCACTCCACTCCACTCCACTCCACTCCACTCCACTCCACACCACACCTCTCCACTCCACTCCACTCCACTCCACACCTCTCCACTCCACTCCACTCCACTCCACTCCGCTCCGCACCACTCTACTCTACTCCACTCCACTCCACTCCACTCCACTCAACTCCACTCCACTCCACTCCACTCCACACCACACCTCTCCACTCCACTCCACTCCACTCCACTCCACACCTCTCCACTCCACTCCACTCCACTCCACAGCACTCCACTCCACTCCACTCCACTCCACACCTCTCCACTCCACTCCACTCCACTCCACTCCACTCCACTCCACTCCACTCCACTCCACTCCACTCCACTCCACTCCACTCCACTCCACTCCGTTTTACTCCTCTCCACTCCACTCCTCACCACTCCACTCCACTCCACTCCACTCCACTCCACTCCACTCCACTCCACTCCACTCCACTCCACTCCACTCCACATGTCTCCACTCCACTCCACTCCACTCCACTCCACTCCGTTTTACTCCTCTCCACTCCACTCCACTGCACTCCACTGCACTGCACTGCACTCCACTCCACTCCACTCCACTCCACTCCACTCCACTACACTCCACTCCACTCCGTTTTACTCCTCACCACTCCACTCCACTCCACTCCACTCCACTCCACTCCACTCCACTCCACTCCACTCCACTCCACTCCACTCCACTCTACTCCACTCAACACCACACCTCTCCACTCCACTCCACTCCGCTCCGCACCACTCTACTCCACTCCACTCCACTCCATTTCACTCCACTCCACTCCACTCCACACAACACCTCTCCACTCCACTCTACTCCACTCCACTCCACTCCATACCACACCCCTCCACTCCACTCCAGTCCACTCCACTCCTCTCCACTCCACTCCACTCCAGTCCACTCCACTCCACTCCAATCCTCTCCACTCCACTAGACTCCACTCCACTCCACTCCACTCCACTCTACTCCACTCCACTCCACTCCACTCCACTCCACTCCACTGCACTCCACTGCACTCCGCTCCACTCCACTCCACTCCACTCTACTCCACTCCACTCCACTTCACTTCACTCCTGTCCACACCACACCTCTCCACTCCACTCCACTCCACACCTCTCCACTCCACTCCACACCACACCTCTCCACTCCACTCCACTCCACTCCACTCCACTCCACTCCACTCCACTCCACTCCACTCCGTTTTACTCCTCTCCACTCCACTCCACTCCGTTTTACTCCTCTCCACTCCACTCCACTGCACTCCACTCCACTCTACTCCACTCAACACCACACCTCTCCACTCCACTCCGCTCCGCACCACTCCACTCCACTCCACTCCACTCCACTCCACTCCACTCCACTCCACTCCACTCCACTCCACTCCACACCACACCTCTCCACTCCACTCTACTCCACTCCACTCCACTCCATACCACACCCCTCCACTCCATACCACACCCCTCCCCCCACTCCACTCCACTCCACTCCACTCCACTCCACTCCACTCCAGTCCATTCCACTCCACTCCAATCCTCTCCACTCCACTAGACTCCACTCCGTTTTACTCCTCTCCACTCCACTCCTCTCCACTCCACTCCACTCCACTCCACTCCACTCCACTCCACTCCACTCCACTCCACTCCACTCCACTCCACTCCACTCTACTCCACTCAACACCACACCTCTCCACTCCACTCCACTCCGCTCCGCACCACTCTACTCCACTCCACTCCACTCCACTCCACTCCACTCCACACCACACCTCTCCACACCACACCTCTCCACTCCACTCCACTCCACTCCACTTCACACCTCTCCACTCCACTCCACTCCACTCCACACCTCCCCACTCCACTCTACTCCACTCCACTCCACTCCACTCCACTCCACTCCACTCCACTCCACTCCACTCCACTCCGTTTTACTCCTCTCCACTCCACCCCTCTCCACTCCACTCCACTCCACTCCACTCCACTCCACTCCACTCCACTCCACACCTCTCCACTCCACTCCACTCCACTCCACTCCACTCCACTCCACTCCACTCCACTCCACTCCACTCCACTCCGTTTTACTCCTCTCCACTCTACTCCTCTCCACTCCACTCCACTCCACTCCACTCCACTCCACTCCACTCCACTCCACTCCACTCCACACCTCTCCACTCCACTCCACTCCACTCCACTCCACTCCACTCCGTTTTACTCCTCTCCACTCCACTCCACTCCACTCCACTCCACTCCACTCCACTCCACACCTCTCCACTCCACTCCACTCCACTCCACTCCGTTTTACTCCTCTCCACTCCACTGCTCTCCACTCCACTCCACTCCACTCCACTCCACTCCACTCCACTCCACTCCACTCCACTCCACTCCACTCCACTCCGTTTTACTCCTCTCCACTCCACTCCACTCCACTCCACTGCACTCCACTCCACTCCACACCACACCTCTCCTATCCACTCCACTCCACTCCACTCCACTCCACTCCACTCTGTTTTACTCCTCTCCACTCCGTTTTACTCCTCTCCACTCCACTCCTCTCCACTCCACTCCAATCCACTCCACTCCACTCCACTCCACTCCACTTCACTCCACTCCAATCCACACCTCTCCACTCCACTCCACTCCACACCTCTCCACTCCACTCCACTCCACTCCACTCCACTCCACTCCACTCCACTCCACTCCACTCCACTCCACTCCACTCCACTCCACTCCACTCCACTCCGTATTACTCCTGTCCACTCCACTCCACTCCACTCCACTCCACTCCACTCCACTCCACTCCACTCCACTCCACTCCACTCCGTTTTACTCCTCTCCACTCCACTCCACTGCACTCCACTGCACTCCACTCCACTCCACTCCACTCCACTCCACTCCACTCCGTTTTACTCCTCTCCACTCCACTCCACTCCACTCCACTCCACTCAACACCACACCTCTCCACTCCACTCCACTCCGCTCCGCACCACTCTACTCCACTCCACTCCACTCCACTCCACTCCACTCCACTCCACTCTGTTTTACTCCTCTCCACTCCGTTTTACTCCTCTCCACTCCACTCCTCTCCACTCCACTCCAATCCACTCCACTCCACTCCACTCCACTCCACTTCACTCCACTCCAATCCACACCTCTCCACTCCACTCCACTCCACACCTCTCCACTCCACTCCACTCCACTCCACTCCACTCCACTCCACTCCACTCCACTCCACTCCACTCCACTCCACTCCACTCCGTATTACTCCTGTCCACTCCACTCCACTCCACTCCACTCCACTCCACTCCACTCCACTCCACTCCACTCCACTCCGTTTTACTCCTCTCCACTCCACTCCACTGCACTCCACTGCACTCCACTCCACTCCACTCCACTCCACTCCACTCCACTCCGTTTTACTCCTCTCCACTCCACTCCACTCCACTCCACTCCACTCAACACCACACCTCTCCACTCCACTCCACTCCGCTCCGCACCACTCTACTCCACTCCACTCCACTCCACTCCACTCCACTCCACTCCACTCCACACCACACCTCTCAACTCCACTACACTCCACTCCACTCCACACCTCTCCACTCAACTCCACTCCACTCCACCCCACTCCACTCCACTTCACTCCACTCCACTCCGTTTTACTCCTCTCCACTCCACTCCTCTCCACTCCACTCCACTCCACTCCACTCCACTTCACTCCACTCCACTCCACTCCACTCCACACGTCTCCACTCCACTCCACTCCACTCCACTCCACACGTCTCCACTCCACTCCACTCCACTCCACACCACTCCACTCCACTCTACTCCACTCCACTCTACTCCACTCGACTCCACTCCACTCCACTCCACTCCACTCCACTCCACTCCACTCCACTCCACTCCACTCCACTCCTCTCCACTCCACTCCACTCCACTCCACTCCACTCCACTCCGTTTTACTCCTCTCCACTCCACTCCTCTCCACTCCACTCCACTCCACTCCACTCCACTCCACACCTCTCCACTCCACTCCACTCCACTCCACTTCACACCTCTCCACTCCAGTCCACTCCACTCCACACCTCCCCACTCCACTCTACTCCACTCCACTCCACTCCACTCCACTCCACTCCTCTCCACTCCACTCCGTTTTACTCCTCTCCACTCCACCCCTCTCCACTCCACTCCACTCCACTCCACTCCACTCCACTCCACTCCACTCCACTCCACTCCACTCCACTCCACTCCACTCCACTCCACTCCACTCCACACCTCTCCACTCCACTCCACTCCACTCCACTCCACTCCACTCCGTTTTACTCCTCTCCACTCCACTCCTCTCCACTCCACTCCACTCCACTCCACTCCACTCCACTCCACTCCACTCCACTCCACTCCACTTCACTCCACTCCACTCCACTCCACTCCACTCCACTCCACACCTCTCCACTCCACTCCACTCCACTCCACTCCACTCCGTTTTACTCCTCTCCACTCCACTCCTCTCCACTCCACTCCACTCCACTCCACTCCACTCCACTCCACTCCACTCCACTCCACTCCACTCCACTCCACTCCACACCTCTCCACTCCACTCCACTCCACTCCACTCCACTCCACTCCACTCCACTCCACTCAACTCCGTTTTACTCCTCTCCATTCCACTCCACTCCACTCCACTGCACTCCACTCCACTCCACTCCACTCCACTCCACTCCGTTTTACTCCGGTCCACTCCACTCCACTCCACTCCACTCTACTCCACTCAACACCACACCTCTCCAGTCCACTCCACTCCGCTCCGCACAACTCTACTCCACTCCACTCCACTCCACTCCACTCCACTCCACTCCACTCCACTGCACTCCACTCCACTCCACACCACACCTCTCCTATCCACTCCACTCCACTCCACTCCACTCCACTCCACTCTGTTTTACTCCTCTCCACTCCGTTTTACTCCTCTCCACTCCACTCCTCTCCACTCCACTCCAATCCACTCCACTCCACTCCACTCCACTCTACTTCACTCCACTCCAATCCACACCTCTCCACTCCACTCCACTCCACACCTCTCCACTCCACTCCACTCCACTCCACTCCACTCCACTCCACTCCACTCCACTCCACTCCACTCCGTTTTACTCCTGTCCACTCCACTCCACTCCACTCCACTCCACTCCACTCCACTCCACTCCATTCCACTCCGTTTTACTCCTCTCCACTCCACTGCACTCCACTCCACTCCACTCCACTCCACTCCACTCCACTCCACTCCACTCCACTCCACTCCGTTTTACTCCTCTCCACTCCACTCCTCTCCACTCCACTCCACTCCACTCCACTCCACTCCACTCCACTCCACTCCACTCCACTCCACTCCACTCCACTCCACTCCACTCCACTCGACACCTCTCCACTCCACTCCACTCCACTCCACTCCACTCCACTCCACTCCGTTTTACTCCTCTCCACTCCTCTCCACTCCACTCCACTCCACTCCACTCCACTCCACTCCACTCCACTCCACTCCACTCCACTCCGCTCCGCACCACTCTACTCCACTCCACTCCACTCCACTCCACTCCACTCCACTCCACGCAACTCCACTCCACTCCACTCCACTCCACACCACACCTCTCCACTCCACTCCACTCCACACCTCTCCACTCCACTCTACTCCAATCCACTCCGTTTTACGCCTCTCCACTCCACTCCACTCCACTCCACTCCACTCAACACCACACCTCTCCACTCCACTCCACTCCGCTCCGCACCACTCTACTCCACTCCACTCCACTCCACTCCACTCCACTCCACTCCACTCCACTCCACTCCACTCCACTCCACACCACACCTCTCCACTCCACTACACTCCACTCCACTCCACACCTCTCCATTCCACTCCACTCCACTCCACTCCACTCCACTCCACTCCACTCCACTCCACTCCACTTCACTCCACTCCACTCCGTTTTACTCCACTCCACTCCACTCCACTCCACTCCACTCCACTCCACTCCACTCCACTCCACTCCACTCCACTCCACACGTCTCCACTCCACTCCACTCCACTCTACTCCACTCGACTCCACTCCACTCCACTCCACTCCACTCCACTCCACTCCACTCCACTCCAATCCTCTCCACTCCACTAGACTCCACTCCGTTTTACTCCTCTCCACTCCACTCCTCTCCACTCCACTCCACTCCACTCCACTCCACTCCACTCCACTCCACTCCACTCCACTCCACTCCACTCCACTCCACTCCACTCCACTCTAATCCTCTCAACACCACACCTCTCCACTCCACTCCACTCCGCTCCGCACCACTCTACTCCACTCCACTCCACTCCACTCCACTCCACTCCACTCCACACCACACCTCTCCACACCACACCTCTCCACTCCACTCCACTCCACTCCACTTCACACCTCTCCACTCCACTCCACTCCACTCCACACCTCCCCACTCCACTCTACTCCACTCCACTCCACTCCACTCCACTCCACTCCACTCCTCTCCACTCCACTCCACTCCACTCCACTCCACTCCACTCCACTCCACTCCACACCTCCCCACTCCACTCTACTCCACTCCACTCCACTCCACTCCACTCCACTCCACTCCACTCCTCTCCACTCCACTCCACTCCACTCCACTCCACTCCACTCCACTCCACTCCACTCCACTCCACTCCACTCCGTTTTACTCCTCTCAACTCCTCCCCTCTCCACTCCACTCCACTCCACTCCACTCCACTCCACTCCACTCCACTCCACTCCACTCCACTCCACACCTCTCCACTCCACTCCACTCCACTCCACTCCACTCCACTCCACTCCGTTTTACTCCTCTCCACTCTACTCCTCTCCACTCCACTCCACTCCACTCCACTCCACTCCACTCCACTCCACTCCACTCCACTCCACTCCACTCCACTCCACTCCACTCCACTCCACACCTCTCCACTCCACTCCACTCCACTCCACTCCACTCCACTCCGTTTTACTCCTCTCCACTCCACTCCACTCCACTCCACTCCACTCCACTCCACTCCACTCCACTCCACTCCACTCCACACCTCTCCACTCCACTCCACTCCACTCCACTCCGTTTTACTCCTCTCCACTCCACTGCTCTCCACTCCACTCCACTCCACTCCACTCCACTCCACTCCACTCCACTCCACTCCACTCCACTCCACTCCACACCTCTCCACTCCACTCCACTCCACTCCACTCCGTTTTACTCCTCTCCATTCCACTCCACTCCACTCCACTCCACTCCACTCCACTCCACTCCACTCCACTCCACTCCACTCCACTCCTCTCCACACCTCTCCACTCCACTCCACTCCACTCCACTCCACTCCACTCCACTCCACTCCGTTTTACTCCTCTCCACTCCACTCCTCTCCACTCCACTCCACTCCACTCCACTCCACTCCACTCCACTCCACTCCACTCCACTCCACTCCACTCCACTTCACTCCACTCCACTCCACTCCACTCCACACCTCTCCACTCCACTCCACTCCACTCCACTCCACTCCGTTTTACTCCTCTCCACTCCACTCCACTCCACTCCACTCCACTCCACTCCACTCCACTCCACTCCACTCCACTCCACTCCACTCCACTCCACACCTCTGCACTCCACTCCACTCCACTCCACTCCACTCCACTCCGTTTTACTCCTCTCCATTCCACTCCACTCCACTCCACTGCACTCCACTCCACTCCACTCCACTCCACTCCACTCCACTCCGTTTTACTCCGGTCCACTCCACTCCACTCCACTCCACTCCACTCTACTCCACTCAACACCACACCTCTCCAGTCCACTCCACTCCGCTCCGCACAACTCTACTCCACTCCACTCCACTCCACTCCACTCCACTCCACTCCACTCCACTCCACTCCACTCCACTCCACTCCGTTTCACTCCTCTCCACTCCACTCCACTCCACTCCACTCCACTGCACTCCACTCCACTCCACACCACACCTCTCCTATCCACTCCACTCCACTCCACTCCACTCCACTCCACTCCACTCTGTTTTACTCCTCTCCACTCCGTTTTACTCCTCTCCACTCCACTCCTCTCCACTCCACTCCAATCCACTCCACTCCACTCCACTCCACTCCACTTCACTCCACTCCAATCCACACCTCTCCACTCCACTCCACACCTCTCCACTCCACTCCACTCCACTCCACTCCACTCCACTCCACTCCACTCCACTCCACTCCACTCCACTCCACTCCACTCCGTTTTACTCCTGTCCACTCCACTCCACTCCACTCCACTCCACTCCACTCCACTCCACTCCACTCCACTCCGTTTTACTCCTCTCCACTCCACTCCACTGCACTCCACTGCACTCCACTCCACTCCACTCCACTCCACTCCACTCCGTTTTACTCCTCTCCACTCCACTCCACTCCACTCCACTCCACTCAACACCACACCTCTCCACTCCACTCCACTCCGCTCCGCACCACTCTACTCCACTCCACTCCACTCCACTCCACTCCACTCCACTCCACTCCACACCACACCTCTCAACTCCACTACACTCCACTCCACTCCACACCTCTCCACTCAACTCCACTCCACTCCACCCCACTCCACTCCACTTCACTCCACTCCACTCCGTTTTACTCCTCTCCACTCCACTCCTCTCCACTCCACTCCACTCCACTCCACTCCACTTCACTCCACTCCACTCCACTCCACTCCACTCCACTCCACACGTCTCCACTCCACTCCACTCCACTCCACACGTCTCCACTCCACTCCACTCCACTCCACTCTACTCCACTCGACTCCACTCCACTCCACTCCACTCCACTCCACTCCACTCCACTCCACTCCACTCCACTCCACTCCACTCCACTCCACTCCACTCCTCTCCACTCCACTCCACTCCACTCCACTCCACTCCACTCCGTTTTACTCCTCTCCACTCCACTCCTCTCCACTCCACTCCACTCCACTCCACTCCACACCTCTCCACTCCACTCCACTCCACTCCACTTCACACCTCTCCACTCCAGTCCACTCCACTCCACACCTCCCCACTCCACTCTACTCCACTCCACTCCACTCCACTCCACTCCACTCCTCTCCACTCCACTCCACTCCACTCCACTCCACTCCACTCCACTCCACTCCACTCCACACCTCTCCACTCCACTCCACTCCACTCCACTCCACTCCACTCCACTCCGTTTTACTCCTCTCCACTCCACTCCTCTCCACTCCACTCCACTCCACTCCACTCCACTCCACTCCACTCCACTCCACTCCACTCCACTCCACTCCACTCCACTCCACTCCACTCCACTCCACTCCACTCCACACCTCTCCACTCCACTCCACTCCACTCCACTCCACTCCGTTTTACTCCTCTCCACTCCACTCCTCTCCACTCCACTCCACTCCACTCCACTCCACTCCACTCCACTCCACTCCACTCCACTCCACTCCACTCCACTCCACACCTCTCCACTCCACTCCACTCCACTCCACTCCACTCCGTTTTACTCCTCTCCATTCCACTCCACTCCACTCCACTGCACTCCACTCCACTCCACTCCACTCCACTCCACTCCACTCCGTTTTACTCCGGTCCACTCCACTCCACTCCACTCCACTCTACTCCACTCAACACCACACCTCTCCAGTCCACTCCACTCCGCTCCGCACAACTCTACTCCACTCCACTCCACTCCACTCCACTCCACTCCACTCCACTCCGTTTTACTCCTCTCCACTCCACTCCACTCCACTCCACTGCACTCCACTCCACTCCACACCACACCTCTCCTATCCACTCCACTCCACTCCACTCCACTCCACTCTGTTTTACTCCTCTCCACTCCGTTTTACTCCTCTCCACTCCACTCCTCTCCACTCCACTCCAATCCACTCCACTCCACTCCACTCCACTTCACTCCACTCCAATCCACACCTCTCCACTCCACTCCACTCCACACCTCTCCACTCCACTCCACTCCACTCCACTCCACTCCACTCCACTCCACTCCACTCCGTTTTACTCCTGTCCACTCCACTCCACTCCACTCCACTCCACTCCACTCCACTCCACTCCACTCCACTCCGTTTTACTCCTCTCCACTCCACTCCACTGCACTCCACTGCACTCCACTCCACTCCACTCCACTCCACTCCACTGCACTCCACTCCACTCCACTCCACTCCGTTTTACTCCTCTCCACTCCACTCCTCTCCACTCCACTCCACTCCACTCCACTCCACTCCACTCCACTCCACTCCACTCCACTCCACACCTCTCCACTCCACTCCACTCCACTCCACTCCACTCCACTCCACTCCACTCCGTTTTACTCCTCTCCACTCCTCTCCACTCCACTCCACTCCACTCCACTCCACTCCACTCCACACCACACCTCTCTACTCCACTCCACTCCAATCCACACCTCTCCACTCCACTCCACTCCACTCCACTCCACTCCACTCCACTCCACTCCACTCCACTCCGCTCCGCACCACTCTACTCCACTCCACTCCACTCCACTCCACTCCACTCCACTCCACTCCACGCAACTCCACTCCACTCCACTCCACTCCACACCACACCTCTCCACTCCACTCCACTCCACACCTCTCCACTCCACTCTACTCCACTCCACTCCGTTTTACGCCTCTCCACTCCACTCCACTCCACTCCACTCCACTCAACACCACACCTCTCCACTCCACTCCACTCCGCTCCGCACCACTCTACTCCACTCCACTCCACTCCACTCCACTCCACTCCACTCCACTCCACTCCACTCCACTCCACTCCACTCCACTCCACTCCACTCCACTCCACTCCACTCCACACCACACCTCTCCACTCCACTACACTCCACTCCACTCCACACCTCTCCATTCCACTCCACTCCACTCCACTCCACTCCACTCCACTCCACTTCACTCCACTCCACTCCGTTTTACTCCACTCCACTCCACTCCACTCCACTCCACTCCACTCCACTCCACTCCACTCCACTCCACTCCACTCCACACGTCTCCACTCCACTCCACACCACTCTACTCCACTCGACTCCACTCCACTCCACTCCACTCCACTCCACTCCACTCCACTCCACTCCACTCCACTCCACTCCAATCCTCTCCACTCCACTAGACTCCACTCCGTTTTACTCCTCTCCACTCCACTCCTCTCCACTCCACTCCACTCCACTCCACTCCACTCCACTCCACTCCACTCCACTCCACTCTACTCCACTCAACACCACACCTCTCCACTCCACTCCACTCCGCTCCGCACCACTCTACTCCACTCCACTCCACTCCACTCCACTCCACTCCACACCACACCACACCTCTCCACACCACACCTCTCCACTCCACTCCACTCCACTCCACTTCACACCTCTCCACTCCACTCCACTCCACTCCACACCTCCCCACTCCACTCTACTCCACTCCACTCCACTCCACTCCACTCCACTCCTCTCCACTCCACTCCACTCCACTCCACTCCACTCCACTCCACTCCACTCCACTCCACTCCACTCCGTTTTACTCCTCTCCACTCCACCCCTCTCCACTCCACTCCACTCCACTCCACTCCACTCCACTCCACTCCACTCCACTCCACTCCACTCCACTCCACTCCACTCCACTCCACTCCACTCCACACCTCTCCACTCCACTCCACTCCACTCCACTCCACTCCACTCCACTCCACTCCACTCCGTTTTACTCCTCTCCACTCCACTCCTCTCCACACCACTCCACTCCACTCCACTCCACTCCACTCCACTCCACTCCACTCCACTCCACTCCACTCCACTCCACTCCACTCCACTCCACTCCACTCCACTCCACTCCACTCCACACCTCTCCACTCCACTCCACTCCACTCCACTCCACTCCACTCAACACCACACCTCTCCACTCCACTCCACTCCGCTCCGCACCACTCTACTCCACTCCACTCCACTCCACTCCACTCCACTCCACACCACACCACACCTCTCCACACCACACCTCTCCACTCCACTCCACTCCACTCCACTTCACACCTCTCCACTCCACTCCACTCCACTCCACACCTCCCCACTCCACTCTACTCCACTCCACTCCACTCCACTCCACTCCACTCCACTCCTCTCCACTCCACTCCACTCCACTCCACTCCACTCCACTCCACTCCACTCCACTCCACTCCACTCCACTCCGTTTTACTCCTCTCCACTCCACCCCTCTCCACTCCACTCCACTCCACTCCACTCCACTCCACTCCACTCCACTCCACTCCACTCCACTCCACTCCACTCCACTCCACACCTCTCCACTCCACTCCACTCCACTCCACTCCACTCCACTCCACTCCACTCCGTTTTACTCCTCTCCACTCCACTCCTCTCCACACCACTCCACTCCACTCCACTCCACTCCACTCCACTCCACTCCACTCCACTCCACTCCACTCCACTCCACTCCACTCCACTCCACTCCACACCTCTCCACTCCACTCCACTCCACTCCACTCCACTCCACTCCGTTTTACTCCTCTCCACTCCACTCCACTCCACTTCACTCCACTCCACTCCACTCCACTCCACTCCACTCCACTCCGTTTTACTCCTCTCCACTCCACTCCACTCCACTCCACTCCACTCCACTCCACTCCACTCCACTCCACTCCACTCCACTCCACTCCACTCCACTCCACTCCACACCACACCTCTCCACTCCACTCCACTCCACTCCACACCTCTCCACTCCACTCCACTCCACTCCACTCCGCTCCGCACCACTCTACTCTACTCCACTCCACTCCACTCCACTCCACTCAACTCCACTCCACTCCACTCCACTCCACACCACACCTCTCCACTCCACTTCACTCCACTCCACTCCACACCTCTCCACTCCACTCCACTCCACTCCGCAGCACTCCACTCCACTCCACTCCACTCCACACCTCTCCACTCCACTCCACTCCACTCCACTCCACTCCACTCCACTCCACTCCATTTTACTCCTCTCCACTCCACTCCTCACCACTCCACTCCACTCCACTCCACTCCACTCCACTCCACTCCACTCCACTCCACATGTCTCCACTCCACTCCACTCCACTCCACTCCACTCCACTCCGTTTTACTCCTCTCCACTCCACTCCACTGCACTCCACTGCACTGCACTGCACTCCACTGCACTCCACTCCACTCCACTCCACTCCACTCCACTCCACTCCACTCCACTCCACTCCACTCCGTTTTACTCCTCACCACTCCACTCCACTCCACTCCACTCCACTCCACTCCACTCCACTCCACTCCACTCTACTCCACTCAACACCACACCTCTCCACTCCACTCCACTCCGCTCCGCACCACTCTACTCCACTCCACTCCACTCCATTTCACTCCACTCCACTCCACTCCACACAACACCTCTCCACTCCACTCTACTCCACTCCACTCCACTCCATACCACACCCCTCCACTCCACTCCAGTCCACTCCACTCCTCTCCACTCCACTCCACTCCAGTCCACTCCACTCCACTCCAATCCTCTCCACTCCACTAGACTCCACTCCACTCCACTCCACTCCACTCTACTCCACTCCACTCCACTCCACTCCACTCCACTGCACTCCACTGCACTCCGCTCCACTCCACTCCACTCCACTCTACTCCACTCCACTCCACTTCACTTCACTCCTGTCCACACCACACCTCTCCACTCCACTCCACTCCACACCTCTCCACTCCACTCCACACCACACCTCTCCACTCCACTCCACTCCACTCCACTCCACTCCACTCCACTCCACTCCACTCCACTCCACTCCACTCCACTCCACTCCACTCCACTCCACTCCACTCCGTTTTACACCTCTCCACTCCACTCCACTCCGTTTTACTCCTCTCCACTCCACTCCACTGCACTCCACTCCTCTCTACTCCACTCAACACCACACCTCTCCACTCCACTCCGCTCCGCACCACTCCACTCCACTCCACTCCACTCCACTCCACTCCACTCCACTCCACTCCACTCCACTCCACACCACACCTCTCCACTCCACTCTACTCCACTCCACTCCACTCCATACCACACCCCTCCACTCCATACCACACCCCTCCCCCCACTCCACTCCACTCCACTCCACTCCACTCCACTCCAGTCCATTCCACTCCACTCCAATCCTCTCCACTCCACTAGACTCCACTCCGTTTTACTCCTCTCCACTCCACTCCTCTCCACTCCACTCCACTCCACTCCACTCCACTCCACTCCACTCCACTCCACTCCACTCCACTCCACTCCACTCCACTCCACTCTACTCCACTCAACACCACACCTCTCCACTCCACTCCACTCCGCTCCGCACCACTCTACTCCACTCCACTCCACTCCACTCCACTCCACTCCACTCCACACCACACCTCTCCACACCACACCTCTCCACTCCACTCCACTCCACTCCACTTCACACCTCTCCACTCCACTCCACTCCACTCCACACCTCCCCACTCCACTCTACTCCACTCCACTCCACTCCACTCCACTCCACTCCACTCCACTCCACTCCTCTCCACTCCACTCCACTCCACTCCACTCCACTCCACTCAACTCCACTCCGTTTTACTCCTCTCCACTCCACCCCTCTCCACTCCACTCCACTCCACTCCACTCCACTCCACTCCACTCCACTCCACTCCACTCCACTCCACTCCACTCCACTCCACTCCACTCCACTCCACACCTCTCCACTCCACTCCACTCCACTCCACTCCACTCCACTCCACTCCACTCCACTCCACTCCACTCCACTCCGTTTTACTCCTCTCCACTCCACTCCTCTCCACACCACTCCACTCCACTCCACTCCACTCCACTCCACTCCACTCCACTCCACTCCACTCCACACCTCTCCACTCCACTCCACTCCACTCCACTCCACTCCACTCCACTCCGTTTTACTCCTCTCCACTCCACTCCACTCCACTCCACTCCTCTCCACACCTCTCCACTCCACTCCACTCCACTCCACTCCACTCCACTCCACTCCACTCCACATGTCTCCACTCCACTCCACTCCACTCCACTCCACTCCACTCCGTTTTACTCCTCTCCACTCCACTCCACTGCACTCCACTGCACTGCACTGCACTCCACTCCACTCCACTCCACTCCACTCCACTCCACTCCACTCCACTCCACTCCACTCCACTCCACTCCGTTTTACTCCTCACCACTCCACTCCACTCCACTCCACTCCACTCCACTCCACTCCACTCCACTCCACTCCACTCCACTCTACTCCACTCCACACCACACCTCTCCACTCCACTCCACTCCGCTCCGCACCACTCCACTCCACTCCACTCCACTCCACTCCGTTTTACTCCTCACCACTCCACTCCACTCCACTCCACTCCACTCCACTCCACTCCACTCCACTCTACTCCACTCAACACCACACCTCTCCACTCCACTCCACTCCGCTCCGCACCACTCTACTCCACTCCACTCCACTCCATTTCACTCCACTCCACTCCACTCCACACAACACCTCTCCACTCCACTCTACTCCACTCCACTCCACTCCATACCACACCCCTCCACTCCACTCCAGTCCACTCCACTCCTCTCCACTCCACTCCACTCCAGTCCACTCCACTCCACTCCACTCCACACCACACCTCTCCACTCCACTCTACTCCACTCCACTCCACTCCATACCACACCCCTCCACTCCATACCACACCCCTCCCCCCACTCCACTCCACTCCACTCCACTCCTCTCCACTCCACTCCACTCCACTCCACTCCACTCCACTCCACTCCACTCCGTTTTACTCCTCTCCACTCCACCCCTCTCCACTCCACTCCACTCCACTCCACTCCACTCCACTCCACTCCACTCCACTCCACACCTCTCCACTCCACTCCACTGCACTCCACTCCTCTCTACTCCACTCAACACCACACCTCTCCACTCCACTCCGCTCCGCACCACTCCACTCCACTCCACTCCACTCCACTCCACTCCACTCCACTCCACTCCACTCCACTCCACTCCACTCCACTCCACTCCACACCACACCTCTCCACTCCACTCTACTCCACTCCACTCCACTCCATACCACACCCCTCCACTCCATACCACACCCCTCCCCCCACTCCACTCCACTCCACTCCACTCCACTCCACTCCACTCCACTCCACTCCACTCCACTCCAGTCCATTCCACTCCACTCCAATCCTCTCCACTCCACTAGACTCCACTCCGTTTTACTCCTCTCCACTCCACTCCTCTCCACTCCACTCCACTCCACTCCACTCCACTCCACTCCACTCCACTCCACTCCACTCCACTCCACTCCACTCAACACCACACCTCTCCACTCCACTCCACTCCGCTCCGCACCACTCTACTCCACTCCACTCCACTCCACTCCACTCCACTCCACACCACACCTCTCCACACCACACCTCTCCACTCCACTCCACTCCACTCCACTTCACACCTCTCCACTCCACTCCACTCCACTCCACACCTCCCCACTCCACTCTACTCCACTCCACTCCACTCCACTCCACTCCACTCCACTCCACTCCACTCCTCTCCACTCCACTCCACTCCACTCCACTCCACTCCACTCCACTCCACTCCGTTTTACTCCTCTCCACTCCACCCCTCTCCACTCCACTCCACTCCACTCCACTCCACTCCACTCCACTCCACTCCACTCCACTCCACTCCACACCTCTCCACTCCACTCCACTCCACTCCACTCCACTCCACTCCACTCCACTCCACTCCGTTTTACTCCTCTCCACTCCACTCCTCTCCACACCACTCCACTCCACTCCACTCCACTCCACTCCACTCCACTCCACTCCACTCCACTCCACTCCACACCTCTCCACTCCACTCCACTCCACTCCACTCCACTCCACTCCGTTTTACTCCTCTCCACTCCACTCCACTCCACTCCACTCCTCTCCACACCTCTCCACTCCACTCCACTCCACTCCACTCCACTCCACTCCACTCCACTCCACATGTCTCCACTCCACTCCACTCCACTCCACTCCACTCCACTCCGTTTTACTCCTCTCCACTCCACTCCACTGCACTCCACTGCACTGCACTGCACTCCACTCCACTCCACTCCACTCCACTCCACTCCACTCCACTCCACTCCACTCCACTCCGTTTTACTCCTCACCACTCCACTCCACTCCACTCCACTCCACTCCACTCCACTCCACTCCACTCCACTCCACTCTACTCCACTCCACACCACACCTCTCCACTCCACTCCACTCCGCTCCGCACCACTCCACTCCACTCCACTCCACTCCACTCCGTTTTACTCCTCACCACTCCACTCCACTCCACTCCACTCCACTCCACTCCACTCCACTCCACTCCACTCTACTCCACTCAACACCACACCTCTCCACTCCACTCCACTCCGCTCCGCACCACTCTACTCCACTCCACTCCACTCCATTTCACTCCACTCCACTCCACTCCACACAACACCTCTCCACTCCACTCTACTCCACTCCACTCCACTCCATACCACACCCCTCCACTCCACTCCAGTCCACTCCACTCCTCTCCACTCCACTCCACTCCAGTCCACTCCACTCCACTCCAATCCTCTCCACTCCACTAGACTCCACTCCACTCCACTCCACTCCACTCTACTCCACTCCACTCCACTCCACTCCACTCCACTGCACTCCACTGCACTCCGCTCCACTCCACTCCACACCACTCTACTCCACTCCACACCACTCTACTCCACTCCACTCCACTTCACTTCACTCCTGTCCACACCACACCTCTCCACTCCACTCCACTCCACACCTCTCCACTCCACTCCACACCACACCTCTCCATTCCACTCCACTCCACTCCACTCCACTCCACTCCGTTTTACTCCTCTCCACTCCACTCCACTCCGTTTTACTCCTCTCCACTCCACTCCACTGCACTCCACTCCACTCTACTCCACTCAACACCACACCTCTCCACTCCACTCCGCTCCGCACCACTCCACTCCACTCCACTCCACTCCACTCCACTCCACTCCACTCCACTCCACTCCACACCACACCTCTCCACTCCACTCTACTCCACTCCACTCCACTCCATACCACACCCCTCCACTCCATACCACACCCCTCCCCCCACTCCACTCCACTCCACTCCACTCCACTCCACTCCACTCCACTCCAGTCCATTCCACTCCACTCCTCTCCACTCCACTCCACTCCAGTCCACTCCACTCCACTCCAATCCTCTCCACTCCACTAGACTCCACTCCACTCCACTCCACTCCACTCTACTCCACTCCACTCCACTCCACTCCACTCCACTGCACTCCACTGCACTCCGCTCCACTCCACTCCACACCACTCTACTCCACTCCACACCACTCTACTCCACTCCACTCCACTTCACTTCACTCCTGTCCACACCACACCTCTCCACTCCACTCCACTCCACACCTCTCCACTCCACTCCACACCACACCTCTCCATTCCACTCCACTCCACTCCACTCCACTCCACTCCGTTTTACTCCTCTCCACTCCACTCCACTCCGTTTTACTCCTCTCCACTCCACTCCACTGCACTCCACTCCACTCTACTCCACTCAACACCACACCTCTCCACTCCACTCCGCTCCGCACCACTCCACTCCACTCCACTCCACTCCACTCCACTCCACTCCACTCCACTCCACTCCACTCCACACCACACCTCTCCACTCCACTCTACTCCACTCCACTCCACTCCATACCACACCCCTCCACTCCATACCACACCCCTCCCCCCACTCCACTCCACTCCACTCCACTCCACTCCACTCCACTCCACTCCAGTCCATTCCACTCCACTCCAATCCTCTCCACTCCACTAGACTCCACTCCGTTTTACTCCTCTCCACTCCACTCCTCTCCACTCCACTCCACTCCACTCCACTCCACTCCACTCCACTCCACTCTACTCCACTCAACACCACACCTCTCCACTCCACTCCACTCCGCTCCGCACCACTCTACTCCACTCCACTCCACTCCACTCCACTCCACTCCACACCACACCTCTCCACACCACGCCTCTCCACTCCACTCCACTCCACTCCACTTCACACCTCCCCACTCCACTCTACTCCACTCCACTCCACTCCACTCCACTCCACTCCTCTCCACTCCACTCCACTCCACTCCACTCCACTCCACTCCACTCCACTCCACTCCACTCCACTCCACTCCGTTTTACTCCTCTCCACTCCACCCCTCTCCACTCCACTCCACTCCACTCCACTCCACTCCACTCCACTCCACTCCACACCTCTCCACTCCACTCCACTCCACTCCACTCCACTCCACTCCACTCCACTCCACTCCACTCCACTCCGTTTTACTCCTCTCCACTCCACTCCTCTCCACTCCACTCCACTCCACTCCACTCCACTCCACTCCACTCCACTCCACTCCACTCCACTCCACTCCACACCTCTCCACTCCACTCCACTCCACTCCACTCCACTCCACTCCGTTTTACTCCTCTCCACTCCACTCCACTCCACTCCACTCCACTCCACTCCACTCCACTCCACTCCACTCCACTCCACTCCACTCCACTCCACTCCACTCCACACCTCTCCACTCCACTCCACTCCACTCCACTCCGTTTTACTCCTCTCCACTCCACTCCACTCCACTCCACTCCACTCCACTCCACTCCACTCCACTCCACTCCACTACACTCCACTCCACTCCACTCCACACCTCTCCACTCCACTCCACTCCACTCCACTCCGTTTTACTCCTCTCCATTCCACTCCACTCCACTCCACTCCACTCCACTCCACTCCACTCCACTCCACTCCACTCCACTCCACTCCACTCCACACCATTCCACTCCACTCCACTCCACTCCACTCCACTCCACTCCACTCCGTTTTACTCCTCTCCACTCCACTCCTCTCCACTCCACTCCACTCCACTCCACTCCACTCCACTCCACTCCACTCCACTCAACTCCACTCCACTCCACTCCACTCCACTCCACTCCACTCCACTTCACTCCACTCCACTCCACTCCACTCCACTCCACACCTCTCCACTCCACTCCACTCCACTCCACTCCACTCCACTCCGTTTTACTCCTCTCCACTCCACTCCTCTCCACTCCACTCCACTCCACTCCACTCCACTCCACTCCACTCCACTCCACTCCACTCCACTCCACTCCACTCCACTCCACTCCACTCCACACCTCTGCACTCCACTCCACTCCACTCCACTCCACTCCACTCCGTTTTACTCCTCTCCATTCCACTCCACTCCACTCCACTGCACTGCACTCCACTCCACTCCACTCCACTCCACTCCGTTTTACTCCGGTCCACTCCACTCCACTCCACTCCACTCCACTCTACTCCACTCAACACCACACCTCTCCATTCCACTCCACTCCGCTCCGCACAACTCTACTCCACTCCACTCCACTCCACTCCACTCCACTCCACTCCACTCCACTCCGTTTTACTCCTCTCCACTCCACTCCACTCCACTCCACTGCACTCCACTCCACTCCACACCACACCTCTCCTATCCACTCCACTCCACTCCACTCCACTCCACTCCACTCCACTCTGTTTTACTCCTCTCCACTCCGTTTTACTCCTCTCCACTCCACTCCTCTCCACTCCACTCCAATCCACTCCACTCCACTCCACTCCACTCCACTTCACTCCACTCCAATCCACGCCTCTCCACTCCACTCCACTCCACACCTCTCCACTCCACTCCACTCCACTCCACTCCACTCCACTCCACTCCACTCCACTCCACTCCACTCCGTTTTACTCCTGTCCACTCCACTCCACTCCACTCCACTCCACTCCACTCCACTCCACTCCACTCCACTCCACTCCGTTTTACTCCTCTCCACTCCACTCCACTGCACTCCACTGCACTCCACTCCACTCCACTCCACTCCACTCCACTCCACTCCGTTTTACTCCTCTCCACTCCACTCCACTCCACTCCACTCCACTCAACACCACACCTCTCCACTCCACTCCACTCCGCTCCGCACCACTCTACTCCACTCCACTCCACTCCACTCCACTCCACTCCACTCCACACCACACCTCTCAACTCCACTACACTCCACTCCACTCCACACCTCTCCACTCAACTCCACTCCACTCCACCCCACTCCACTCAACTTCACTCCACTCCACTCCGTTTTACTCCTCTCCACTCCACTCCTCTCCACTCCACTCCACTCCACTCCACTCCACTCCACTCCACTCCACTCCACTCCACTCCACTCCACTCCACTCCACTCCACTCCACACGTCTCCACTCCACTCCACTCCACTCCACACGTCTCCACTCCACTCCACTCCACTCCACTCCACTCGACTCGACTCCACTCCACTCCACTCCACTCGACTCGACTCGACTCCACTCCACTCCACTCCACTCCACTCCACTCCACTCCACTCCACTCCACTCCTCTCCACTCCACTCCACTTCACACCTCTCCACTCCAGTCCACTCCACTCCACTCCTCTCCACTCCACTCCACTCCACTCCACTCCACTCCACTCCACTCCACTCCACTCCACTCCTCTCCACTCCACTCCACTCCACTCCACTCCACTCCACTCCACTCCGTTTTACTCCTCTCCACTCCACCCCTCTCCACTCCACTCCACTCCACTCCACTCCACTCCACTCCACTCCACTCCACTCCACTCCACTCCACTCCACTCCACTCCACACCTCTCCACTCCACTCCACTCCACTCCACTCCACTCCACTCCACTCCACTCCACTCCGTTTTACTCCTCTCCACTCCACTCCTCTCCACTCCACTCCACTCCTCTCCATTCCACTCCACTCCACTCCACTGCACTCCACTCCACTCCACTCCACTCCACTCCGTTTTACTCCGGTCCACTCCACTCCACTCCACTCCACTCTACTCCACTCAACACCACACCTCTCCAGTCCACTCCACTCCGCTCCGCACAACTCTACTCCACTCCACTCCACTCCACTCCACTCCACTCCACTCCACTCCACTCCACTCCACTCCACTACACTCCACTCCACTCCACTCCACTCCACTCCGTTTTACTCCTCTCCACTCCACTCCACTCCACTCCACTGCACTCCACTCCACTCCACACCACACCTCTCCTATCCACTCCACTCCACTCCACTCCACTCCACTCCACTCCACTCCACTCCACTCCACTCCACTCCACTCCACTCTGTTTTACTCCTCTCCACTCCGTTTTACTCCTCTCCACTCAACTCCTCTCCACTCCACTCCAATCCACTCCACTCCACTCCACTCCACTCCACTTCACTCCACTCCAATCCACACCTCTCCACTCCACTCCACTCCACACCTCTCCACTCCACTCCACTCCACTCCACTCCACTCCACTCCACTCCACTCCACTCCACTCCGTTTTACTCCTGTCCACTCCACTCCACTCCACTCCACTCCACTCCACTCCACTCCACTCCACTCCACTCCGTTTTACTCCTCTCCACTCCACTCCACTGCACTCCACTCCACTCCACTCCTCTCCACTCCACTCCACTCCACTCCACTCCACTCCACTACACTCCACTCCACTCCACTCCACTCCACTCCGTTTTACTCCTCTCCACTCCACTCCACTCCACTCCACTGCACTCCACTCCACTCCACTGCACTCCACTCCACTCCACACCACACCTCTCCTATCCACTCCACTCCACTCCACTCCACTCCACTCCACTCCACTCCACTCTGTTTTACTCCTCTCCACTCCGTTTTACTCCTCTCCACTCAACTCCTCTCCACTCCACTCCAATCCACTCCACTCCACTCCACTCCACTCCACTTCACTCCACTCCAATCCACACCTCTCCACTCCACTCCACTCCACACCTCTCCACTCCACTCCACTCCACTCTACTCCACTCAACACCACACCTCTCCACTCCACTCCACTCCGCTCCGCACCACTCTACTCCACTCCACTCCACTCCATTTCACTCCACTCCACTCCACTCCACACAACACCTCTCCACTCCACTCTACTCCACTCCACTCCACTCCATACCACACCCCTCCACTCCACTCCAGTCCACTCCACTCCTCTCCACTCCACTCCACTCCAGTCCACTCCACTCCACTCCAATCCTCTCCACTCCACTAGACTCCACTCCACTCCACTCCACTCCACTCTACTCCACTCCACTCCACTCCACTCCACTCCACTGCACTCCACTGCACTCCGCTCCACTCCACTCCACACCACTCTACTCCACTCCACACCACTCTACTCCACTCCACTCCACTTCACTTCACTCCTGTCCACACCACACCTCTCCACTCCACTCCACTCCACACCTCTCCACTCCACTCCACACCACACCTCTCCATTCCACTCCACTCCACTCCACTCCACTCCACTCCGTTTTACTCCTCTCCACTCCACTCCACTCCGTTTTACTCCTCTCCACTCCACTCCACTGCACTCCACTCCACTCTACTCCACTCAACACCACACCTCTCCACTCCACTCCGCTCCGCACCACTCCACTCCACTCCACTCCACTCCACTCCACTCCACTCCACTCCACTCCACTCCACACCACACCTCTCCACTCCACTCTACTCCACTCCACTCCACTCCATACCACACCCCTCCACTCCATACCACACCCCTCCCCCCACTCCACTCCACTCCACTCCACTCCACTCCACTCCACTCCACTCCAGTCCATTCCACTCCACTCCAATCCTCTCCACTCCACTAGACTCCACTCCGTTTTACTCCTCTCCACTCCACTCCTCTCCACTCCACTCCACTCCACTCCACTCCACTCCACTCCACTCCACTCTACTCCACTCAACACCACACCTCTCCACTCCACTCCACTCCGCTCCGCACCACTCTACTCCACTCCACTCCACTCCACTCCACTCCACTCCACACCACACCTCTCCACACCACGCCTCTCCACTCCACTCCACTCCACTCCACTTCACACCTCCCCACTCCACTCTACTCCACTCCACTCCACTCCACTCCACTCCACTCCTCTCCACTCCACTCCACTCCACTCCACTCCACTCCACTCCACTCCACTCCACTCCACACCTCTCCACTCCACTCCACTCCACTCCACTCCACTCCACTCCACTCCACTCCACTCCACTCCACTCCACTCCACTCCGTTTTACTCCTCTCCACTCCACTCCTCTCCACTCCACTCCACTCCACTCCACTCCACTCCACTCCACTCCACTCCACTCCACTCCACTCCACTCCACACCTCTCCACTCCACTCCACTCCACTCCACTCCACTCCACTCCGTTTTACTCCTCTCCACTCCACTCCACTCCACTCCACTCCACTCCACTCCACTCCACTCCACTCCACTCCACTCCACTCCACTCCACTCCACTCCACTCCACACCTCTCCACTCCACTCCACTCCACTCCACTCCGTTTTACTCCTCTCCACTCCACTCCACTCCACTCCACTCCACTCCACTCCACTCCACTCCACTCCACTCCACTACACTCCACTCCACTCCACTCCACACCTCTCCACTCCACTCCACTCCACTCCACTCCGTTTTACTCCTCTCCATTCCACTCCACTCCACTCCACTCCACTCCACTCCACTCCACTCCACTCCACTCCACTCCACTCCACTCCACTCCACTCCACACCATTCCACTCCACTCCACTCCACTCCACTCCACTCCACTCCACTCCGTTTTACTCCTCTCCACTCCACTCCTCTCCACTCCACTCCACTCCACTCCACTCCACTCCACTCCACTCCACTCCACTCAACTCCACTCCACTCCACTCCACTCCACTCCACTCCACTCCACTTCACTCCACTCCACTCCACTCCACTCCACTCCACACCTCTCCACTCCACTCCACTCCACTCCACTCCACTCCACTCCGTTTTACTCCTCTCCACTCCACTCCTCTCCACTCCACTCCACTCCACTCCACTCCACTCCACTCCACTCCACTCCACTCCACTCCACTCCACTCCACTCCACTCCACTCCACACCTCTGCACTCCACTCCACTCCACTCCACTCCACTCCACTCCGTTTTACTCCTCTCCATTCCACTCCACTCCACTCCACTGCACTGCACTCCACTCCACTCCACTCCACTCCACTCCGTTTTACTCCGGTCCACTCCACTCCACTCCACTCCACTCCACTCTACTCCACTCAACACCACACCTCTCCATTCCACTCCACTCCGCTCCGCACAACTCTACTCCACTCCACTCCACTCCACTCCACTCCACTCCACTCCACTCCACTCCACTCCACTCCGTTTTACTCCTCTCCACTCCACTCCACTCCACTCCACTGCACTCCACTCCACTCCACACCACACCTCTCCTATCCACTCCACTCCACTCCACTCCACTCCACTCCACTCCACTCTGTTTTACTCCTCTCCACTCCGTTTTACTCCTCTCCACTCCACTCCTCTCCACTCCACTCCAATCCACTCCACTCCACTCCACTCCACTCCACTTCACTCCACTCCAATCCACGCCTCTCCACTCCACTCCACTCCACACCTCTCCACTCCACTCCACTCCACTCCACTCCACTCCACTCCACTCCACTCCACTCCACTCCACTCCGTTTTACTCCTGTCCACTCCACTCCACTCCACTCCACTCCACTCCACTCCACTCCACTCCACTCCACTCCACTCCGTTTTACTCCTCTCCACTCCACTCCACTGCACTCCACTGCACTCCACTCCACTCCACTCCACTCCACTCCACTCCACTCCGTTTTACTCCTCTCCACTCCACTCCACTCCACTCCACTCCACTCAACACCACACCTCTCCACTCCACTCCACTCCGCTCCGCACCACTCTACTCCACTCCACTCCACTCCACTCCACTCCACTCCACTCCACACCACACCTCTCAACTCCACTACACTCCACTCCACTCCACACCTCTCCACTCAACTCCACTCCACTCCACCCCACTCCACTCCACTTCACTCCACTCCACTCCGTTTTACTCCTCTCCACTCCACTCCTCTCCACTCCACTCCACTCCACTCCACTCCACTCCACTCCACTCCACTCCACTCCACTCCACTCCACTCCACTCCACTCCACTCCACACGTCTCCACTCCACTCCACTCCACTCCACACGTCTCCACTCCACTCCACTCCACTCCACTCCACTCGACTCGACTCCACTCCACTCCACTCCACTCCACTCCACTCCACTCCACTCCACTCCACTCCACTCCACTCCACTCCACTCCACTCCACTCCACTCCTCTCCACTCCACTCCACTCCACTCCACTCCACTCCGTTTTACTCCTCTCCACTCCACTCCTCTCCACTCCACTCCACTCCACTCCACTCCACACCTCTCCACTCCACTCCACTCCACTCCACTTCACACCTCTCCACTCCAGTCCACTCCACTCCACACCTCCCCACTCCACTCTACTCCACTCCACTCCACTCCACTCCACTCCACTCCACTCCACTCCACTCCTCTCCACTCCACTCCACTCCACTCCACTCCACTCCACTCCACTCCGTTTTACTCCTCTCCACTCCACCCCTCTCCACTCCACTCCACTCCACTCCACTCCACTCCACTCCACTCCACTCCACTCCACTCCACTCCACTCCACTCCACTCCACTCCACACCTCTCCACTCCACTCCACTCCACTCCACTCCACTCCACTCCACTCCACTCCACTCCGTTTTACTCCTCTCCACTCCACTCCTCTCCACTCCACTCCACTCCTCTCCATTCCACTCCACTCCACTCCACTGCACTCCACTCCACTCCACTCCACTCCACTCCGTTTTACTCCGGTCCACTCCACTCCACTCCACTCCACTCTACTCCACTCAACACCACACCTCTCCAGTCCACTCCACTCCGCTCCGCACAACTCTACTCCACTCCACTCCACTCCACTCCACTCCACTCCACTCCACTCCACTCCACTCCACTCCACTACACTCCACTCCACTCCACTCCACTCCACTCCGTTTTACTCCTCTCCACTCCACTCCACTCCACTCCACTGCACTCCACTCCACTCCACACCACACCTCTCCTATCCACTCCACTCCACTCCACTCCACTCCACTCCACTCCACTCCACTCCACTCCACTCCACTCCACTCTGTTTTACTCCTCTCCACTCCGTTTTACTCCTCTCCACTCAACTCCTCTCCACTCCACTCCAATCCACTCCACTCCACTCCACTCCACTCCACTTCACTCCACTCCAATCCACACCTCTCCACTCCACTCCACTCCACACCTCTCCACTCCACTCCACTCCACTCCACTCCACTCCACTCCACTCCACTCCACTCCACTCCGTTTTACTCCTGTCCACTCCACTCCACTCCACTCCACTCCACTCCACTCCACTCCACTCCACTCCACTCCGTTTTACTCCTCTCCACTCCACTCCACTGCACTCCACTCCACTCCACTCCTCTCCACTCCACTCCACTCCACTCCACTCCACTCCACTACACTCCACTCCACTCCACTCCACTCCACTCCGTTTTACTCCTCTCCACTCCACTCCACTCCACTCCACTGCACTCCACTCCACTCCACTGCACTCCACTCCACTCCACACCACACCTCTCCTATCCACTCCACTCCACTCCACTCCACTCCACTCCACTCCACTCCACTCTGTTTTACTCCTCTCCACTCCGTTTTACTCCTCTCCACTCAACTCCTCTCCACTCCACTCCAATCCACTCCACTCCACTCCACTCCACTCCACTTCACTCCACTCCAATCCACACCTCTCCACTCCACTCCACTCCACACCTCTCCACTCCACTCCACTCCACTCCACTCCACTCCACTCCACTCCACTCCACTCCACTCCACTCCACTCCGTTTTACTCCTGTCCACTCCACTCCACTCCACTCCACTCCACTCCACTCCACTCCACTCCACTCCACTCCACTCCACTCCACTCCGTTTTACTCCTCTCCACTCCACTCCACTGCACTCCACTGCACTCCACTCCACTCCACTCCACTCCACTCCACTCCACTCCACTTCACTCCCCTCCACTCCGTTTTACTCCTCTCCACTCCACTCCTCTCCACTCCACTCCACTCCACTCCACTCCACTCCACTCCACTCCACTCCACTCCACTCCACACCTCTCCACTCCACTCCACTCCACTCCACTCCACTCCACTCCACTCCACTCCACTCCACTCCACTCCACTCCACTCCACTCCACTCCGTTTTACTCCTCTCCACTCCTCTCCAGTCCACTCCACTCCACTCCACTCCACTCCACTCCACTCCACACCACACCTCTCCACTCCACTCCACTCCAATCCACACCTCTCCACTCCACTCCACTCCACTCCACTCCACTCCACTCCACTCCGCTCCGCACCACTCTACTCCACTCCACTCCACTCCACTCCACTCCACTCCACTCCACTCCACTCCACTCCACGCAACTCCACTCCACTCCACTCCACTCCACACCACACCTCTCCACTCCACTCCACTCCACACCTCTCCACTCCACTCCACTCCACTCCACTCCGTTTTACGCCTCTCCACTCCACTCCACTCCACTCAACACCACACCTCTCCACTCCACTCCACTCCGCTCCGCACCACTCTACTCCACTCCACTCCACTCCACTCCACTCCACTCCACTCCACTCCACTCCACTCCACACCACACCTCTCCACTCCACTACACTCCACTCCACTCCACACCTCTCCATTCCACTCCACTCCACTCCACTCCACTCCACTCCAATCCACTCCACTCCACTCCACTCCACTCCACTTCACTCCACTCCACTCCGTTTTACTCCACTCCACTCCACTCCACTCCACTCCACTCCACTCCACTCCACTCCACTCCACTCCACTCCACTCCACTCCACACGTCTCCACTCCACTCCACTCCACTCTACTCCACTCGACTCCACTCCACTCCACTCCACTCCACTCCACTCCACTCCACTCCTCTCAACTCCACTCCACTCCACTCCACTCCACTCCGTTTTACTCCTCTCCACTCCACTCCACTCCACTCCACACCTCTCCACTCCACTCCAGTCCACTCCACTCCACACCTCTCCACTCCACTCCACTCCACTCCACTCCGTTTTACTCCTCTCCACTCCACTCCTCTCCACTCCACTCCTCTCCACTCCACTCCACTCCACTCCACTCTACTCCGTTTTACTCCTCTCCACTCCACTCCACTCCACTCCACTCCACTCCACTCCACTCCACTCCACTCCACTCCACTCCACTCCACTCCACTCCACTCCACTCTACTCCACTCAACACCACACCTCTCCACTCCACTCCACTCCGCTCCGCACCACTCTACTCCACTCCACTCCACTCCACTCCACTCCACTCCACTCCACTCCACACCACACCTCTCCACTCCACTCCACTCCAATCCACACCTCTCCACTCCACTCCACTCCACTCCACTCCACTCCACTCCGCTCCGCACCACTCTACTCCACTCCACTCCACTCCACTCCACTCCACTGCACGCAACTCCACTCCACTCCACTCCACTCCACACCACACCTCTCCACTCCACTCCACTCCACACCTCTCCACTCCACTCCACTCCACTCCACTCCGTTTTACGCCTCTCCACTCCACTCCACTCCACTCCACTCAACACCACACCTCTCCACTCCACTCCACTCCGCTCCGCACCACTCTACTCCACTCCACACCACACCTCTCCACTCCACTCCACTCCGCTCCGCACCACTCTACTCCACTCCACACCACACCTCTCCACTCCACTCCACTCCGTTTTACTCCTCTCCACTCCACTCCACTCCACTCCACTCCACTCCACTCCACTCCACTCCACTCCACTCCACTCCACTCCACTCCACTCCACACGTCTCCACTCCACTCCACTCCACTCTACTCCACTCCACTCCACTCCACTCCACTCCACTCCTCTCCACTCCACTCCACTCCACTCCACTCCACTCCGTTTTACTCCTCTCCACTACACTCCTCTCCACTTCACTCCACTCCACTCAACTCCACTCCACTCCACTCCACACCTCTCCACTCCACTCCACTCCACTCCACTCCATTTTACTCCTCTCCACTCCACTCCTATCCACTCCACTCCACTCCACTCCACTCCACTCCACTCCACTCCGTTTTACTCCTCTCCACTCCACTCCACTCCACTCCACTCCACTCCACTCCACTCCACTCCACTCCACTCCACTCCACTCTACTCCACTCAACACCACACCTCTCCACTCCACTCCACTCTGCTCCGCACCACTCTACTCCACTCCACTCCACTCCACTCCACTCCACTCCACTCCACTCCACTCCACTCCACTCCACTCCACACCACACCTCTCCACTCCACTCCACTCCAATCCACACCTCTCCACTCCACTCCACTCCACTCCACTCCACTCCACTCCGCTCCGCACCACTCTACTCCACTCCACTCCACTCCACTCCACTCCACTCCACTTCACTCCACTCCACTCCGTTTTACTCCTCTCCACTCCACTCCACTCCACTCCACTCCACTCCACTCCACTCCACTCCACTCCACTCCACTCCACTCCACTCCACACGTCTCCACTCCACTCCACTCCACTCTACTCCACTCGACTCCACTCCACTCCACTCCACTCCACTCCACTCCACTCCACTCCACTCCACTCCACTCCACTCCTCTCCACTCCACTCCACTCCACTCCACTCCGTTTTACTCCTCTCCACTACACTCCTCTCCACTCCACTCCACTCCACTCCACACCTCTCCACTCCTCTCCACTCCACTCCACTCCGTTTTACTCCTCTCCACTCCACTCCTATCCACTCCACTCCACTCCACTCCACTCCGTTTTACTCCTCTCCACTCCACTCCACTCCACTCCACTCCACTCCACTCCACTCCACTCCACTACACTCCACTCCACTCCACTCCACTCCACTCTACTCCACTCAACACCACACCTCTCCACTCCACTCCACTCTGCTCCGCACCACTCTACTCCACTCCACTCCACTCCACTCCACTCCACTCCACTCCACTCCACACCACACCTCTCAACTCCACTCCACTCCAATCCACACCTCTCCACTCCACTCCACTCCACTCCACTCCGCTCCACTCCACACCACACCTCTCCACTCCACTCCACTCCACTCCACTCCACTCCACTCCACACCTCTCCACTCCACTCCACTCCACTCCACTCCACTCCACTCCACTCCACTCCGTTTTACTCCTCTCCACTCCACTCCTCTCCACTCCACTCCACTCCACTCCACTCCACCCCACATCTCCACTCCACTCCACTCCACTCCACTCCACTCCACTCCACTCCGTTTTACTCCTCTCCACTCCACTCCACTGCACTCCACTGCACTCCACTCCACTGCACTCCACTCCACTCCACTCCACTCCACTCCACTCCACTCCACTCCACTCCACTCCACTCCACTCCACTCCACTCCGTTTTACTCCTCTCCACTCCACTCCACTCCACTCCACTCCACTCCACTCCACTCCACTCCACCCCACATCTCCACTCCACTCCACTCCACTCCACTCCACTCCACTCCACTCCGTTTTACTCCTCTCCACTCCACTCCACTCCACTCCACTGCACTCCACTCCACTCCACTCCACTCCACTCCACTCCACTCCACTCCACTCCACTCCACTCCACTCCACTCCACTCCACTCCACTCCACTCCACTCCACTGCACTCCACAACTCTCCACTCCACTCCACTCTACTCCACTCCGTTTTACTCCTCTCCACTCCACTCCTCTCCTCTCCACTCCACTCCACTCCACTCCACTCCACTCCACTCCACTCCACTCCACTCCACTCCACTCCACTCCGTTTTACTCCTCTCCACTCCACTCCACTCCACTCCACTCCACTCCACTCCACTCCACTCCACTCCACACCACACCTCTCCACTCCACTCCACTCCACTCCACACCTCTCCACTCCACTCCACTCCACTCCACTCCGCTCCGCACCACTCTACTCCACTCCACTCCACTCCACTCCACTCCACTCAACTCCACTCCACTCCACTCCACTCCACTCCACACCACACCTCTCCACTCCACTCCACTCCACTCCACTCCACTCCACTCCACTCCACACCACACCTCTCCACTCCACTCCACTCCACTCCACTCCACACCTCTCCACTCCACTCCACTCCACTCCACAGCACTCCACTCCACTCCACTCCACTCCACACCTCTCCACTCCACTCCACTCCACTCCACTCCACTCCACTCCACTCCACTCCACTCCACTCCGTTTTACTCCTCACCACTCCACTCCACTCCACTCCACTCCACTCCACTCCACTCCACTCCACTCCACTCCACTCCACATGTCTCCACTCCACTCCACTCCACTCCACTCCACTCCGTTTTACTCCTCTCCACTGCACTCCACTGCACTCCACTCCACTGCACTCCACTGCACTGCACTCCACTCCACTCCACTCCACTCCACTCCACTCCACTCCGTTTTACTCCTCACCACTCCACTCCACTCCACTCCACTCCACTCCACTCCACTCCACTCCACTCCACTCCACTCCACTCCACTCCACTCTACTCCACTCAACACCACACCTCTCCACTCCACTCCACTCCGCTCCGCACCACTCTACTCCACTCCACTCCACTCCATTTCACTCCACTCCACTCCACTCCACACAACACCTCTCCACTCCACTCTACTCCACTCCACTCCACTCCATACCACACCCCTCCACTCCACTCCAGTCCACTCCACTCCTCTCCACTCCACTCCACTCCAGTCCACTCCACTCCACTCCAATCCTCTCCACTCCACTAGACTCCACTCCACTCCACTCCACTCCACTCCACTCTACTCCACTCCACTCCACTCCACTCCACTCCACTGCACTCCACTGCACTCCGCTCCACTCCACTCCACTCCACTCTACTCCACTCCACTCCACTTCACTTCACTCCTGTCCACACCACACCTCTCCACTCCACTCCACTCCACACCTCTCCACTCCACTCCACACCACACCTCTCCACTCCACTCCACTCCACTCCACTCCACTCCACTCCACTCCACTCCACTCCACTCCACTCCACTCCGTTTTACTCCTCTCCACTCCACTCCGTTTTACTCCTCTCCACTCCACTCCACTGCACTCCACTCCACTCTACTCCACTCCACTCCACTCCACTCCACTCCACTCCACTCCACTCCACTCTACTCCACTCCACTCCACACCACACCTCTCCACTCCACTCTACTCCACTCCACTCCACTCCACTCCACTCCACTCCACTCCACACCACACCTCTCCACTCCACTCTACTCCACTCCACTCCACTCCATACCACACCCCTCCACTCCATACCACACCCCTCCCCCCACTCCACTCCACTCCACTCCACTCCACTGCACTCCACTGCACTCCGCTCCACTCCACTCCACTCCACTCTACTCCACTCCACTCCACTTCACTTCACTCCTGTCCACACCACACCTCTCCACTCCACTCCACTCCACACCTCTCCACTCCACTCCACACCACACCTCTCCACTCCACTCCACTCCACTCCACTCCACTCCACTCCACTCCACTCCACTCCACTCCACTCCACTCCACTCCACTCCACTCCACTCCGTTTTACTCCTCTCCACTCCACTCCGTTTTACTCCTCTCCACTCCACTCCACTGCACTCCACTCCACTCTACTCCACTCCACTCCACTCCACTCCACTCCACTCCACTCCACTCCACTCCACTCCACTCCACTCCACTCTACTCCACTCCACTCCACACCACACCTCTCCACTCCACTCTACTCCACTCCACTCCACTCCACTCCACTCCACTCCACTCCACACCACACCTCTCCACTCCACTCTACTCCACTCCACTCCACTCCATACCACACCCCTCCACTCCATACCACACCCCTCCCCCCACTCCACTCCACTCCACTCCTCTCCACTCCACTCCACTCCAGTCCATTCCACTCCACTCCAATCCTCTCCACTCCACTAGACTCCACTCCGATTTACTCCTCTCCACTCCACTCCTCTCCACTCCACACCACACCTCTCCACACCACACCTCTCCACTCCACTCCACTCCACTCCACTTCACACCTCTCCACTCCACTCCACTCCACTCCACACCTCCCCACTCCACTCTACTCCACTCCACTCCACTCCACTCCACTCCACTCCACTCCACTCCTCTCCACTCCACTCCACTCCACTCCACTCCACTCCACTCCACTCCACTCCACTCCGTTTTACTCCTCTCCACTCCACCCCTCTCCACTCCACTCCACTCCACTCCACTCCACTCCACTCCACTCCTCTCCACTCCACTCCACTCCACTCCACTCCACTCCACTCCACTCCACACCTCTCCACTCCAGTCCACTCCGTTTTACTCCTCTCCACTCCACTCCACTCCACTCCACTCCACTCCACTCCACTCCACTCCACTCCACTCCACTCCACTCCACTCCACTCCACACCTCTCCACTCCACTCCACTCCACTCCGTTTTACTCCTCTCCACTCCACTCCACTCCACTCCACTGCACTCCACTCCACTCCACACCACACCTCTCCAATCCACTCCACTCCACTCCACTCCACTCCACTCCACTCAACACCACACCTCTCCACTCCACTCCACTCCGCTCCGCACCACTCTACTCCACTCCACTCCACTCCACTCCACTCCACTCCACTCCACTCCACTCCACTCCACTCCACTCCACTCAACACCACACCTCTCCACTCCACTCCACTCCGCTCCGCACCACTCTACTCCACTCCACTCCACTCCACTCCACTCCACTCCACTCCACTCCACTCCACTCCACTCCGTTTTACTCCTCTCCACTCCACTCCACTCCACTCCACTGCACTCCACTCCACTCCACACCACACCTCTCCAATCCACTCCACTCCACTCCACTCCACTCCACTCCACTCCACTCCACTCCACTCCGTTTTACTCCTCTCCACTCCGTTTTACTCCTCTCCACTCCACTCCAATCCACTCCACTTCACTCCACTCCACTCCACTCCACTCCACTCCACTCCACACCTCTCCACTCCACTCCACTCCACACCTCTCCACTCCACACCTCTCCACTCCACTCCACTCCACTCCACTCCACTCCACTCCACTCCACTCCACTCCACTCCACTCCACTCCACTCCACTCCACTCCGTTTTACTCCTGTCCACTCCACTCCACTCCACTCCACTCCACTCCACTCCACTCCACTCCACTCCACTCCACTCTACTCCACTCAACACCACACCTCTCCACTCCACTCCACTCCGCTCCGCACCACTCTACTCCACTCCACTCCACTCCACTCCACTCCACTCCACTCCACTCCACTCCACTCCACTCCACACCACACCTCTCCACACCACACCTCTCCACTCCACTCCACTCCACTTCACACCTCTCCACTCCACTCCACTCCACTCCACACCTCCCCACTCCACTCTACTCCACTCCACTCCACTCCACTCCACTCCACTCCACTCCACTCCACTCCACTCCACTCCTCTCCACTCCACTCCACTCCACTCCACTCCGTTTTACTCCTCTCCACTCCACCCCTCTCCACTCCACTCCACTCCACTCCACTCCACTCCACTCCACTCCACTCCACTCCACTCCACTCCACTCCACACCTCTCCACTCAACTCCACTCCACTCCACTCCACTCCACTCCACTCCACTCCACTCCACTCCACTCCACTCCACTCCACTCCACTCCACTCCACTCCACTCCACACGTCTCCACTCCACTCCACTCCACTCCACACGTCTCCACTCCACTCCACTCCACTCCACTCTACTCCACTCGACTCCACTCCACTCCACTCCACTCCACTCCACTCCACTCCACTCCACTCCACTCCACTCCTCTCCACTCCACTCCACTCCACTCCACTCCACTCCGTTTTACTCCTCTCCACTCCACTCCTCTCCACTCCACTCCACTCCACTCCACACCTCTCCACTCCACTCCACTCCACTCCACTTCACACCTCTCCACTCCAGTCCACTCCACTCCACACCTCCCCACTCCACTCTACTCCACTCCACTCCACTCCACTCCACTCCTCTCCACTCCACTCCACTCCACTCCACTCCACTCCACTCCACTCCACTCCACTCCACTCCACTCCACTCCGTTTTACTCCTCTCCACTCCACCCCTCTCCACTCCACTCCACTCCACTCCACTCCACTCCACTCCACTCCACTCCACTCCACTCCACTCCACTCCACTCCACTCCACTCCACTCCACTCCACTCCACTCCACACCTCTCCACTCCACTCCACTCCGTTTTACTCCTCTCCACTCCACTCCTCTCCACTCCACTCCACTCCACTCCACACCTCTCCACTCCACTCCACTCCACTCCACTTCACACCTCTCCACTCCAGTCCACTCCACTCCACACCTCCCCACTCCACTCTACTCCACTCCACTCCACTCCACTCCACTCCTCTCCACTCCACTCCACTCCACTCCACTCCACTCCACTCCACTCCACTCCACTCCACTCCACTCCACTCCACTCCACTCCACTCCACTCCACTCCACTCCACTCCGTTTTACTCCTCTCCACTCCACCCCTCTCCACTCCACTCCACTCCACTCCACTCCACTCCACTCCACTCCACTCCACTCCACTCCACTCCACTCCACTCCACTCCACACCTCTCCACTCCACTCCACTCCACTCCACTCCACTCCACTCCACTCCGTTTTACTCCTCTCCACTCCACTCCTCTCCACTCCACTCCACTCCACTCCACTCCACTCCACTCCACTCCACTCCACACCTCTCCACTCCACTCCACTCCACTCCACTCCACTCCGTTTTACTCCTCTCCACTCCACTCCACTCCACTCCACTCCACTCCACTCCACTCCACTCCACTCCACTCCACTCCACACCTCTCCACTCCACTCCACTCCACTCCACTCCACTCCACTCCGTTTTACTCCTCTCCACTCCACTCCTCTCCACTCCACTCCACTCCACTCCACTCCACTCCACTCCACTCCACTCCACTCCACTCCACTCCACTCCACTCCACTCCACACCTCTCCACTCCACTCCACTCCACTCCACTCCACTCCGTTTTACTCCTCTCCATTCCACTCCACTCCACTCCACTGCACTCCACTCCACTCCACTCCACTCCACTCCACTCCACTCCACTCCACTCCACTCCGTTTTACTCCTGTCCACTCCACTCCACTCCACTCCACTCTACTCCACTCAACACCACACCTCTCCACTCCACTCCACTCCGCTCCGCACAACTCTACTCCACTCCACTCCACTCCACTCCACTCCACTCCACTCCACTCCACTCCACTCCACTCCACTCCACTCCGTTTTACTCCTCTCCACTCCACTCCACTCCACTCCACTGCACTCCACTCCACTCCACACCACACCTCTCCTATCCACTCCACTCCACTCCACTCCACTCCACTCCACTCCACTCCACTCCACTCTGTTTTACTCCTCTCCACTCCGTTTTACTCCTCTCCACTCCACTCCTCTCCACTCCACTCCAATCCACTCCACTCCACTCCACTCCACTCCACTTCACTCCACTCCACTCCACTCCACTCCACTCCACTCCACTCCACTCCACTCCACTCCACTCCACTCCACTCCACTCCACTCCACTCCACTCCACTCCGTTTTACTCCTCTCCACTCCACTCCACTGCACTCCACAGCACTCCACTCCACTCCACTCCACTCCACTCCACTCCACTCCACTCCACTCCACTCCACTCCACTCCACTCCACTCCGTTTTACTCCTCTCCACTCCACTCCACTGCACTCCACTGCACTCCACTCCACTCCACTCCACTCCACTCCACTCCGTTTTACTCCTCTCCACTCCACTCCTCTCCACTCCACTCCACTCCACTCCACTCCACTCCACTCCACTCCACTCCACTCCACTCCACTCCACTCCACTCCACTCCACTCCACTCCACACCTCTCCACTCCACTCCACTCCACTCCACTCCACTCCACTCCACTCCGTTTTACTCCTCTCCACTCCTCTCCACTCCACTCCACTCCACTCCACTCCACTCCACTCCACTCCACTCCACTCCACTCCACTCCACTCCACTCCACTCCACTCCACACCACACCTCTCCACTCCACTCCACTCCAATCCACACCTCTCCACTCCACTCCACTCCACTCCACTCCACTCCACTCCGCTCCGCACCACTCTACTCCACTCCACTCCACTCCACTCCACTCCACTCCACTACACTCCACGCAACTCCACTCCACTCCACTCCACTCCACACCACACCTCTCCACTCCACTCCACTCCACACCTCTCCACTCCACTCCACTCCACTCCACTCCACTCCGTTTTACGCCTCTCCACTCCACTCCACTCCACTCCACTCCACTCCACTCAACACCACACCTCTCCACTCCACTCCACTCCGCTCCGCACCACTCTACTCCACTCCACTCCACTCCACTCCACTCCACTCCACTCCACTCCACTCCACTCCACTCCACTCCACTCCACACCACACCTCTCCACTCCACTACACTCCACTCCACTCCACACCTCTCCACTCCACTCCACTCCACTCCACTCCACTCCACTCCACTCCACTCCTCTCCACTCCACTCCACTCCACTCCACTCCACTCCACTCCACTCCACTTCACTTCACTCCACTCCACTCCGTTTTACTCCACTCCACTCCACTCCACTCCACTCCACTCCACTCCACTCCACTCCACTCCACTCCACTCCACTCCACTCCACACATCTCCACTCCACTCCACTCCACTCCACTCCACTCCACTCCACTCCACTCCACTCCACTCCACTCCACACGTCTCCACTCCACTCCACTCCACTCTACTCCACTCGACTCCACTCCACTCCACTCCACTCCACTCCACTCCACTCCACTCCACTCCACTCCTCTCCACTCCACTCCACTCCACTCCACTCCACTCCGTTTTACTCCTCTCCACTCCACTCCACTCCACTCCACTCCACTCCACTCCACTCCACTCCACTCCAGTCCACTCCACTCCACACCTCTCCACTCCACTCCACTCCACTCCACTCCACTCCGTTTTACTCCTCTCCACTCCACTCCTCTCCACTCCACTCCACTCCACTCCACTCTACTCCGTTTTACTCCTCTCCACTCCACTCCACTCCACTCCACTCCACTCCACTCCACTCCACTCCACTCCACTCCACTCCACTCCACTCCACTCCACTCCACTCCACTCTACTCCACTCAACACCACACCTCTCCACTCCACTCCACTCCGCTCCGCACCACTCTACTCCACTCCACTCCACTCCACTCCACTCCACTCCACTCCACTCCACTCCACTCCACTCCACTCCACTCCACTCCACACCACACCTCTCCACTCCACTCCACTCCAATCCACACCTCTCCACTCCACTCCACTCCACTCCACTCCACTCCGCTCCGCACCACTCTACTCCACTCCACTCCACTCCACTCCACTCCACTCCACTCCACTCCACGCAACTCCACTCCACTCCACTCCACTCCACACCACACCTCTCCACTCCACTCCACTCCACACCTCTCCACTCCACTCCACTCCACTCCACTCCGTTTTACGCCTCTCCACTCCACTCCACTCCACTCCACTCCACTCAACACCACACCTCTCCACTCCACTCCACTCCGCTCCGCACCACTCTACTCCACTCCACACCACACCTCTTCACTCCACTACACTCCACTCCACTCCACACCTCTCCACTCCACTCCACTCCACTCCACTCCACTCCACTCCACTTCACTCCACTCCACTCCGTTTTACTCCTCTCCACTCCACTCCACTCCACTCCACTCCACTCCACTCCACTCCACTCCACTCCACTCCACTCCACTCCACTCCACTCCACACGTCTCCACTCCACTCCACTCCACTCGACTCCACTCGACTCCACTCCACTCCACTCCACTCCACTCCACTCCACTCCACTCCACTCCACTCCACTCCACTCCTCTCCACTCCACTCCACTCCACTCCACTCCACTCCGTTTTACTCCTCTCCACTACACTCCTCTCCACTCCACTCCACTCCACTCAACTCCACTCCACTCCACTCCACACCTCTCCACTCCACTCCACTCCACTCCACTCCGTTTTACTCCTCTCCACTCCACTCCTATCCACTCCACTCCACTCCACTCCACTCCACTCCGTTTTACTCCTCTCCACTCCACTCCACTCCACTCCACTCCACTCCACTCCACTCCACTCCACTCCACTCTACTCCACTCAACACCACACCTCTCCACTCCACTCCACTCTGCTCCGCACCACTCTACTCCACTCCACTCCACTCCACTCCACTCCACTCCACTCCACTCCACTCCACTCCACACCACACCTCTCCACTCCACTCCACTCAAATCCACACCTCTCCACTCCACTCTACTCCACTCCACTCCTCTCCGCTCCGCACCACTCTACTCCACTCCACTCCACTCCACTCCACTCCACTCCACTCCACTCCACTCCACTTCACTCCACTCCACTCCGTTTTACTCCTCTCCACTCCACTCCACTCCACTCCACTCCACTCCACTCCACTCCACTCCACTCCACTCCACTCTACTCCACTCGACTCCACTCCACTCCACTCCACTCCACTCCACTCCACTCCACTCCACTCCACTCCACTCCACTCCTCTCCACTCCACTCCACTCCACTCCACTCCGTTTTACTCCTCTCCACTACACTCCTCTCCACTCCACTCCACTCCACTCCACTCCACTCCACTCCACTCCACACCTCTCCACTCCACTCCACTCCACTCCACTCCACTCCACTCCGTTTTACTCCTCTCCACTCCACTCCACTCCACTCCACTGCACTCCACTCCACTCCACTCCACTCCACTCCACTCCACTCCACTCCACTCCACTCCACTCCACTCCACTCCACTCTACTCCACTCAACACCACACCTCTCCACTCCACTCCACTCCGCTCCGCACTACTCTACTCCACTCCACTCCACTCCACTCCACTCCACTCCACTCCACTCCACTCCACTCCACTCCACTCCACTCCACTCCGTTTTACTCCTCTCCACTCCACTCCACTCCACTCCACTGCACTCCACTCCACTCCACACCACACCACACCTCTCCAATCCACTCCACTCCACTCCACTCCACTCCACTCCACTCCACTCCACTCCACTCCACTCCACTCCGTTTTACTCCTCTCCACTCCGTTTTACTCCTCTCCACTCCACTCCTCTCCACTCCACTCCAATCCACTCCACTCCACTCCACTCCACTCCACTCCACTCCACTTCACTCCACTCCACTCCACACCTCTCCACTCCACTCCACTCCACACCTCTCCACTCCACTCCGTTTTACTCCTCTCCACTCCACTCCTCACCACTCCACTCCACTCCACTCCACTCCACTCCACTCCACTCCACTCCACTCCACTCCACTCCACTCCACTCCACTCCACTCCACTCCACTCCACTCCACTCCACTCTACTCCACTCGACTCCACTCCACTCCACTCCACTCCAGTCCACTCCACTCCACTCCTCTCCACTCCACTCCACTCCACTCCACTCCACTCCACTCCGTTTTACTCCTCTCCACTCCACTCCTCTCCACTCCACTCCACTCCACTCCACTCCACTCCACTCCACTCCACTCCACTCCACTCCACTCCACTCCACTCCACTCCACTCCACTCCACTCCACTCCACACCTCTCCACTCCACTCCACTCCACTCCACTCCGTTTTACTCCTCTCCACTCCACTCCTCTCCACTCCACTCCACTCCACTCCACTCCACTCCACTCCACTCCACTCCACTCCACTCCACTCCACTCCGTTTTACTCCTCTCCACTCCACTCCACTCCACTCCACTCCACTCCACTCCACTCCACTCCACTCCACTCCACTCCACTCCACTCCACTCCGCTCCGCACCACTCTACTCCACTCCACTCCACTCCACTCCACTCCACTCAACTCCACTCCTCTCCACTCCACTCCACTCCACACCACACCTCTCCACTCCACTCCACTCCACTCCACTCCACTCCACTCCACTCCACTCCACTCCACTCCACTCCACTCCACTCAACTCCACTCCTCTCCACTCCACTCCACTCCACACCACACCTCTCCACTCCACTCCACTCCACTCCACTCCACTCCACTCCACTCCACACCTCTCCACTCCACTCCACTCCACTCCACTCCACTCCACTCCACTCCACTCCACTCCACTCCACTCCACTCCGCTCCGCACCACTCTACTCCACTCCACTCCACTCCACTCCACTCCACTCAACTCCACTCCTCTCCACTCCACTCCACTCCACACCACACCTCTCCACTCCACTCCACTCCACTCCACTCCACTCCACTCCACTCCACTCCACTCCACTCCACTCCACTCCACTCAACTCCACTCCTCTCCACTCCACTCCACTCCACACCACACCTCTCCACTCCACTCCACTCCACTCCACTCCACTCCACTCCACTCCACTCCACTCCACTCCACACCTCTCCACTCCACTCCACTCCACTCCACTCCACTCCACTCCACTCCACTCCACTCCACTCCACTCCACTCCACTCCACTCCACTCCACTCCACACCTCTCCACTCCACTCCACTCCACTCCACTCCACTCCGTTTTACTCCTCTCCACTCCACTCCACTGCACTCCACTGCACTCCACTCCACTCCACTGCACTCCACTCCACTCCACTGCACTCCACTCCACTCCACTCCACTCCACTCCACTCCACTCCACTCCACTCAACACCTCTCCACTCCACTCCACTCCACTCCACTCCGTTTTTTCTCCTCTCCACTCCACTCCTCTGCACTCCACTCCACGCCACTCCACTCCACTCCACTCCACTCCACTCCACTCCACTCCACTCCACTCCACTCCACACCTCTCCACTCCACTCCACTCCACTCCACTCCACTCCACTCCACTCCACTCCGTTTTACTCCTCTCCACTCCACTCCTCTCCACTCCACTCCACTCCACTCCACTCCACTCCACTCCACTCCACTCCACACCTCTCCACTCCACTCCACTCAACTCCACTCCACTCCACTCCGTTTTACTCCTCTCCACTCCACTCCACTCCACTCAACTCCACTGCACTCCACTCCACTCCACTCCACTCCACTTCACTCTACTCCACTCAACACCACACCTCTCCACTCCACTCCACTCCGCTCCGCACCACTCTACTCCACTCCACTCCACTCCACTCAACTCCACTCCACTCCGTTTTACTCCTCTCCACTCCACTCCACTCCACTGCACTGCACTCCACTCCACTCCACTCCACACCACACCTCTCAACTCCACTACACTCCACTCCACTCCACACCTCTCCACTCAACTCCACTCCACTCCACTCCACTTCACTCCACTCCACTCCGTTTTACTCCTCTCCACTCCACTCCTCTCCACTCCACTCCACTCCACTCCACTCCACTCCACTCCACTCCACTCCACTCCACTCCACTCCACTCCACTCCACTCCACTCCACACGTCTCCACTCCACTCCACTCCACTCTACTCCACTCGACTCCACTCCACTCGACTCCACTCCACTCCACTCCACTCCCCTCCACTCCACTCCACTCCACTCCACTCCGTTTTACTCCTCTCCACACCACTCCTCTCCACTCCACTCCACTCCACTCCACTCCACTCCACTCCACTCCACTCCGTTTTACTCCTCTCCACTCCACTCCTCTCCACTCCACTCCACTCCACTCCACTCCACTCCACTCCACTCCACTCCACTCCACTCCACTCCACTCCACTCCGTTTTACTCCTCTCCACTCCACTCCACTCCACTCCTCTCCACTCCACTCCTCTCCACTCCACTCCACTCCACTCCACTCCACTCCACTCCACTCCACTCCACTCCACTCCGTTTTACACCTCTCCACTCCACTCCACTCCACTCCACTCCGTTTTACTCCTCTCCACTCCACTCCTCTCCACTCCACTCCACTCCACTCCACTCCACTCCACTCCACTCCACTCCACTCCACTCCACTCCACTCCACTCCACTCCACACCTCTCCACTCCACTCCACTCCACTCCACTCCACTCCACTCCGTTTTACTCCTCTCCACTCCACTCCACGGCACTCCACTCCACGGCACTCCACTCCTCTCCACTCCACTCCTCTCCACTCCACTCCACTCCACTCCACTCCACTCCACTCCACTCCACTCCACTCCACTCCACTCCACACCTCTCCACTCCACTCCACTCCACTCCACTCCACTCCGTTTTACTCCTCTCCACTCCACTCCTCTCCACTCCACTCCACTCCACTCCACTCCACTCCACTCCACTCCACTCCACTCCACTCCACTCCACTCCACACCTCTCCACTCCACTCCACTCAACTCCACTCCACTCCACTCCGTTTTACTCCACTCCACTCCACTCCACTGCACTCCACTCCACTCCACTCCACTCCATTCCACTCCACTCCACTCCACTCCACTCCACTCCACTCCACTCTACTCCACTCAACACCACACCTCTCCACTCAACACCACACCTCTCCACTCCACTCCACTCCGCTCCGCACCACTCCACTCCACTCCACTCCACTCCACTCCACTCCACTCCACTCCACTCCACTCCACTCCGTTTTACTCCTCTCCAATCCACTCCACTCCACTGCACTCCACTCCACTCCACACCACACCTCTCCAATCCACTCCACTCCACTCCACTCCACACCTCTCCACTCCACTCCACTCCACTCCACTCCACTCCACCCCACTCCACTCCGTTTTACTCCTCTCCACTCCGTTTTACTCCTCTCCACTCCACTCCTCTCCACTCCACTCCACTCCACTCCACTCCACTCCACTCCACTCCGCTTCACTCCACTCCACTCCACACCTCTCCACTCCACTCCACTCCACACCTCTCCACTCCACTCCACTCCACTCCACTCCACTCCACTCCACTCCACTCCACTGCACTCCACTCCGTTTTACTCCTGTCCACTCCACTCCACTCCACTCCACTCCACTCCACTCCACTCCACTCCACTCCACTCCACTCTACTCCACTCAACACCACACCTCTCCACTCCACTCCACTCCGCTCCGCACCACTCTACTCCACTCCACTCCACTCCACTCCACTCCACTCCACTCCACTCCACTCCACTCCACTCCACTCCACTCCACTCCACTCCACTCCACTCCACTCCACTCCACACCACACCTCTCCACACCACACCTCGACACTCCACTCCACTCCACTCCACTTCACACCTCTCCACTCCACTCCACTCAACTCCACTCCACTCCACTCCGTTTTACTCCTCTCCACTCCACTCCACTCAACTCCACTGCACTCCACTCCACTCCACTCCACTCCACTCCACTTCACTCTACTCCACTCAACACCACACCTCTCCACTCCACTCCGCTCCGCACCACTCTACTCCACTCCACTCCACTCCACTCAACTCCACTCCACTCCGTTTTACTCCTCTCCACTCCACTCCACTCCACTGCACTCCACTCCACTCCACTCCACTCCACACCACACCTCTCAACTCCACTACACTCCACTCCACTCCACACCTCTCCACTCAACTCCACTCCACTCCACTCCACTCCACTTCACTCCACTCCACTCCGTTTTACTCCTCTCCACTCCACTCCTCTCCACTCCACTCCACTCCACTCCACTCCACTCCACTCCACTCCACTCCACTCCACTCCACTCCACTCCACACGTCTCCACTCCACTCCACTCCTCTCCACTCCACTCCACTCCACTCCTCTCGACTCCACTCCTCTCCACTCCACTCCACTCCACTCCACTCCACTCCACTCCACTCCACTCCACTCCACTCCGTTTTACTCCTCTCCACACCACTCCTCTCCACTCCACTCCACTCCACTCCACTCCACACCTATCCACTCCACTCCACTCCACTCCACTCCGTTTTACTCCTCTCCACTCCACTCCTCTCCACTCCACTCCACTCCACTCCACTCCACTCCACTCCACTCCACTCCACTCCAATCCACTCCGTTTTACTCCTCTCCACTCCACTCCACTCCACTCCTCTCCACTCCACTCCTCTCCACTCCACTCCACTCCACTCCACTCCACTCCACTCCACTCCACTCCACTCCACTCCACTCCACTCCGTTTTACTCCTCTCCACTCCACTCCACTCCACTCCACTCCGTTTTACTCCTCTCCACTCCACTCCTCTCCACTCCACTCCACTCCACTCCACTCCACTCCACTCCACTCCACTCCACTCCACTCCACTCCACTCCACTCCACTCCACTCCACTCCACTCCACTCCACACCTCTCCACTCCACTCCACTCCACTCCACTCCACTCCACTCCACTCCACTCCACTCCACTCCGTTTTACTCCTCTCCACTCCACTCCACGGCACTCCACTCCACGGCACTCCACTCCTCTCCACTCCACTCCTCTCCACTCCACTCCACTCCACTCCACTCCACTCCACTCCACTCCACTCCACTCCACACCTCTCCACTCCACTCCACTCCACTCCACTCCACTCCACTCCGTTTTACTCCTCTCCACTCCACTCCTCTCCACTCCACTCCACTCCACTCCACTCCACTCCACTCCACTCCACTCCACTCCACTCCACTCCACACCTCTCCACTCCACTCCACTCAACTCCACTCCACTCCACTCCGTTTTACTCCACTCCACTCCACTCCACTGCACTCCACTCCACTCCACTCCACTCCACTCCATTCCACTCCACTCCACTCCACTCCACTCCACTCCACTCCACTCCACTCCACTCTACTCCACTCAACACCACACCTCTCCACTCAACACCACACCTCTCCACTCCACTCCACTCCGCTCCGCACCACTCCACTCCACTCCACTCCACTCCACTCCACTCCACTCCACTCCACTCCACTCCACTCCACTCCACTCCACTCCACTCCACTCCACTCCGTTTTACTCCTCTCCAATCCACTCCACTCCACTGCACTCCACTCCACTCCACACCACACCTCTCCAATCCACTCCACTCCACTCCACTCCACACCTCTCCACTCCACTCCACTCCACTCCACTCCACTCCACTCCACTCCACCCCACTCCACTCCGTTTTACTCCTCTCCACTCCGTTTTACTCCTCTCCACTCCACTCCTCTCCACTCCACTCCACTCCACTCCACTCCACTCCACTCCACTCCACTCCACTCCGCTTCACTCCACTCCACTCCACACCTCTCCACTCCACTCCACTCCACACCTCTCCACTCCACTCCACTCCACTCCACTCCACTCCACTCCACTCCACTGCACTCCACTCCGTTTTACTCCTGTCCACTCCACTCCACTCCACTCCACTCCACTCCACTCCACACCTCTCCACTCAACTCCACTCCACTCCACTCCACTCCACTCTACTCCACTCAACACCACACCTCTCCACTCCACTCCACTCCGCTCCGCACCACTCTACTCCACTCCACTCCACTCCACTCCACTCCACTCCACTCCACTCCACTCCACTCCACTCCACTCCACTCCACACCACACCTCTCCACACCACACCTCGACACTCCACTCCACTCCACTCCACTTCACACCTCTCCACTCCACTCCACTCCACACCTCTCCACTCCACTCCACACCACACCTCTCCACTCCACTCCACTCCACTCCACTCCACTCCACTCCACTCCACTCCACTCCACTCCACTCCTCTCCACTCCACTCCACTCCACTCCACTCCGTTTTACTCCTCTCCACTCCACTCCTCTCCACTCCACTCCACTCCACTCTACTCCACTCAACACCACACCTCTCCACTCAACACCACACCTCTCCACTCCACTCCACTCCGCTCCGCACCACTCCACTCCACTCCACTCCACTCCACTCCACTCCACTCCACTCCACTCCACTCCACTCCACTCCACTCCACTCCGTTTTACTCCTCTCCAATCCACTCCACTCCACTGCACTCCACTCCACTCCACACCACACCTCTCCAATCCACTCCACTCCACTCCACTCCACACCTGTCCACTCCACTCCACTCCACTCCACTCCACTCCACTCCACCCCACTCCACTCCGTTTTACTCCTCTCCACTCCGTTTTACTCCTCTCCACTCCACTCCTCTCCACTCCACTCCACTCCACTCCACTCCACTCCACTCCACTCCGCTTCACTCCACTCCACTCCACACCTCTCCACTCCACTCCACTCCACACCTCTCCACTCCACTCCACTCCACTCCACTCCACTCCACTCCACTGCACTCCACTCCGTTTTACTCCTGTCCACTCCACTCCACTCCACTCCACTCCACTCCACTCCACTCCACTCCACTCCACTCCACTCCACTCCACTCCACTCTACTCCACTCAACACCACACCTCTCCACTCCACTCCACTCCGCTCCGCACCACTCTACTCCACTCCACTCCACTCCACTCCACTCCACTCCACTCCACTCCACTCCACACCACACCTCTCCACACCACACCTCGACACTCCACTCCACTCCACTCCACTTCACACCTCTCCACTCCACTCCACTTCACACCTCTCCACTCCACTCCACACCACACCTCTCCACTCCACTCCACTCCACTCCACTCCACTCCACTCCACTCCACTCCACTCCACTCCACTCCACTCCACTCCTCTCCACTCCACTCCACTCCACTCCACTCCGTTTTACTCCTCTCCACTCCACTCCTCTCCACTCCACTCCACTCCACTCCACTCCACACCTCTCCACTCCACTCCACTCCACTCCACTCCACTCCACTCCACTCCACTCCACTCCGTTTTACTCCTCTCCACTCCACTCCACTGCACTCCACTGCACTCCACTCCACTCCACTGCACTCCACTCCACTCCACTCCACTCCACTCCACTCCACTCCACTCCACTCCACTCCACTCCACTCCACTCCACTCCACTCAACACCTCTCCACTCCACTCCACTCCACTCCACTCCACTCCACTCCGTTTTACTCCTCTCCACTCCACTCCTCTCCACTCCACTCCACTCCACTCCACTCCACTCCACTCCACTCCACTCCACTCCACTCCACTCCACTCCACTCCACTCCACTCCACACCTCTCCACTCCACTCCACTCCACTCCACTCCACTCCGTTTTACTCCTCTCCACTCCACTCCTCTCCACTCCACTCCACTCCACTCCACTCCACTCCACTCCACTCCACTCCACTCCACTCCACTCCACTCCACTCCACTCCACTCCACTCCGTTTTACTCCTCTCCACTCCACTCCTCTCCACTCCACTCCACTCCACTCCACTCCACTCCACTCCACTCCACTCCACTCCACTCCACTCCACTCCACTCCACTCCACACCTCTCCACTCCACTCCACTCCACTCCACTCCACTCCGTTTTACTCCTCTCCACTCCACTCCTCTCCACTCCACTCCACTCCACTCCACTCCACTCCACTCCACTCCACTCCACTCCACTCCACTCCACTCCACTCCACTCCACTCCGTTTTACTCCTCTCCACTCCACTCCACTCCACTCCACTCCACTCCACTCCACTCCACTCCACTCCACTCCACTCCACTCCACTCCGCTCCGCACCACTCTACTCCACTCCACTCCACTCCACTCCACTCCACTCAACTCCACTCCTCTCCACTCCACTCCACTCCACACCACACCTCTCCACTCCACTCCACTCCACTCCACTCCACTCCACTCCACTCCACTCCACTCCACTCCACTCCACACCTCTCCACTCCACTCCACTCCACTCCACTCCGTTTTACTCCTCTCCACTCCACTCCTCTCCACTCCACTCCACTCCACTCCACTCCACTCCACTCCACTCCACTCCACTCCACTCCACTCCACTCCACTCCGTTTTACTCCTCTCCACTCCACTCCACTCCACTCCACTCCACTCCACTCCACTCCACTCCACTCCACTCCACTCCACTCCACTCCACTCCACTCCGCTCCACTCCACTCTGCTCCGCACCACTCTACTCCACTCCACTCCACTCCACTCCACTCAACTCCACTCCTCTCCACTCCACTCCACTCCACACCACACCTCTCCACTCCACTCCACTCCACTCCACTCCACTCCACTCCACTCCACTCCACTCCACTCCACTCCACTCCACACCTCTCCACTCCACTCCACTCCACTCCACTCCTCTCCACTCCACTCCACTCCGTTTTACTCCTCTCCACTCCACCCCTCTCCACTCCACTCCACTCCACTCCACTCCACTCCACTCCACTCCACTCCACTCCACTCCACTCCACTCCACTCCACTCCACTCCACTCCACACCTCTCCACTCCACTCCACTCCACTCCACTCCGTTTTACTCCTCTCCACTCCACTCCACTGCACTCCACTGCACTCCACTCCACTCCACTGCACTCCACTCCACTCCACTGCACTCCACTCCACTCCACTCCACTCCACTCCACTCAACACCTCTCCACTCCACTCCACTCCACTCCACTCCGTTTTTTCTCCTCTCCACTCCACTCCTCTGCACTCCACTCCACGCCACTCCACTCCACTCCACTCCACTCCACTCCACTCCACTCCACTCCACTCCACTCCACTCCACTCCACTCCACACCTCTCCACTCCACTCCACTCCACTCCACTCCACTCCGTTTTACTCCTCTCCACTCCACTCCTCTCCACTCCACTCCACTCCACTCCACTCCACTCCACTCCACTCCACTCCACACCTCTCCACTCCACTCCACTCAACTCCACTCCACTCCACTCCGTTTTACTCCTCTCCACTCCACTCCACTCAACTCCACTGCACTCCACTCCACTCCACTCCACTCCACTCCACTCCACTTCACTCTACTCCACTCAACACCACACCTCTCCACTCCACTCCACTCCGCTCCGCACCACTCTACTCCACTCCACTCCACTCCACTCAACTCCACTCCACTCCGTTTTACTCCTCTCCACTCCACTCCACTCCACTGCACTCCACTCCACTCCACTCCACTCCACTCCACTCCACACCACACCTCTCAACTCCACTACACTCCACTCCACTCCACACCTCTCCACTCAACTCCACTCCACTCCACTCCACTCCACTCCACTTCACTCCACTCCACTCCGTTTTACTCCTCTCCACTCCACTCCTCTCCACTCCACTCCACTCCACTCCACTCCACTCCACTCCACACGTCTCCACTCCACTCCACTCCACTCCACTCCACTCCACTCCACTCCACTCCACTCCACTCCACACGTCTCCACTCCACTCCACTCCACTCTACTCCACTCGACTCCACTCCACTCGACTCCACTCCACTCCACTCCACTCCACTCCACTCCACTCCTCTCCACTCCACTCCACTCCACTCCACTCCACTCCACTCCACTCCGTTTTACTCCTCTCCACACCACTCCTCTCCACTCCACTCCACTCCACTCCACTCCACTCCACTCCACACCTATCCACTCCACTCCACTCCACTCCACTCCGTTTTACTCCTCTCCACTCCACTCCTCTCCACTCCACTCCACTCCACTCCACTCCACTCCACTCCACTCCACTCCACTCCACTCCACTCCACTCCACTCCACTCCACTCCGTTTTACTCCTCTCCACTCCACTCCACTCCACTCCTCTCCACTCCACTCCTCTCCACTCCACTCCACTCCACTCCACTCCACTCCACTCCACTCCACTCCACTCCACTCCACTCCACTCCGTTTTACTCCTCTCCACTCCACTCCACTCCACTCCACTCCGTTTTACTCCTCTCCACTCCACTCCTCTCCACTCCACTCCACTCCACTCAACTCCACTCCACTCCACTCCACTCCACTCCACTCCACTCCACACCTCTCCACTCCACTCCACTCCACTCCACTCCACTCCACTCCACTCCACTCCACTCCGTTTTACTCCTCTCCACTCCACTCCACGGCACTCCACTCCTCTCCACTCCACTCCTCTCCACTCCACTCCACTCCACTCCACTCCACTCCACTCCACTCCACTCCACTCCACTCCACTCCACTCCACTCCACACCTCTCCACTCCACTCCACTCCACTCCACTCCACTCCACTCCACTCCACTCCGTTTTACTCCTCTCCACTACACTCCTCTCCACTCCACTCCACTCCACTCCACTCCACTCCACTCCACTCCACTCCACTCCACTCCACTCCACTCCACTCCACTCCACTCCACACCTCTCCACTCCACTCCACTCAACTCCACTCCACTCCACTCCGTTTTACTCCACTCCACTCCACTCCACTGCACTCCACTCCACTCCACTCCACTCCACTCCACTCCATTCCACTCCACTCCACTCCACTCCACTCCACTCCACTCCACTCCACTCCACTCCACTCCACTCCACTCTACTCCACTCAACACCACACCTCTCCACTCAACACCACACCTCTCCACTCCACTCCACTCCGCTCCGCACCACTCCACTCCACTCCACTCCACTCCACTCCACTCCACTCCACTCCACTCCACTCCACTCCACTCCACTCCACTCCACTCCACTCCACTCCACTCCACTCCACTCCGTTTTACTCCTCTCCAATCCACTCCACTCCACTGCACTCCACTCCACTCCACACCACACCTCTCCAATCCACTCCACTCCACTCCACTCCACACCTCTCCACTCCACTCCACTCCACTCAACTCCACTCCACTCCACTCCACTCCACTCCACTCCACTCCACTCCACTCCACTCCACTCCGTTTTACTCCTCTCCACTCCGTTTTACTCCTCTCCACTCCACTCCTCTCCACTCCACTCCACTCCACTCCACTCCACTCCACTCCACTCCACTCCACTCCACTCCACTCCGCTTCACTCCACTCCACTCCACACCTCTCCACTCCACTCCACTCCACACCTCTCCACTCCACTCCACTCCACTCCACTCAACTCCACTCCACTCCACTCCACTCCACTCCACTCCACTCCACTCCACTCCACTACACTCCACACCTCTCCACTCCACTCCACTCCACTCCACTCCACTCCACTCCACTCCACTCCACTCCACTCCACTCCGTTTTACTCCTCTCCACTCCACTCCACGGCACTCCACTCCTCTCCACTCCACTCCTCTCCACTCCACTCCACTCCACTCCACTCCACTCCACTCCACTCCACTCCACTCCACTCCACTCCACTCCACACCTCTCCACTCCACTCCACTCCACTCCACTCCACTCCACTCCACTCCACTCCACTCCACTCCACTCCACTCCGTTTTACTCCTCTCCACTCCACTCCTCTCCACTCCACTCCACTCCACTCCACTCCACTCCACTCCACTCCACTCCACTCCACTCCACACCTCTCCACTCCACTCCACTCCACTCAACTCCACTCCACTCCACTCCGTTTTACTCCACTCCACTCCACTCCACTGCACTCCACTCCACTCCACTCCACTCCACTCCATTCCACTCCACTCCACTCCACTCCACTCCACTCCACTCCACTCCACTCCACTCCACTCCACTCTACTCCACTCAACACCACACCTCTCCACTCAACACCACACCTCTCCACTCCACTCCACTCCGCTCCGCACCACTCCACTCCACTCCACTCCACTCCACTCCACTCCACTCCACTCCACTCCACTCCACTCCACTCCGTTTTACTCCTCTCCAATCCACTCCACTCCACTGCACTCCACTCCACTCCACACCACACCTCTCCAATCCACTCCACTCCACTCCACTCCACACCTCTCCACTCCACTCCACTCCACTCAACTCCACTCCACTCCACTCCACTCCACTCCACTCCACTCCACTCCACTCCACTCCACTCCACTCCGTTTTACTCCTCTCCTCTCCGTTTTACTCCTCTCCACTCCACTCCTCTCCACTCCACTCCACTCCACTCCACTCCACTCCACTCCACTCCACTCCACTCCACTCCACTCCGCTTCACTCCACTCCACTCCACACCTCTCCACTCCACTCCACTCCACACCTCTCCACTCCACTCCACTCCACTCCACTCCACTCCACTCCACTGCACTCCACTCCGTTTTACTCCTGTCCACTCCACTCCACTCCACTCCACTCCACTCCACTCCACTCCACTCCACTCCACTCTACTCCACTCAACACCACACCTCTCCACTCCACTCCACTCCGCTCCGCACCACTCTACTCCACTCCACTCCACTCCACTCCACTCCACTCCACTCCACTCCACTCCACTCCACACCACACCTCTCCACACCACACCTCGACACTCCACTCCACTCCACTCCACTTCACACCTCTCCACTCCACTCCACTCCACTCCACTCCGTTTTACTCCTCTCCACTCCACTCCACTCCACTCCACTCCACTCCACTCCACTCCACTCCACTCCACTCCACTCCACTCCACTCTACTCCACTCAACACCACACCTCTCCACTCCACTCCACTCCGCTCCGCACCACTCCACTCCACTCCACTCCACTCCTCTCCACTCCACTCCACTCCACTGCACTCCACTCCACTCCACACCACACCTCTCCAATCCACTCCACTCCACTCCACTCCACACCTCTCCACTCCACTCCACTCCACTCCACTCCACTCCACTCCACTCCACTCCACTCCACTCCACTCCACTCCACTCCACTCCACTCCGTTTTACTCCTCTCCACTCCGTTTTACTCCTCTCCACTCCACTCCTCTCCACTCCACTCCACTCCACTCCACTCCACTCCACTCCACTCCACTCCACTCCACTCCACTCCACTCCACTCCACTCCACTCCACTCCGTTTTACTCCTCTCCACTCCACTCCTCTCCACTCCACTCCACTCCACTCCACTCCACTCCACTCCACTCCACTCCACTCCACTCCACTCCACTCCACTCCACTCCACTCCACTCCCCACCTCTCCACTCCACTCCACTCCACTCCACTCCACTCAACTCCACTCCACTCCACTCCGTTTTACTCCTCTCCACTCCACTCCACTGCACTCCACTGCACTCCACTGCACTCCACTGCACTCCACTCCACTCCACTGCACTCCACTCCACTCCACTCCACTCCACTCCACTCCACTCAACACCTCTCCACTCCACTCCACTCCACTCCACTCCACTCCACTCCACTCCACTCCACTCCACTCCGTTTTACTCCTCTCCACTCCACTCCTCTCCACTCCACTCCACTCCACTCCACTCCACTCCACTCCACTCCACTCCACTCCACTCCACTCCGTTTTACTCCTCTCCACTCCACTCCTCTCCACTCCACTCCACTCCACTCCACTCCACTCCACTCCACTCCACTCCACTCCACTCCACTCCACTCCACTCCACACCTCTCCACTCCACTCCACTCCACTCCACTCCACTCCACTCCGTTTTACTCCTCTCGACTCCACTCCTCTCCACTCCACTCCACTCCACTCCACTCCACTCCACTCCACTCCACTCCACTCCACTCCACACCTCTCCACTCCACTCCACTCCACTCCACTCCACTCCACTCCACTCCGTTTTACTCCTCTCCACTCCACTCCACTCCACTCCACTGCACTCCACTCCACTGCACTCCACTCCACTCCACTCCACTCCACTTCACTTCACTCCACTCCACTCCACTCTACTCCACTCAACACCACACCTCTCCACTCCACTCCACTCCGCTCCGCACCACTCTACTCCACTCCACTCCACTCCACTCCACTCCACTCCACTCCACTCCACTCCAGTCCACTCCGTTTTACTCCTATCCACTCCACTCCACTCCACTGCACTCCACTCCACTGCACTCCACACCTCTCCAATCCACTCCACTCCACTCCACTCCACTCCACTCCACTCCACTCCACTCCACTCCACTCCGCTTCACTCCACTCCACTCCACACCTCTCCACTCCACTCCACTCCACACCTCTCCACTCCACTCCACTCCACTCCACTCCACTCCACTCCACTCCACTCCACTCCACTCCACTCCACTCCACTCCGTTTTCCTCCTGTCCACTCCACTCCACTCCACTCCACTCCACTCCACTCCACTCCACTCCACTCCACTCAACTCCACTCCACTCCACTCCGTTTTACTCCTCTCCACTCCACTCCACTCAACTCCACTGCACTCCACTCCACTCCACTCCACTCCACTCCACTTCACTCTACTCCACTCAACACCACACCTCTCCACTCCACTCCACTCCGCTCCGCACCACTCTACTCCACTCCACTCCACTCCACTCAACTCCACTCCACTCCGTTTTAATCCTCTCCACTCCACTCCACTCCACTGCACTCCACTCCACTCCACTCCACTCCACACCACACCTCTCAACTCCACTACACTCCACTCCACTCCACACCTCTCCACTCAACTCCACTCCACTCCACTCCACTCCACTCCACTTCACTCCACTCCACTCCGTTTTACTCCTCTCCACTCCACTCCTCTCCACTCCACTCCACTCCACTCCACTCCACTCCACTCCACACGTCTCCACTCCACTCCACTCCACTCCACTCCACTCCACTCCACTCCACTCCACACGTCTCCACTCCACTCCACTCCACTCTACTCCACTCGACTCCACTCCACTCGACTCCACTCCACTCCACTCCACTCCACTCCACTCCTCTCCACTCCACTCCACTCCACTCCACTCCACTCCACTCCGTTTTACTCCTCTCCACACCACTCCTCTCCACTCCACTCCACTCCACTCCACTCCACTCCACTCCACTCCACTCCACTCCACACCTATCCACTCCACTCCACTCCACTCCACTCCGTTTTACTCCTCTCCACTCCACTCCTCTCCACTCCACTCCACTCCACTCCACTCCACTCCACTCCACTCCACTCCACTCCACTCCACTCCACTCCACTCCACTCCACTCCACTCCACTCCACTCCGTTTTACTCCTCTCCACTCCACTCCACTCCACTCCTCTCCACTCCACTCCTCTCCACTCCACTCCACTCCACTCCACTCCACTCCACTCCGTTTTACTCCTCTCCACTCCACTCCACTCCACTCCACTCCGTTTTACTCCTCTCCACTCCACTCCTCTCCACTCCACTCCACTCCACTCAACTCCACTCCACTCCACTCCACTCCACTCCACTCCACTCCACTCCACTCCACTCCACTCCACTCCACTCCACTCCACTCCACTCCACTCCACTCCACACCTCTCCACTCCACTCCACTCCACTCCACTCCACTCCACTCCACTCCACTCCGTTTTACTCCTCTCCACTCCACTCCACGGCACTCCACTCCTCTCCACTCCACTCCTCTCCACTCCACTCCACTCCACTCCACTCCACTCCACTCCACTCCACTCCACTCCACTCCACTCCACACCTCTCCACTCCACTCCACTCCACTCCACTCCACTCCACTCCACTCCACTCCACTCCACTCCACTCCACTCCGTTTTACTCCTCTCCACTCCACTCCTCTCCACTCCACTCCACTCCACTCCACTCCACTCCACTCCACTCCACTCCACTCCACTCCACTCCACACCTCTCCACTCCACTCCACTCAACTCCACTCCACTCCACTCCGTTTTACTCCACTCCACTCCACTCCACTGCACTCCACTCCACTCCACTCCACTCCACTCCACTCCACTCCATTCCACTCCACTCCACTCCACTCCACTCCACTCCACTCCACTCCACTCCACTCCACTCTACTCCACTCAACACCACACCTCTCCACTCAACACCACACCTCTCCACTCCACTCCACTCCGCTCCGCACCACTCCACTCCACTCCACTCCACTCCACTCCACTCCACTCCACTCCACTCCACTCCACTCCACTCCACTCCACTCCACTCCGTTTTACTCCTCTCCAATCCACTCCACTCCACTGCACTCCACTCCACTCCACACCACACCTCTCCAATCCACTCCACTCCACTCCACTCCACACCTCTCCACTCCACTCCACTCCACTCCACTCCACTCCACTCCACTCCACTCCACTCCACTCCACTCCACTCCACTCCACTCCACTCCACTCCACTCCGTTTTACTCCTCTCCACTCCGTTTTACTCCTCTCCACTCCACTCCTCTCCACTCCACTCCACTCCACTCCACTCCACTCCACTCCACTCCACTCCACTCCACTCCACTCCGCTTCACTCCACTCCACTCCACACCTCTCCACTCCACTCCACTCCACACCTCTCCACTCCACTCCACTCCACTCCACTCCACTCCACTCCACTGCACTCCACTCCGTTTTACTCCTCTCCAATCCACTCCACTCCACTGCACTCCACTCCACTCCACACCACACCTCTCCAATCCACTCCACTCCACTCCACTCCACACCTCTCCACTCCACTCCACTCCACTCAACTCCACTCCACTCCACTCCACTCCACTCCACTCCACTCCACTCCACTCCACTCCACTCCGTTTTACTCCTCTCCTCTCCGTTTTACTCCTCTCCACTCCACTCCTCTCCACTCCACTCCACTCCACTCCACTCCACTCCACTCCACTCCACTCCACTCCACTCCGCTTCACTCCACTCCACTCCACACCTCTCCACTCCACTCCACTCCACACCTCTCCACTCCACTCCACTCCACTCCACTCCACTCCACTCCACTCCACTGCACTCCACTCCGTTTTACTCCTGTCCACTCCACTCCACTCCACTCCACTCCACTCCACTCCACTCCACTCCACTCTACTCCACTCAACACCACACCTCTCCACTCCACTCCACTCCGCTCCGCACCACTCTACTCCACTCCACTCCACTCCACTCCACTCCACTCCACTCCACTCCACTCCACACCACACCTCTCCACACCACACCTCGACACTCCACTCCACTCCACTCCACTTCACACCTCTCCACTCCACTCCACTCCACTCCACTCCGTTTTACTCCTCTCCACTCCACTCCACTCCACTCCACTCCACTCCACTCCACTCCACTCCACTCCACTCCACTCTACTCCACTCAACACCACACCTCTCCACTCCACTCCACTCCGCTCCGCACCACTCTACTCCACTCCACTCCACTCCACTCAACTCCACTCCACTCCGTTTTAATCCTCTCCACTCCACTCCACTCCACTGCACTCCACTCCACTCCACTCCACTCCACACCACACCTCTCAACTCCACTACACTCCACTCCACTCCACACCTCTCCACTCAACTCCACTCCACTCCACTCCACTCCACTCCACTTCACTCCACTCCACTCCGTTTTACTCCTCTCCACTCCACTCCTCTCCACTCCACTCCACTCCACTCCACTCCACTCCACACGTCTCCACTCCACTCCACTCCACTCCACTCCACTCCACTCCACTCCACTCCACACGTCTCCACTCCACTCCACTCCACTCTACTCCACTCGACTCCACTCCACTCGACTCCACTCCACTCCACTCCACTCCACTCCACTCCTCTCCACTCCACTCCACTCCACTCCACTCCACTCCACTCCGTTTTACTCCTCTCCACACCACTCCTCTCCACTCCACTCCACTCCACTCCACTCCACTCCACTCCACTCCACTCCACACCTATCCACTCCACTCCACTCCACTCCACTCCGTTTTACTCCTCTCCACTCCACTCCTCTCCACTCCACTCCACTCCACTCCACTCCACTCCACTCCACTCCACTCCACTCCACTCCACTCCACTCCACTCCACTCCACTCCACTCCGTTTTACTCCTCTCCACTCCACTCCACTCCACTCCTCTCCACTCCACTCCTCTCCACTCCACTCCACTCCACTCCACTCCACTCCACTCCGTTTTACTCCTCTCCACTCCACTCCACTCCACTCCACTCCGTTTTACTCCTCTCCACTCCACTCCTCTCCACTCCACTCCACTCCACTCAACTCCACTCCACTCCACTCCACTCCACTCCACTCCACTCCACTCCACTCCACTCCACTCCACTCCACTCCACTCCACTCCACACCTCTCCACTCCACTCCACTCCACTCCACTCCACTCCACTCCACTCCACTCCGTTTTACTCCTCTCCACTCCACTCCACGGCACTCCACTCCTCTCCACTCCACTCCTCTCCACTCCACTCCACTCCACTCCACTCCACTCCACTCCACTCCACTCCACTCCACTCCACTCCACTCCACTCCACTCCACTCCACACCTCTCCACTCCACTCCACTCCACTCCACTCCACTCCACTCCACTCCACTCCACTCCACTCCACTCCACTCCACTCCGTTTTACTCCTCTCCACTCCACTCCTCTCCACTCCACTCCACTCCACTCCACTCCACTCCACTCCACTCCACTCCACTCCACTCCACTCCACACCTCTCCACTCCACTCCACTCAACTCCACTCCACTCCACTCCGTTTTACTCCACTCCACTCCACTCCACTGCACTCCACTCCACTCCACTCCACTCCACTCCACTCCACTCCATTCCACTCCACTCCACTCCACTCCACTCCACTCCACTCCACTCCACTCCACTCCACTCTACTCCACTCAACACCACACCTCTCCACTCAACACCACACCTCTCCACTCCACTCCACTCCGCTCCGCACCACTCCACTCCACTCCACTCCACTCCACTCCACTCCACTCCACTCCACTCCACTCCACTCCACTCCACTCCACTCCGTTTTACTCCTCTCCAATCCACTCCACTCCACTGCACTCCACTCCACTCCACACCACACCTCTCCAATCCACTCCACTCCACTCCACTCCACACCTCTCCACTCCACTCCACTCCACTCCACTCCACTCCACTCCACTCCACTCCACTCCACTCCACTCCACTCCACTCCACTCCACTCCACTCCGTTTTACTCCTCTCCACTCCGTTTTACTCCTCTCCACTCCACTCCTCTCCACTCCACTCCACTCCACTCCACTCCACTCCACTCCACTCCACTCCACTCCACTCCACTCCGCTTCACTCCACTCCACTCCACACCTCTCCACTCCACTCCACTCCACACCTCTCCACTCCACTCCACTCCACTCCACTCCACTCCACTCCACTGCACTCCACTCCGTTTTACTCCTCTCCAATCCACTCCACTCCACTGCACTCCACTCCACTCCACACCACACCTCTCCAATCCACTCCACTCCACTCCACTCCACACCTCTCCACTCCACTCCACTCCACTCAACTCCACTCCACTCCACTCCACTCCACTCCACTCCACTCCACTCCACTCCACTCCACTCCGTTTTACTCCTCTCCTCTCCGTTTTACTCCTCTCCACTCCACTCCTCTCCACTCCACTCCACTCCACTCCACTCCACTCCACTCCACTCCACTCCACTCCGCTTCACTCCACTCCACTCCACACCTCTCCACTCCACTCCACTCCACACCTCTCCACTCCACTCCACTCCACTCCACTCCACTCCACTCCACTCCACTGCACTCCACTCCGTTTTACTCCTGTCCACTCCACTCCACTCCACTCCACTCCACTCCACTCCACTCCACTCCACTCTACTCCACTCAACACCACACCTCTCCACTCCACTCCACTCCGCTCCGCACCACTCTACTCCACTCCACTCCACTCCACTCCACTCCACTCCACTCCACTCCACTCCACACCACACCTCTCCACACCACACCTCGACACTCCACTCCACTCCACTCCACTTCACACCTCTCCACTCCACTCCACTCCACTCCACTCCGTTTTACTCCTCTCCACTCCACTCCACTCCACTCCACTCCACTCCACTCCACTCCACTCCACTCCACTCCACTCCACTCTACTCCACTCAACACCACACCTCTCCACTCCACTCCACTCCGCTCCGCACCACTCCACTCCACTCCACTCCACTCCACTCCACTCCACTCCACTCCACTCCACTCCACTCCGTTTTACTCCTCTCCACTCCACTCCACTCCACTGCACTCCACTCCACTCCACACCACACCTCTCCAATCCACTCCACTCCACTCCACTCCACACCTCTCCACTCCACTCCACTCCACTCCACTCCACTCCACTCCACTCCACTCCACTCCACTCCACTCCACTCCACTCCACTCCACTCCGTTTTACTCCTCTCCACTCCGTTTTACTCCTCTCCACTCCACTCCTCTCCACTCCACTCCACTCCACTCCACTCCACTCCACTCCACTCCACTCCACTCCACTCCACTCCACTCCGTTTTACTCCTCTCCACTCCACTCCTCTCCACTCCACTCCACTCCACTCAACTCCACTCCACTCCACTCCACTCCACTCCACTCCACTCCACTCCACTCCACTCCACTCCACTCCACTCCACTCCACTCTACACCTCTCCACTCCACTCCACTCCACTCCACTCCACTCCACTCAACTCCACTCCACTCCACTCCGTTTTACTCCTCTCCACTCCACTCCACTGCACTCCACTGCACTCCACTGCACTCCACTGCACTCCACTCCACTCCACTGCACTCCACTCCACTCCACTCCACTCCACTCCACTCAACACCTCTCCACTCCACTCCACTCCACTCCACTCCACTCCACTCCACTCCACTCCACTCCGTTTTACTCCTCTCCACTCCACTCCTCTCCACTCCACTCCACTCCACTCCACTCCACTCCACTCCACTCCACTCCACTCCACTCCACACCTCTCCACTCCACTCCACTCCACTCCACTCCACTCCGTTTTACTCCTCTCGACTCCACTCCTCTCCACTCCACTCCACTCCACTCCACTCCACTCCACTTCACTCCACTCCACTCCACTCCACTCCACTCCACTCCACACCTCTCCACTCCACTCCACTCCACTCCACTCCACTCCACTCCGTTTTACTCCTCTCCACTCCACTCCACTCCACTCCACTGCACTCCACTCCACTGCACTCCACTCCACTCCACTCCACTCCACTTCACTTCACTCCACTCCACTCCACTCTACTCCACTCAACACCACACCTCTCCACTCCACTCCACTCCGCTCCGCACCACTCTACTCCACTCCACTCCACTCCACTCCACTCCACTCCACTCCACTCCACTCCACTCCAGTCCACTCCGTTTTACTCCTATCCACTCCACTCCACTCCACTGCACTCCACTCCACTCCACACCACACCTCTCCAATCCACTCCACTCTACTCCACTCCACTCCACTCCACTCCACTCCACTCCACTCCACTCCACTCCGCTTCACTCCACTCCACTCCACACCTCTCCACTCCACTCCACTCCACACCTCTCCACTCCACTCCACTCCACTCCACTCCACTCCACTCCACTCCACTCCACTCCACTCCACTCCACTCCACTCCACTCCACTCCACTCCGTTTTCCTCCTGTCCACTCCACTCCACTCCACTCCACTCCACTCCACTCAACTCCACTCCACTCCACTCCGTTTTACTCCTCTCCACTCCACTCCACTCAACTCCACTGCACTCCACTCCACTCCACTCCACTCCACTTCACTCTACTCCACTCAACACCACACCTCTCCACTCCACTCCACTCCGCTCCGCACCACTCTACTCCACTCCACTCCACTCCACTCAACTCCACTCCACTCCGTTTTAATCCTCTCCACTCCACTCCACTCCACTGCACTCCACTCCACTCCACTCCACTCCACACCACACCTCTCAACTCCACTACACTCCACTCCACTCCACACCTCTCCACTCAACTCCACTCCACTCCACTCCACTCCACTCCACTTCACTCCACTCCACTCCGTTTTACTCCTCTCCACTCCACTCCTCTCCACTCCACTCCACTCCACTCCACTCCACTCCACACGTCTCCACTCCACTCCACTCCACTCCACTCCACTCCACTCCACTCCACTCCACTCCACTCCACTCCACTCCACTCCACTCCACACGTCTCCACTCCACTCCACTCCACTCTACTCCACTCGACTCCACTCCACTCGACTCCACTCCACTCCACTCCACTCCACTCCACTCCTCTCCACTCCACTCCACTCCACTCCACTCCACTCCGTTTTACTCCTCTCCACACCACTCCTCTCCACTCCACTCCACTCCACTCCACTCCACTCCACTCCACTCCACTCCACTCCACACCTATCCACTCCACTCCACTCCACTCCACTCCGTTTTACTCCTCTCCACTCCACTCCTCTCCACTCCACTCCACTCCACTCCACTCCACTCCACTCCACTCCACTCCACTCCACTCCACTCCACTCCACTCCACTCCACTCCACTCCACTCCGTTTTACTCCTCTCCACTCCACTCCACTCCACTCCTCTCCACTCCACTCCTCTCCACTCCACTCCACTCCACTCCACTCCACTCCACTCCACTCCACTCCACTCCACTCCACTCCACTCCGTTTTACTCCTCTCCACTCCACTCCACTCCACTCCACTCCGTTTTACTCCTCTCCACTCCACTCCTCTCCACTCCACTCCACTCCACTCAACTCCACTCCACTCCACTCCACTCCACTCCACTCCACTCCACTCCACTCCACTCCACTCCACTCCACTCCACACCTCTCCACTCCACTCCACTCCACTCCACTCCACTCCACTCCACTCCACTCCACTCCACTCCGTTTTACTCCTCTCCACTCCACTCCACGGCACTCCACTCCTCTCCACTCCACTCCTCTCCACTCCACACCACTCCACTCCACTCCACTCCACTCCACTCCACTCCACACCTCTCCACTCCACTCCACTCCACTCCACTCCACTCCACTCCACTCCACTCCACTCCACTCCGTTTTACTCCTCTCCACTCCACTCCTCTCCACTCCACTCCACTCCACTCCACTCCACTCCACTCCACTCCACTCCACTCCACTCCACTCCACTCCACACCTCTCCACTCCACTCCACTCCACTCCACACCTCTCCACTCCACTCCACTCCACTCCACTCCACTCCACTCCGTTTTACTCCACTCCACTCCACTCCACTGCACTCCACTCCACTCCACTCCACTCCACTCCACTCCACTCCATTCCACTCCACTCCACTCCACTCCACTCCACTCCACTCCACTCCACTCCACTCTACTCCACTCAACACCACACCTCTCCACTCAACACCACACCTCTCCACTCCACTCCACTCCGCTCCGCACCACTCCACTCCACTCCACTCCACTCCACTCCACTCCACTCCACTCCACTCCACTCCACTCCACTCCGTTTTACTCCTCTCCAATCCACTCCACTCCACTGCACTCCACTCCACTCCACACCACACCTCTCCAATCCACTCCACTCCACTCCACTCCACACCTCTCCACTCCACTCCACTCCACTCCACTCCACTCCACTCCACTCCACTCCACTCCACTCCACTCCACTCCACTCCACTACACTCCACACCTCTCCACTCCACTCCACTCCACTCCACTCCACTCCACTCCACTCCACTCCACTCCGTTTTACTCCTCTCCACTCCACTCCACGGCACTCCACTCCTCTCCACTCCACTCCTCTCCACTCCACTCCACTCCACTCCACTCCACTCCACTCCACTCCACTCCACTCCACTCCACTCCACTCCACTCCACACCTCTCCACTCCACTCCACTCCACTCCACTCCACTCCACTCCACTCCGTTTTACTCCTCTCCACTCCACTCCTCTCCACTCCACTCCACTCCACTCCACTCCACTCCACTCCACTCCACTCCACTCCACTCCACTCCACTCCACTCCACTCCACTCCACTCCACACCTCTCCACTCCACTCCACTCAACTCCACTCCACTCCACTCCGTTTTACTCCACTCCACTCCACTCCACTGCACTCCACTCCACTCCACTCCACTCCACTCCATTCCACTCCACTCCACTCCACTCCACTCCACTCCACTCCACTCCACTCCACTCTACTCCACTCAACACCACACCTCTCCACTCAACACCACACCTCTCCACTCCACTCCACTCCGCTCCGCACCACTCCACTCCACTCCACTCCACTCCACTCCACTCCACTCCACTCCACTCCACTCCACTCCACTCCACTCCACTCCACTCCGTTTTACTCCTCTCCAATCCACTCCACTCCACTGCACTCCACTCCACTCCACACCACACCTCTCCAATCCACTCCACTCCACTCCACTCCACACCTCTCCACTCCACTCCACTCCACTCAACTCCACTCCACTCCACTCCACTCCACTCCACTCCACTCCACTCCACTCCACTCCGTTTTACTCCTCTCCTCTCCGTTTTACTCCTCTCCACTCCACTCCTCTCCAATCCACTCCCCTCCACTCCACTCCACTCCACTCCACTCCACTCCACTCCACTCCACTCCACTCCGCTTCACTCCACTCCACTCCACACCTCTCCACTCCACTCCACTCCACACCTCTCCACTCCACTCCACTCCACTCCACTCCACTGCACTCCACTCCGTTTTACTCCTGTCCACTCCACTCCACTCCACTCCACTCCACTCCACTCCACTCCACTCCACTCTACTCCACTCAACACCACACCTCTCCACTCCACTCCACTCCGCTCCGCACCACTCTACTCCACTCCACTCCACTCCACTCCACTCCACTCCACTCCACTCCACTCCACTCCACTCCACTCCACTCCACACCACACCTCTCCACACCACACCTCGACACTCCACTCCACTCCACTCCACTTCACACCTCTCCACTCCACTCCACTCCACTCCACTCCGTTTTACTCCTCTCCACTCCACTCCACTCCACTCCACTCCACTCCACTCCACTCCACTCCACTCCACTCCACTCCACTCCACTCTACTCCACTCAACACCACACCTCTCCACTCCACTCCACTCCGCTCCGCACCACTCCACTCCACTCCACTCCACTCCACTCCACTCCACTCCTCTCCACTCCACTCCACTCCACTGCACTCCACTCCACTCCACACCACACCTCTCCAATCCACTCCACTCCACTCCACTCCACACCTCTCCACTCCACTCCACTCCACTCCACTCCACTCCACTCCACTCCACTCCACTCCACTCCACTCCACTCCACTCCACTCCACTCCACTCCGTTTTACTCCTCTCCACTCCGTTTTACTCCTCTCCACTCCACTCCTCTCCACTCCACTCCACTCCACTCCACTCCACTCCACTCCACTCCACTCCACTCCACTCCACTCCACTCCACTCCACTCCACTCCGTTTTACTCCTCTCCACTCCACTCCTCTCCACTCCACTCCACTCCACTCAACTCCACTCCACTCCACTCCACTCCACTCCACTCCACTCCACTCCACTCCACTCCACTCCACTCCACTCCACTCCACTCCACTCCACACCTCTCCACTCCACTCCACTCCACTCCACTCCACTCAACTCCACTCCACTCCACTCCGTTTTACTCCTCTCCACTCCACTCCACTGCACTCCACTGCACTCCACTGCACTCCACTGCACTCCACTCCACTCCACTCCACTCCACTGCACTCCACTCCACTCCACTCAACACCTCTCCAATCCACTCCACTCCACTCCACTCCACTCCACTCCACTCCACTCCACTCCACTCCACTCCACTCCACTCCACTCCGCTTCACTCCACTCCACTCCACACCTCTCCACTCCACTCCACTCCACACCTCTCCACTCCACTCCACTCCACTCCACTCCACTCCACTCCACTCCACTCCACTCCACTCCGTTTTCCTCCTGTCCACTCCACTCCACTCCACTCCACTCCACTCCACTCCACTCAACTCCACTCCACTCCACTCCGTTTTACTCCTCTCCACTCCACTCCACTCAACTCCACTGCACTCCACTCCACTCCACTCCACTCCACTTCACTCTACTCCACTCAACACCACACCTCTCCACTCCACTCCACTCCGCTCCGCACCACTCTACTCCACTCCACTCCACTCCACTCAACTCCACTCCACTCCGTTTTAATCCTCTCCACTCCACTCCACTCCACTGCACTCCACTCCACTCCACTCCACTCCACACCACACCTCTCAACTCCACTACACTCCACTCCACTCCACACCTCTCCACTCAACTCCACTCCACTCCACTCCACTCCACTCCACTTCACTCCACTCCACTCCGTTTTACTCCTCTCCACTCCACTCCTCTCCACTCCACTCCACTCCACTCCACTCCACTCCACTCCACTCCACACGTCTCCACTCCACTCCACTCCACTCCACTCCACTCCACTCCACTCCACTCCACTCCACTCCACACGTCTCCACTCCACTCCACTCCACTCTACTCCACTCGACTCCACTCCACTCGACTCCACTCCACTCCACTCCACTCCACTCCACTCCTCTCCACTCCACTCCACTCCACTCCACTCCACTCCACTCCGTTTTACTCCTCTCCACACCACTCCTCTCCACTCCACTCCACTCCACTCCACTCCACTCCACTCCACTCCACTCCACTCCACTCCACACCTATCCACTCCACTCCACTCCACTCCACTCCGTTTTACTCCTCTCCACTCCACTCCTCTCCACTCCACTCCACTCCACTCCACTCCACTCCACTCCACTCCACTCCACTCCACTCCACTCCACTCCACTCCACTCCACTCCACTCCACTCCGTTTTACTCCTCTCCACTCCACTCCACTCCACTCCTCTCCACTCCACTCCTCTCCACTCCACTCCACTCCACTCCACTCCACTCCACTCCACTCCACTCCACTCCACTCCGTTTTACTCCTCTCCACTCCACTCCACTCCACTCCACTCCGTTTTACTCCTCTCCACTCCACTCCTCTCCACTCCACTCCACTCCACTCAACTCCACTCCACTCCACTCCACTCCACTCCACTCCACTCCACTCCACTCCACTCCACTCCACTCCACACCTCTCCACTCCACTCCACTCCACTCCACTCCACTCCACTCCACTCCACTCCACTCCACTCCGTTTTACTCCTCTCCACTCCACTCCACGGCACTCCACTCCTCTCCACTCCACTCCTCTCCACTCCACTCCACTCCACTCCACTCCACTCCACTCCACTCCACTCCACTCCACTCCACTCCACACCTCTCCACTCCACTCCACTCCACTCCACTCCACTCCACTCCACTCCACTCCACTCCACTCCACTCCGTTTTACTCCTCTCCACTCCACTCCTCTCCACTCCACTCCACTCCACTCCACTCCACTCCACTCCACTCCACTCCACTCCACTCCACACCTCTCCACTCCACTCCACTCAACTCCACTCCACTCCACTCCGTTTTACTCCACTCCACTCCACTCCACTGCACTCCACTCCACTCCACTCCACTCCACTCCACTCCACTCCATTCCACTCCACTCCACTCCACTCCACTCCACTCCACTCCACTCCACTCCACTCCACTCTACTCCACTCAACACCACACCTCTCCACTCAACACCACACCTCTCCACTCCACTCCACTCCGCTCCGCACCACTCCACTCCACTCCACTCCACTCCACTCCACTCCACTCCACTCCACTCCACTCCACTCCGTTTTACTCCTCTCCAATCCACTCCACTCCACTGCACTCCACTCCACTCCACACCACACCTCTCCAATCCACTCCACTCCACTCCACTCCACACCTCTCCACTCCACTCCACTCCACTCCACTCCACTCCACTCCACTCCACTCCACTCCACTCCACTCCACTCCACTCCACTCCACTCCGTTTTACTCCTCTCCACTCCGTTTTACTCCTCTCCACTCCACTCCTCTCCACTCCACTCCACTCCACTCCACTCCACTCCACTCCACTCCACTCCACTCCGCTTCACTCCACTCCACTCCACACCTCTCCACTCCACTCCACTCCACACCTCTCCACTCCACTCCACTCCACTCCACTCCACTCCACTCCACTGCACTCCACTCCGTTTTACTCCTCTCCAATCCACTCCACTCCACTGCACTCCACTCCACTCCACACCACACCTCTCCAATCCACTCCACTCCACTCCACTCCACACCTCTCCACTCCACTCCACTCCACTCAACTCCACTCCACTCCACTCCACTCCACTCCACTCCACTCCACTCCACTCCACTCCACTCCACTCCACTCCGTTTTACTCCTCTCCTCTCCGTTTTACTCCTCTCCACTCCACTCCTCTCCACTCCACTCCACTCCACTCCACTCCACTCCACTCCACTCCACTCCACTCCACTCCGCTTCACTCCACTCCACTCCACACCTCTCCACTCCACTCCACTCCACACCTCTCCACTCCACTCCACTCCACTCCACTCCACTCCACTCCACTCCACTCCACTGCACTCCACTCCGTTTTACTCCTGTCCACTCCACTCCACTCCACTCCACTCCACTCCACTCCACTCCACTCCACTCCACTCTACTCCACTCAACACCACACCTCTCCACTCCACTCCACTCCGCTCCGCACCACTCTACTCCACTCCACTCCACTCCACTCCACTCCACTCCACTCCACTCCACTCCACTCCACACCACACCTCTCCACACCACACCTCGACACTCCACTCCACTCCACTCCACTTCACACCTCTCCACTCCACTCCACTCCACTCCACTCCGTTTTACTCCTCTCCACTCCACTCCACTCCACTCCACTCCACTCCACTCCACTCCACTCCACTCCACTCCACTCCACTCCACTCCACTCCACTCCACTCCACTCCACTCCACTCCACTGCACTCCACTCCACTCCACACCACACCTCTCCAATCCACTCCACTCCACTCCACTCCACTCCACTCCACTCCACTCCACTCCACTCCACTCCGCTTCACTCCACTCCACTCCACACCTCTCCACTCCACTCCACTCCACACCTCTCCACTCCACTCCACTCCACTCCACTCCACTCCACTCCACTCCACTCCACTCCGTTTTCCTCCTGTCCACTCCACTCCACTCCACTCCACTCCACTCCACTCCACTCAACTCCACTCCACTCCACTCCGTTTTACTCCTCTCCACTCCACTCCACTCAACTCCACTGCACTCCACTCCACTCCACTCCACTCCACTTCACTCTACTCCACTCAACACCACACCTCTCCACTCCACTCCACTCCGCTCCGCACCACTCTACTCCACTCCACTCCACTCCACTCAACTCCACTCCACTCCGTTTTAATCCTCTCCACTCCACTCCACTCCACTGCACTCCACTCCACTCCACTCCACTCCACACCACACCTCTCAACTCCACTACACTCCACTCCACTCCACACCTCTCCACTCAACTCCACTCCACTCCACTCCACTCCACTCCACTTCACTCCACTCCACTCCGTTTTACTCCTCTCCACTCCACTCCTCTCCACTCCACTCCACTCCACTCCACTCCACTCCACTCCACTCCACTCCACACGTCTCCACTCCACTCCACTCCACTCCACTCCACTCCACTCCACTCCACTCCACTCCACTCCACTCCACACGTCTCCACTCCACTCCACTCCACTCTACTCCACTCGACTCCCCTCCACTCGACTCCACTCCACTCCACTCCACTCCACTCCACTCCTCTCCACTCCACTCCACTCCACTCCACTCCACTCCGTTTTACTCCTCTCCACACCACTCCTCTCCACTCCACTCCACTCCACTCCACTCCACTCCACTCCACTCCACTCCACACCTATCCACTCCACTCCACTCCACTCCACTCCGTTTTACTCCTCTCCACTCCACTCCTCTCCACTCCACTCCACTCCACTCCACTCCACTCCACTCCACTCCACTCCACTCCACTCCACTCCACTCCACTCCACTCCACTCCGTTTTACTCCTCTCCACTCCACTCCACTCCACTCCTCTCCACTCCACTCCTCTCCACTCCACTCCACTCCACTCCACTCCACTCCACTCCACTCCACTCCGTTTTACTCCTCTCCACTCCACTCCACTCCACTCCACTCCGTTTTACTCCTCTCCACTCCACTCCTCTCCACTCCACTCCACTCCACTCAACTCCACTCCACTCCACTCCACTCCACTCCACTCCACTCCACTCCACTCCACTCCACTCCACTCCACACCTCTCCACTCCACTCCACTCCACTCCACTCCACTCCACTCCACTCCACTCCACTCCGTTTTACTCCTCTCCACTCCACTCCACGGCACTCCACTCCTCTCCACTCCACTCCTCTCCACTCCACTCCACTCCACTCCACTCCACTCCACTCCACTCCACTCCACTCCACTCCACTCCACTCCACACCTCTCCACTCCACTCCACTCCACTCCACTCCACTCCACTCCACTCCACTCCACTCCACTCCACTCCGTTTTACTCCTCTCCACTCCACTCCTCTCCACTCCACTCCACTCCACTCCACTCCACTCCACTCCACTCCACTCCACTCCACTCCACTCCACTCCACTCCACTCCACACCTCTCCACTCCACTCCACTCAACTCCACTCCACTCCACTCCGTTTTACTCCACTCCACTCCACTCCACTGCACTCCACTCCACTCCACTCCACTCCACTCCACTCCACTCCATTCCACTCCACTCCACTCCACTCCACTCCACTCCACTCCACTCCACTCCACTCCACTCCACTCCACTCCACTCTACTCCACTCAACACCACACCTCTCCACTCAACACCACACCTCTCCACTCCACTCCACTCCGCTCCGCACCACTCCACTCCACTCCACTCCACTCCACTCCACTCCACTCCACTCCACTCCACTCCGTTTTACTCCTCTCCAATCCACTCCACTCCACTGCACTCCACTCCACTCCACACCACACCTCTCCAATCCACTCCACTCCACTCCACTCCACACCTCTCCACTCCACTCCACTCCACTCCACTCCACTCCACTCCACTCCACTCCACTCCACTCCACTCCGTTTTACTCCTCTCCACTCCGTTTTACTCCTCTCCACTCCACTCCTCTCCACTCCACTCCACTCCACTCCACTCCACTCCACTCCACTCCACTCCACTCCACTCCGCTTCACTCCACTCCACTCCACACCTCTCCACTCCACTCCACTCCACACCTCTCCACTCCACTCCACTCCACTCCACTCCACTCCACTCCACTGCACTCCACTCCGTTTTACTCCTCTCCAATCCACTCCACTCCACTGCACTCCACTCCACTCCACACCACACCTCTCCAATCCACTCCACTCCACTCCACTCCACACCTCTCCACTCCACTCCACTCCACTCAACTCCACTCCACTCCACTCCACTCCACTCCACTCCACTCCACTCCACTCCACTCCGTTTTACTCCTCTCCTCTCCGTTTTACTCCTCTCCACTCCACTCCTCTCCACTCCACTCCACTCCACTCCACTCCACTCCACTCCACTCCACTCCACTCCACTCCACTCCACTCCACTCCACTCCACTCCACTCCGCTTCACTCCACTCCACTCCACACCTCTCCACTCCACTCCACTCCACACCTCTCCACTCCACTCCACTCCACTCCACTCCACTCCACTCCACTCCACTGCACTCCACTCCGTTTTACTCCTTTCCACTCCACTCCACTCCACTCCACTCCACTCCACTCCACTCCACTCCACTCCACTCTACTCCACTCAACACCACACCTCTCCACTCCACTCCACTCCGCTCCGCACCACTCTACTCCACTCCACTCCACTCCACTCCACTCCACTCCACTCCACTCCACTCCACTCCACACCACACCTCTCCACACCACACCTCGACACTCCACTCCACTCCACTCCACTTCACACCTCTCCACTCCACTCCACTCCACTCCACTCCGTTTTACTCCTCTCCACTCCACTCCACTCCACTCCACTCCACTCCACTCCACTCCACTCCACTCCACTCCACTCCACTCCACTCCACTCCACTCTACTCCACTCAACACCACACCTCTCCACTCCACTCCACTCCGCTCCGCACCACTCCACTCCACTCCACTCCACTCCACTCCACTCCACTCCACTCCACTCCACTCCACTCCACTCCACTCCACTCCGTTTTACTCCTCTCCACTCCACTCCACTCCACACCACACCTCTCCAATCCACTCCACTCCACTCCACTCCACACCTCTCCACTCCACTCCACTCCACTCCACTCCACTCCACTCCACTCCACTCCACTCCACTCCACTCCACTCCACTCCACTCCACTCCACGCCACTCCACTCCACTCCGTTTTACTCCTCTCCACTCCGTTTTACTCCTCTCCACTCCACTCCTCTCCACTCCACTCCACTCCACTCCACTCCACTCCACTCCACTCCACTCCACTCCACTCCACTCCACTCCACTCCACTCCACTCCACTCCACTCCACTCCGTTTTACTCCTCTCCACTCCACTCCTCTCCACTCCACTCCACTCCACTCAACTCCACTCCACTCCACTCCACTCCACTCCACTCCACTCCACTCCACTCCACTCCACTCCACTCCACTCCACACCTCTCCACTCCACTCCACTCCACTCCACTCCACTCAACTCCACTCCACTCCACTCCGTTTTACTCCTCTCCACTCCACTCCACTGCACTCCACTGCACTCCACTGCACTCCACTGCACTCCACTCCACTCCACTGCACTCCACTCCACTCCACTGCACTCCACTCCACTCCACTCCACTCCACTCCACTCCACTCCACTCCACTCAACACCTCTCCACTCCACTCCACTCCACTCCACTCCACTCCACTCCACTCCGTTTTACTCCTCTCCACTCCACTCCTCTCCACTCCACTCCACTCCACTCCACTCCACTCCACTCCACTCCACTCCACTCCACTCCACTCCACACCTCTCCACTCCACTCCACTCCACTCCACTCCACTCCACTCCACTCCACTCCGTTTTACTCCTCTCGACTCCACTCCTCTCCACTCCACTCCACTCCACTCCACTCCACTCCACTCCACTCCACTCCACTCCACTCCACTCCACTCCACTCCACACCTCTCCACTCCACTCCACTCCACTCCACTCCACTCCACTCCGTTTTACTCCTCTCCACTCCACTCCACTCCACTCCACTGCACTCCACTCCACTGCACTCCACTCCACTCCACTCCACTCCACTCCACTTCACTTCACTCCACTCCACTCCACTCTACTCCACTCAACACCACACCTCTCCACTCCACTCCACTCCGCTCCGCACCACTCTACTCCACTCCACTCCACTCCACTCCACTCCACTCCACTCCACTCCACTCCACTCCACTCCAGTCCACTCCGTTTTACTCCTATCCACTCCACTCCACTCCACTGCACTCCACTCCACTCCACACCACACCTCTCCAATCCACTCCACTCCACTCCACTCCACTCCACTCCACTCCACTCCACTCCGCTTCACTCCACTCCACTCCACACCTCTCCACTCCACTCCACTCCACACCTCTCCACTCCACTCCACTCCACTCCACTCCACTCCACTCCACTCCACTCCACTCCACTCCACTCCACTCCACTCCACTCCACTCCGTTTTCCTCCTGTCCACTCCACTCCACTCCACTCCACTCCACTCCACTCCACTCAACTCCACTCCACTCCACTCCGTTTTACTCCTCTCCACTCCACTCCACTCAACTCCACTGCACTCCACTCCACTCCACTCCACTCCACTTCACTCTACTCCACTCAACACCACACCTCTCCACTCCACTCCACTCCGCTCCGCACCACTCTACTCCACTCCACTCCACTCCACTCAACTCCACTCCACTCCGTTTTAATCCTCTCCACTCCACTCCACTCCACTGCACTCCACTCCACTCCACTCCACTCCACACCACACCTCTCAACTCCACTACACTCCACTCCACTCCACACCTCTCCACTCAACTCCACTCCACTCCACTCCACTCCACTCCACTTCACTCCACTCCACTCCGTTTTACTCCTCTCCACTCCACTCCTCTCCACTCCACTCCACTCCACTCCACTCCACTCCACTCCACACGTCTCCACTCCACTCCACTCCACTCCACTCCACTCCACTCCACTCCACTCCACTCCACTCCACTCCACTCCACACGTCTCCACTCCACTCCACTCCACTCTACTCCACTCGACTCCACTCCACTCGACTCCACTCCACTCCACTCCACTCCACTCCTCTCCACTCCACTCCACTCCACTCCACTCCACTCCACTCCGTTTTACTCCTCTCCACACCACTCCTCTCCACTCCACTCCACTCCACTCCACTCCACTCCACTCCACTCCACTCCACTCCACTCCACACCTATCCACTCCACTCCACTCCACTCCACTCCGTTTTACTCCTCTCCACTCCACTCCTCTCCACTCCACTCCACTCCACTCCACTCCACTCCACTCCACTCCACTCCACTCCACTCCACTCCACTCCACTCCACTCCACTCCGTTTTACTCCTCTCCACTCCACTCCACTCCACTCCTCTCCACTCCACTCCTCTCCACTCCACTCCACTCCACTCCACTCCACTCCACTCCACTCCACTCCACTCCACTCCACTCCACTCCACTCCACTCCGTTTTACTCCTCTCCACTCCACTCCACTCCACTCCACTCCGTTTTACTCCTCTCCACTCCACTCCTCTCCACTCCACTCCACTCCACTCAACTCCACTCCACTCCACTCCACTCCACTCCACTCCACTCCACTCCACTCCACTCCACTCCACTCCACTCCACTCCACTCCACACCTCTCCACTCCACTCCACTCCACTCCACTCCACTCCACTCCACTCCACTCCACTCCACTCCACTCCGTTTTACTCCTCTCCACTCCACTCCACGGCACTCCACTCCTCTCCACTCCACTCCTCTCCACTCCACTCCACTCCACTCCACTCCACTCCACTCCACTCCACTCCACTCCACTCCACACCTCTCCACTCCACTCCACTCCACTCCACTCCACTCCACTCCACTCCACTCCACTCCACTCCACTCCACTCCACTCCGTTTTACTCCTCTCCACTCCACTCCTCTCCACTCCACTCCACTCCACTCCACTCCACTCCACTCCACTCCACTCCACTCCACTCCACTCCACTCCACTCCACTCCACACCTCTCCACTCCACTCCACTCAACTCCACTCCACTCCACTCCGTTTTACTCCACTCCACTCCACTCCACTGCACTCCACTCCACTCCACTCCACTCCACTCCACTCCACTCCACTCCACTCCACTCCACTCCATTCCACTCCACTCCACTCCACTCCACTCCACTCCACTCCACTCCACTCTACTCCACTCAACACCACACCTCTCCACTCAACACCACACCTCTCCACTCCACTCCACTCCGCTCCGCACCACTCCACTCCACTCCACTCCACTCCACTCCACTCCACTCCACTCCACTCCACTCCACTCCACTCCGTTTTACTCCTCTCCAATCCACTCCACTCCACTGCACTCCACTCCACTCCACACCACACCTCTCCAATCCACTCCACTCCACTCCACTCCACACCTCTCCACTCCACTCCACTCCACTCCACTCCACTCCACTCCACTCCACTCCACTCCACTCCACTCCACTCCACTCCACTCCGTTTTACTCCTCTCCACTCCGTTTTACTCCTCTCCACTCCACTCCTCTCCACTCCACTCCACTCCACTCCACTCCACTCCACTCCACTCCACTCCACTCCACTCCACTCCACTCCACTCCACTCCACTCCACTCCGCTTCACTCCACTCCACTCCACACCTCTCCACTCCACTCCACTCCACACCTCTCCACTCCACTCCACTCCACTCCACTCCACTCCACTGCACTCCACTCCGTTTTACTCCTGTCCACTCCACTCCACTCCACTCCACTCCACTCCACTCCACTCCACTCCACTCCACTCCACTCCACTCTACTCCACTCAACACCACACCTCTCCACTCCACTCCACTCCGCTCCGCACCACTCTACTCCACTCCACTCCACTCCACTCCACTCCACTCCACTCCACTCCACTCCACTCCACACCACACCTCTCCACACCACACCTCGACACTCCACTCCACTCCACTCCACTTCACACCTCTCCACTCCACTCCACTCCACTCCACTCCGTTTTACTCCTCTCCACTCCACTCCACTCCACTCCACTCCACTCCACTCCACTCCACTCCACTCCACTCCACTCTACTCCACTCAACACCACACCTCTCCACTCCACTCCACTCCGCTCCGCACCACTCTACTTCACTCCACTCCACTCCACTCCACTCCACTCCACTCCACTCCACTCCACTCCACTCCACTCCACTCCACTCCACTCCACTCCACTCCACTCCGTTTTACTCCTCTCCACTCCACTCCACTCCACTGCACTCCACTCCACTCCACACCACACCTCTCCAATCCACTCCACTCCACTCCACTCCACACCTCTCCACTCCACTCCACTCCACTCCACTCCACTCCACTCCACTCCACTCCACTCCACTCCACTCCACTCCACTCCACTCCACTCCGTTTTACTCCTCTCCACTCCGTTTTACTCCTCTCCACTCCACTCCTCTCCACTCCACTCCACTCCACTCCACTCCACTCCACTCCACTCCACTCCACTCCACTCCACTCCACTCCACTCCACTCCACTCCACTCCACTCCGTTTTACTCCTCTCCACTCCACTCCTCTCCACTCCACTCCACTCCACTCAACTCCACTCCACTCCACTCCACTCCACTCCACTCCACTCCACTCCACTCCACTCCACTCCACTCCACTCCACTCCACTCCACTCCACACCTCTCCACTCCACTCCACTCCACTCCACTCCACTCAACTCCACTCCACTCCACTCCGTTTTACTCCTCTCCACTCCACTCCACTGCACTCCACTGCACTCCACTGCACTCCACTGCACTCCACTCCACTCCACTGCACTCCACTCCACTCCACTCCACTCCACTCCACTCCACTCAACACCTCTCCACTCCACTCCACTCCACTCCACTCCACTCCACTCCACTCCACTCCGTTTTACTCCTCTCCACTCCACTCCTCTCCACTCCACTCCACTCCACTCCACTCCACTCCACTCCACTCCACTCCACTCCACTCCACTCCACTCCACTCCACTCCACACCTCTCCACTCCACTCCACTCCACTCCACTCCACTCCACTCCACTCCACTCCACTCCGTTTTACTCCTCTCGACTCCACTCCTCTCCACTCCACTCCACTCCACTCCACTCCACTCCACTCCACTCCACTCCACTCCACTCCACACCTCTACACTCCACTCCACTCCACTCCACTCCACTCCGTTTTACTCCTCTCCACTCCACTCCACTCCACTCCACTGCACTCCACTCCACTGCACTCCACTCCACTCCACTCCACTCCACTCCACTTCACTTCACTCCACTCCACTCCACTCTACTCCACTCAACACCACACCTCTCCACTCCACTCCACTCCGCTCCGCACCACTCTACTCCACTCCACTCCACTCCACTCCACTCCACTCCACTCCACTCCACTCCACTCCACTCCGTTTTACTCCTATCCTCTCCACTCCACTCCACTGCACTCCACTCCACTCCACACCACACCTCTCCAATCCACTCCACTCCACTCCACTCCACTCCACTCCACTCCACTCCACTCCACTCCACTCCACTCCACTCCACTCCGCTTCACTCCACTCCACTCCACACCTCTCCACTCCACTCCACTCCACACCTCTCCACTCCACTCCACTCCACTCCACTCCACTCCACTCCACTCCACTCCACTCCGTTTTCCTCCTGTCCACTCCACTCCACTCCACTCCACTCCACTCCACTCCACTCCACTCCACTCTACTCCACTCAACACCACACCTCTCCACTCCACTCCACTCCGCTCCGCACCACTCCACTCCACTCCACTCCACTCCACTCCACTCCACTCCACTCCACTCCACACCACACCTCTCCACACCACACCTCGACACTCCACTCCACTCCACTCCACTTCACACCTCTCCACTCCACTCCACTCCACACCTCTCCACTCCACTCCACACCACACCTCTCCACTCCACTCCACTCCACTCCACTCCACTCCACTCCACTCCACTCCTCTCCACTCCACTCCACTCCACTCCGTTTTACTCCTCTCCACTCCACTCCACTCCACTCCACTCCACTCCACTCCACTCCACTCCACTCCACTCCACTCCACACCTCTCCACTCCACTCCACTCCACTCCACTCCACTCCGTTTTACTCCTCTCCACTCCACTCCTCTCCACTCCACTCCACTCCACTCCACTCCACTCCACTCCACTCCACTCCACTCCACTCGACTCCGTTTTACTCCTCTCCACTCCACTCCACTCCACTCCACTCCACTCCACTCCACTCCACTCCACTCCACTCCACTCCACTCCACTCCGCTCCGCACCACTCTACCCCACTCCACTCCACTCCACTCCACTCCACTCAACTCCACTCCTCTCCACTCCACTCCACTCCACACCACACCTCTCCACTCCACTCCACTCCACTCCACTCCACTCCACTCCACTCCACTCCACTCCACTCCACTCCACTCCACTCCACTCCACACCTCTCCACTCCACTCCACTCCACTCCACTCCACTCCACTCCACTCCACTCCACTCCACTCCACTCCACTCCGTTTTACTCCTCTCCACTCCGTTGTACTCCTCTCCACTCCACTCCTCTCCACTCCACTCCACTCCACTCCACTCCACTCCACTCCACTCCACTCCGCTTCACTCCACTCCACTCCGCTCCGCACCACTCCACTCCACTCCACACCTCTCCACTCCACTCCACTCCACTCCACTCCACTCCACTCCACTGCACTCCACTCCGTTTTACTCCTGTCCACTCCACTCCACTCCACTCCACTCCACTCCACTCCACTCCACTCCACTCCACTCTACTCCACTCAACACCACACCTCTCCACTCCACTCCACTCCGCTCCGCACCACTCTACTCCACTCCACTCCACTCCACTCCACTCCACTCCACTCCACTCCACTCCACTCCACTCCACTCCACACCACACCTCTCCACACCACACCTCGACACTCCACTCCACTCCACTCCACTTCACACCTCTCCACTCCACTCCACTCCACTCCACTCCGTTTTACTCCTCTCCACTCCACTCCACTCCACTCCACTCCACTCCACTCCACTCCACTCCACTCCACTCCACTCCACTCCACTCTACTCCACTCAACACCACACCTCTCCACTCCACTCCACTCCGCTCCGCACCACTCTACTTCACTCCACTCCACTCCACTCCACTCCACTCCACTCCACTCCACTCCACTCCACTCCACTCCACTCCACTCCACTCCACTCCACTCCACTCCGTTTTACTCCTCTCCACTCCACTCCACTCCACTGCACTCCACTCCACTCCACACCACACCTCTCCAATCCACTCCACTCCACTCCACTCCACACCTCTCCACTCCACTCCACTCCACTCCACTCCACTCCACTCCACTCCACTCCACTCCACTCCACTCCACTCCACTCCACTCCACTCCACTCCACTCCGTTTTACTCCTCTCCACTCCGTTTTACTCCTCTCCACTCCACTCCTCTCCACTCCACTCCACTCCACTCCACTCCACTCCACTCCACTCCACTCCACTCCACTCCACTCCACTCCACTCCACTCCACTCCACTCCACTCCGTTTTACTCCTCTCCACTCCACTCCTCTCCACTCCACTCCACTCCACTCCACTCCACTCCACTCCACTCCACTCCACTCCACTCCACTCCACTCCACTCCACTCCACTCCACTCCACACCTCTCCACTCCACTCCACTCCACTCCACTCCACTCAACTCCACTCCACTCCACTCCGTTTTACTCCTCTCCACTCCACTCCACTGCACTCCACTGCACTCCACTGCACTCCACTCCACTCCACTGCACTCCACTCCACTCCACTCCACTCCACTCCACTCCACTCCACTCAACACCTCTCCACTCCACTCCACTCCACTCCACTCCACTCCACTCCACTCCACTCCACTCCACTCCGTTTTACTCCTCTCCACTCCACTCCTCTCCACTCCACTCCACTCCACTCCACTCCACTCCACTCCACTCCACTCCACTCCACTCCACTCCACTCCACTCCACTCCACTCCACACCTCTCCACTCCACTCCACTCCACTCCACTCCACTCCACTCCACTCCACTCCGTTTTACTCCTCTCGACTCCACTCCTCTCCACTCCACTCCACTCCACTCCACTCCACTCCACTCCACTCCACTCCACTCCACTCCACTCCACTCCACTCCACTCCACACCTCTCCACTCCACTCCACTCCACTCCACTCCACTCCACTCCGTTTTACTCCTCTCCACTCCACTCCACTCCACTCCACTGCACTCCACTCCACTGCACTCCACTCCACTCCACTCCACTCCACTTCACTTCACTCCACTCCACTCCACTCTACTCCACTCAACACCACACCTCTCCACTCCACTCCACTCCGCTCCGCACCACTCTACTCCACTCCACTCCACTCCACTCCACTCCACTCCACTCCACTCCACTCCACTCCACTCCACTCCACTCCACTCCAGTCCACTCCGTTTTACTCCTATCCACTCCACTCCACTCCACTGCACTCCACTCCACTCCACACCACACCTCTCCAATCCACTCCACTCCACTCCACTCCACTCCACTCCACTCCACTCCGCTTCACTCCACTCCACTCCACACCTCTCCACTCCACTCCACTCCACTCCACTCCACTCCACTCCACTCCACTCCACTCCACTCCACTCCGTTTTCCTCCTGTCCACTCCACTCCACTCCACTCCACTCCACTCCACTCCACTCCACTCTACTCCACTCAACACCACACCTCTCCACTCCACTCCACTCCGCTCCGCACCACTCCACTCCACTCCACTCCACTCCACTCCACTACACTCCACTCCACTCCACTCCACTCCACTCCACTCCACACCACACCTCTCCACACCACACCTCGACACTCCACTCCACTCCACTCCACTTCACACCTCTCCACTCCACTCCACTCCACACCTCTCCACTCCACTCCACACCACACCTCTCCACTCCACTCCACTCCACTCCACTCCACTCCACTCCACTCCACTCCTCTCCACTCCACTCCACTCCACTCCGTTTTACTCCTCTCCACTCCACTCCTCTCCACTCCACTCCACTCCACTCAACTCCACTCCACTCCACTCCACTCCACTCCACACCTCTCCACTCCACTCCACTCCACTCCACTCCACTCCACTCTACTCCACTCCACTCCACTCCACTCCACTCCACTCCACTCCACTCCACTCCGTTTTACTCCTCTCCACTCCACTCCACTGCACTCCACTGCACTCCACTCCACTCAACTCCACTCCACTCCACTCCACTCCACTCCACTCCACTCCACACCTCTCCACTCCACTCCACTCCACTCCACTCCACTCTACTCCACTCCACTCCACTCCTCTCCACTCCACTCCACTCCACTCCACTCCACTCCACTCCGTTTTACTCCTCTCCACTCCACTCCACTGCACTCCACTGCACTCCACTCCACTCCACTGCACTCCACTCCACTGCACTCCACTCCACTCCACTCCACTCCACTCCACTCCACTCCACTCCACTCCACTCCACTCCACTCCACTCCACTCCACTCCACTCAACACCTCTCCACTTCACTCCACTCCACTCCACTCCACTCCACTCCGTTTTACTCCTCTCCACTCCACTCCTCTCCACTCCACTCCACTCCACTCCACTCCACTCCACTCCACTCCACTCCACTCCACTCCACTCCACTCCACTCCACTCCACTCCACTCCACTCCACTCCACACCTCTCCACTCCACTCCACTCCACTCCACTCCACTCCGTTTTACTCCTCTCCACTCCACTCCTCTCCACTCCACTCCACTCCACTCCACTCCACTCCACTCCACTCCACTCCACTCCACTCCACTCCACTCCACACCTCTCCACTCCACTCCACTCCACTCCACTCCACTCCGTTTTACTCCTCTCCACTCCACTCCACTCCACTCCACTCCACTCCACTCCACTCCACTCCACTCCACTCCACTCCACTCCACTCCACTCCACTCCACTCCACTCCACTCCACTCCACTCCACTCTACTCCACTCAACACCACACCTCTCCACTCCACTCCACTCCGCTCCGCACCACTCTACTTCACTCCACTCCACTCCACTCCACTCCATTCCACTCCACTCCACTCCACTCCACTCCACTCCACTCCACTCCGTTTTACTCCTCTCCACTCCACTCCACTCCACTGCACTCCACTCCACTCCACTCCACTCCGTTTTACTCCTCTCCACTCCACTACACTCCACTCCACTCCACTCCACTCCACACCACACCTCTCCAATCCACTCCACTCCACTCCACTCCACACCTCTCCACTCCACTCCACTCCACTCCACTCCACTCCACTCCACTCCACTCCACTCCGTTTTACTCCTCTCCACTCCGTTTTACTCCTCTCCACTCCACTCCTCTCCACTCCACTCCACTCCACTCCACTCCACTCCACTCCACTCCACTCCACTCCACTCCACTCCACTCCACTCCACTCCACTCCACTCCACTCCACTCCGTTTTACTCCTCTCCACTCCACTCCTCTCCACTCCACTCCACTCCACTCCACTCCGTTTTACTCCTCTCCACTCCGTTTTACTCCTCTCCACTCCACTCCTCTCCACTCCACTCCAATCCACTCCACTCCACTCCACTCCACTCCACTCCACTCCACTCCACTCCACTCCACTCCACTCCACTCCACTTCACTCCACTCCACTCCACACCTCTCCACTCCACTCCACTCCACACCTCTCCACTCCACTCCACTCCACTCCACTCCACTCCACTCCACTCCACTCCACTCCACTCCACTCCACTCCACTCAACACCTCTCCACTCCACTCCACTCCACTCCACTCCACTCCGTTTTACTCCTCTCCACTCCACTCCTCTCCACTCCACTCCACTCCACTCCACTCCACTCCACTCCACTCCACTCCACTCCACTCCACTCCACTCCACTCCACTCCACTCCACTCCACTCCACACCTCTCCACTCCACTCCACTCCACTCCACTCCACTCCGTTTTACTCCTCTCCACTCCACTCCTCTCCACTCCACTCCACTCCACTCCACTCCACTCCACTCCACTCCACTCCACTCCACTCCACTCCACTCCACTCCGTTTTACTCCTCTCCACTCCACTCCTCTCCACTCCACTCCACTCCACTCCACTCCACTCCACTCCACTCCACTCCACTCCACACCACTCCACTCCACACCTCTCCACTCCACTCCACTCCACTCCACTCCACTCCGTTTTACTCCTCTCCACTCCACTCCTCTCCACTCCACTCCACTCCACTCCACTCCACTCCACTCCACTCCACTCCACTCCACTCCACTCCACTCCACTCCGTTTTACTCCTCTCCACTCCACTCCACTCCACTCCACTCCACTCCACTCCACTCCACTCCACTCCACTCCACTCCACTCCACTCCACTCCACTCCACTCCGCTCCGCACCACTCTACCCCACTCCACTCCACTCCACTCCACTCCACTCCACTCAACTCCACTCCTCTCCACTCCACTCCACTCCACACCACACCTCTCCACTCCACTCCACTCCACTCCACTCCACTCCACTCCACTCCACTCCACTCCACTCCACTCCACTCCACTCCACACCTCTCCACTCCACTCCACTCCACTCCACTCCGTTTTACTCCTCTCCACTCCACTCCTCTCCACTCCACTCCACTCCACTCCACTCTGTTTTACTCCTCTCCACTCCACTCCACTCCACTCCACTCCACTCCACTCCACTCCACTCCACTCCACTCCACTCCGTTTTACTCCTCTCCACTCCACTCCACTCCACTCCACTCCGTTTTACTCCTCTCCACTCCACTCCTCTCCACTCCACTCCACTCCACTCAACTCCACTCCACTCCACTCCACTCCACTCCACTCCACTCCACTCCACTCCACTCCACTCCACTCCACTCCACTCCACTCCACTCCACTCCACACCTCTCCACTCCACTCCACTCCACTCCACTCCACTCCACTCCACTCCACTCCACTCCGTTTTACTCCTCTCCACTCCACTCCACGGCACTCCACTCCTCTCCACTCCACTCCTCTCCACTCCACTCCACTCCACTCCACTCCACTCCACTCCACTCCACACCTCTCCACTCCACTCCACTCCACTCCACTCCACTCCACTCCACTCCACTCCACTCCACTCCGTTTTACTCCTCTCCACTCCACTCCTCTCCACTCCACTCCACTCCACTCCACTCCACTCCACTCCACTCCACTCCACTCCACTCCACTCCACTCCACTCCACACCTCTCCACTCCACTCCACTCCACTCCACTCCACTCCACTCCACTCCACTCCACTCCACTCCACTCCGTTTTACTCCTCTCCACTCCGTTTTACTCCTCTCCACTCCACTCCTCTCCACTCCACTCCACTCCACTCCACTCCACTCCACTCCACTCCACTCCGCTTCACTCCACTCCACTCCACACCTCTCCACTCCACTCCACTCCACACCTCTCCACTCCACTCCACTCCACTCCACTCCACTCCACTCCACTGCACTCCACTCCGTTTTACTCCTCTCCAATCCACTCCACTCCACTGCACTCCACTCCACTCCACACCACACCTCTCCAATCCACTCCACTCCACTCCACTCCACACCTCTCCACTCCACTCCACTCCACTCAACTCCACTCCACTCCACTCCACTCCACTCCACTCCACTCCACTCCACTCCGTTTTACTCCTCTCCTCTCCGTTTTACTCCTCTCCACTCCACTCCTCTCCACTCCACTCCACTCCACTCCACTCCACTCCACTCCACTCCACTCCACTCCACTCCACTCCACTCCACTCCGCTTCACTCCACTCCACTCCACACCTCTCCACTCCACTCCACTCCACACCTCTCCACTCCACTCCACTCCACTCCACTCCACTCCACTCCACTCCACTCCACTGCACTCCACTCCGTTTTACTCCTGTCCACTCCACTCCACTCCACTCCACTCCACTCCACTCCACTCCACTCCACTCCACTCCACTCCACTCTACTCCACTCAACACCACACCTCTCCACTCCACTCCACTCCGCTCCGCACCACTCTACTCCACTCCACTCCACTCCACTCCACTCCACTCCACTCCACACCACACCTCTCCACACCACACCTCGACACTCCACTCCACTCCACTCCACTTCACACCTCTCCACTCCACTCCACTCCACTCCACTCCGTTTTACTCCTCTCCACTCCACTCCACTCCACTCCACTCCACTCCACTCCACTCCACTCCACTCCACTCCACTCCACTCCACTCCACTCTACTCCACTCAACACCACACCTCTCCACTCCACTCCACTCCGCTCCGCACCACTCCACTCCACTCCACTCCACTCCACTCCACTCCACTCCACTCCACTCCACTCCACTCCACTCCACTCCACTCCGTTTTACTCCTCTCCACTCCACTCCACTCCACACCACACCTCTCCAATCCACTCCACTCCACTCCACTCCACACCTCTCCACTCCACTCCACTCCACTCCACTCCACTCCACTCCACTCCACTCCACTCCACTCCACTCCACTCCACGCCACTCCACTCCACTCCGTTTTACTCCTCTCCACTCCGTTTTACTCCTCTCCACTCCACTCCTCTCCACTCCACTCCACTCCACTCCACTCCACTCCACTCCACTCCACTCCACTCCACTCCACTCCACTCCACTCCGTTTTACTCCTCTCCACTCCACTCCTCTCCACTCCACTCCACTCCACTCAACTCCACTCCACTCCACTCCACTCCACTCCACTCCACTCCACTCCACTCCACTCCACTCCACTCCACTCCACTCCACTCCACACCTCTCCACTCCACTCCACTCCACTCCACTCCACTCAACTCCACTCCACTCCACTCCGTTTTACTCCTCTCCACTCCACTCCACTGCACTCCACTGCACTCCACTGCACTCCACTGCACTCCACTCCACTCCACTGCACTCCACTCCACTCCACTCCACTCCACTCCACTCCACTCCACTCCACTCCACTCAACACCTCTCCACTCCACTCCACTCCACTCCACTCCACTCCACTCCACTCCGTTTTACTCCTCTCCACTCCACTCCTCTCCACTCCACTCCACTCCACTCCACTCCACTCCACTCCACTCCACTCCACTCCACTCCACTCCACTCCACTCCACTCCACTCCACTCCACACCTCTCCACTCCACTCCACTCCACTCCACTCCACTCCACTCCACTCCACTCCGTTTTACTCCTCTCGACTCCACTCCTCTCCACTCCACTCCACTCCACTCCACTCCACTCCACTCCACTCCACTCCACTCCACTCCACTCCACTCCACACCTCTCCACTCCACTCCACTCCACTCCACTCCACTCCACTCCGTTTTACTCCTCTCCACTCCACTCCACTCCACTCCACTGCACTCCACTCCACTCCACTCCACTCCACTTCACTTCACTCCACTCCACTCCACTCTACTCCACTCAACACCACACCTCTCCACTCCACTCCACTCCGCTCCGCACCACTCTACTCCACTCCACTCCACTCCACTCCACTCCACTCCACTCCACTCCACTCCAGTCCACTCCGTTTTACTCCTATCCACTCCACTCCACTCCACTGCACTCCACTCCACTCCACACCACACCTCTCCAATCCACTCCACTCCACTCCACTCCACTCCACTCCACTCCACTCCGCTTCACTCCACTCCACTCCACACCTCTCCACTCCACTCCACTCCACACCTCTCCACTCCACTCCACTCCACTCCACTCCACTCCACTCCACTCCACTCCACTCCACTCCACTCCACTCCACTCCACTCCACTCCACTCCACTCCGTTTTCCTCCTGTCCACTCCACTCCACTCCACTCCACTCCACTCCACTCCACTCCACTCAACTCCACTCCACTCCACTCCGTTTTACTCCTCTCCACTCCACTCCACTCAACTCCACTGCACTCCACTCCACTCCACTCCACTCCACTTCACTCTACTCCACTCAACACCACACCTCTCCACTCCACTCCACTCCGCTCCGCACCACTCTACTCCACTCCACTCCACTCCACTCAACTCCACTCCACTCCGTTTTAATCCTCTCCACTCCACTCCACTCCACTGCACTCCACTCCACTCCACTCCACTCCACACCACACCTCTCAACTCCACTACACTCCACTCCACTCCACACCTCTCCACTCAACTCCACTCCACTCCACTCCACTCCACTCCACTCCACTTCACTCCACTCCACTCCGTTTTACTCCTCTCCACTCCACTCCTCTCCACTCCACTCCACTCCACTCCACTCCACTCCACACGTCTCCACTCCACTCCACTCCACTCCACTCCACTCCACTCCACTCCACTCCACTCCACTCCACTCCACTCCACTCCACACGTCTCCACTCCACTCCACTCCACTCTACTCCACTCGACTCCACTCCACTCGACTCCACTCCACTCCACTCCACTCCACTCCACTCCTCTCCACTCCACTCCACTCCACTCCACTCCACTCCACTCCGTTTTACTCCTCTCCACACCACTCCTCTCCACTCCACTCCACTCCACTCCACTCCACTCCACTCCACTCCACTCCACTCCACTCCACACCTATCCACTCCACTCCACTCCACTCCACTCCGTTTTACTCCTCTCCACTCCACTCCTCTCCACTCCACTCCACTCCACTCCACTCCACTCCACTCCACTCCACTCCACTCCACTCCACTCCACTCCACTCCACTCCACTCCACTCCACTCCACTCCACTCCACTCCACTCCGTTTTACTCCTCTCCACTCCACTCCACTCCACTCCTCTCCACTCCACTCCTCTCCACTCCACTCCACTCCACTCCACTCCACTCCACTCCACTCCACTCCACTCCACTCCACTCCACTCCGTTTTACTCCTCTCCACTCCACTCCACTCCACTCCACTCCGTTTTACTCCTCTCCACTCCACTCCTCTCCACTCCACTCCACTCCACTCAACTCCACTCCACTCCACTCCACTCCACTCCACTCCACTCCACTCCACTCCACTCCACTCCACTCCACTCCACTCCACTCCACTCCACTCCACTCCACACCTCTCCACTCCACTCCACTCCACTCCACTCCACTCCACTCCACTCCACTCCACTCCACTCCGTTTTACTCCTCTCCACTCCACTCCACGGCACTCCACTCCTCTCCACTCCACTCCTCTCCACTCCACTCCACTCCACTCCACTCCACTCCACTCCACTCCACTCCACTCCACTCCACTCCACTCCACACCTCTCCACTCCACTCCACTCCACTCCACTCCACTCCACTCCACTCCACTCCACTCCACTCCACTCCACTCCACTCCACTCCGTTTTACTCCTCTCCACTCCACTCCTCTCCACTCCACTCCACTCCACTCCACTCCACTCCACTCCACTCCACTCCACTCCACTCCACTCCACTCCACTCCACTCCACACCTCTCCACTCCACTCCACTAAACTCCACTCCACTCCACTCCGTTTTACTCCACTCCACTCCACTCCACTGCACTCCACTCCACTCCACTCCACTCCACTCCACTCCACTCCACTCCATTCCACTCCACTCCACTCCACTCCACTCCACTCCACTCCACTCCACTCTACTCCACTCAACACCACACCTCTCCACTCAACACCACACCTCTCCACTCCACTCCACTCCGCTCCGCACCACTCCACTCCACTCCACTCCACTCCACTCCACTCCACTCCACTCCACTCCACTCCACTCCGTTTTACTCCTCTCCAATCCACTCCACTCCACTGCACTCCACTCCACTCCACACCACACCTCTCCAATCCACTCCACTCCACTCCACTCCACACCTCTCCACTCCACTCCACTCCACTCCACTCCACTCCACTCCACTCCACTCCACTCCACTCCACTCCACTCCACTCCACTCCACTCCGTTTTACTCCTCTCCACTCCGTTTTACTCCTCTCCACTCCACTCCTCTCCACTCCACTCCACTCCACTCCACTCCACTCCACTCCACTCCACTCCACTCCACTCCACTCCGCTTCACTCCACTCCACTCCACACCTCTCCACTCCACTCCACTCCACACCTCTCCACTCCACTCCACTCCACTCCACTCCACTCCACTCCACTCCACTGCACTCCACTCCGTTTTACTCCTGTCCACTCCACTCCACTCCACTCCACTCCACTCCACTCCACTCCACTCCACTCCACTCCACTCTACTCCACTCAACACCACACCTCTCCACTCCACTCCACTCCTCTCCGCACCACTCTACTCCACTCCACTCCACTCCACTCCACTCCACTCCACTCCACTCCACTCCACTCCACACCACACCTCTCCACACCACACCTCGACACTCCACTCCACTCCACTCCACTTCACACCTCTCCACTCCACTCCACTCCACTCCACTCCGTTTTACTCCTCTCCACTCCACTCCACTCCACTCCACTCCACTCCACTCCACTCCACTCCACTCCACTCCACTCCACTCCACTCCACTCCACTCTACTCCACTCAACACCACACCTCTCCACTCCACTCCACTCCGCTCCGCACCACTCTACTTCACTCCACTCCACTCCACTCCACTCCACTCCACTCCACTCCACTCCACTCCACTCCACTCCACTCCACTCCACTCCACTCCACTCCGTTTTACTCCTCTCCACTCCACTCCACTCCACTGCACTCCACTCCACTCCACACCACACCTCTCCAATCCACTCCACTCCACTCCACTCCACACCTCTCCACTCCACTCCACTCCACTCCACTCCACTCCACTCCACTCCACTCCACTCCACTCCACTCCACTCCACTCCACTCCGTTTTACTCCTCTCCACTCCGTTTTACTCCTCTCCACTCCACTCCTCTCCACTCCACTCCACTCCACTCCACTCCACTCCACTCCACTCCACTCCACTCCACTCCACTCCACTCCACTCCACTCCGTTTTACTCCTCTCCACTCCACTCCTCTCCACTCCACTCCACTCCACTCAACTCCACTCCACTCCACTCCACTCCACTCCACTCCACTCCACTCCACTCCACTCCACTCCACTCCACTCCACACCTCTCCACTCCACTCCACTCCACTCCACTCCACTCAACTCCACTCCACTCCACTCCGTTTTACTCCTCTCCACTCCACTCCACTGCACTCCACTGCACTCCACTGCACTCCACTGCACTCCACTCCACTCCACTGCACTCCACTCCACTCCACTCCACTCCACTCCACTCCACTCAACACCTCTCCACTCCACTCCACTCCACTCCACTCCACTCCACTCCACTCCACTCCACTCCGTTTTACTCCTCTCCACTCCACTCCTCTCCACTCCACTCCACTCCACTCCACTCCACTCCACTCCACTCCACTCCACTCCACTCCACACCTCTCCACTCCACTCCACTCCACTCCACTCCACTCCACTCCACTCCACTCCGTTTTACTCCTCTCGACTCCACTCCTCTCCACTCCACTCCACTCCACTCCACTCCACTCCACTCCACTCCACTCCACTCCACTCCACACCTCTACACTCCACTCCACTCCACTCCACTCCACTCCACTCCGTTTTACTCCTCTCCACTCCACTCCACTCCACTCCACTGCACTCCACTCCACTGCACTCCACTCCACTCCACTCCACTCCACTCCACTTCACTTCACTCCACTCCACTCCACTCTACTCCACTCAACACCACACCTCTCCACTCCACTCCACTCCGCTCCGCACCACTCTACTCCACTCCACTCCACTCCACTCCACTCCACTCCACTCCACTCCACTCCACTCCACTCCAGTCCACTCCGTTTTACTCCTATCCTCTCCACTCCACTCCACTGCACTCCACTCCACTCCACACCACACCTCTCCAATCCACTCCACTCCACTCCACTCCACTCCACTCCACTCCACTCCACTCCACTCCACTCCGCTTCACTCCACTCCACTCCACACCTCTCCACTCCACTCCACTCCACACCTCTCCACTCCACTCCACTCCACTCCACTCCACTCCACTCCACTCCACTCCACTCCACTCCACTCCACTCCACTCCGTTTTCCTCCTGTCCACTCCACTCCACTCCACTCCACTCCACTCCACTCCACTCCACTCTACTCCACTCAACACCACACCTCTCCACTCCACTCCACTCCGCTCCGCACCACTCCACTCCACTCCACTCCACTCCACTCCACTCCACTCCACTCCACTCCACACCACACCTCTCCACACCACACCTCGACACTCCACTCCACTCCACTCCACTTCACACCTCTCCACTCCACTCCACTCCACACCTCTCCACTCCACTCCACACCACACCTCTCCACTCCACTCCACTCCACTCCACTCCACTCCACTCCACTCCTCTCCACTCCACTCCACTCCACTCCGTTTTACTCCTCTCCACTCCACTCCACTCCACTCCACTCCACTCCACTCCACTCCACTCCACTCCACTCCACTCCACTCCACTCCACTCCACTCCACACCTCTCCACTCCACTCCACTCCACTCCACTCCACTCCGTTTTACACCTCTCCACTCCACTCCTCTCCACTCCACTCCACTCCACTCCACTCCACTCCACTCCACTCCACTCCACTCCACTCCACTCGACTCCGTTTTACTCCTCTCCACTCCACTCCACTCCACTCCACTCCACTCCACTCCACTCCACTCCACTCCACTCCACTCCACTCCACTCCGCTCCGCACCACTCTACCCCACTCCACTCCACTCCACTCCACTCCACTCAACTCCACTCCTCTCCACTCCACTCCACTCCACACCACACCTCTCCACTCCACTCCACTCCACTCCACTCCACTCCACTCCACTCCACACCTCTCCACTCCACTCCACTCCACTCCACTCCACTCCACTCCACTCCACTCCACTCCACTCCACTCCACTCCACTCCACTCCGTTTTACTCCTCTCCACTCCGTTGTACTCCTCTCCACTCCACTCCTCTCCACTCCACTCCACTCCACTCCACTCCACTCCACTCCACTCCACTCCGCTTCACTCCACTCCACTCCACACCTCTCCACTCCACTCCACTCCACACCTCTCCACTCCACTCCACTCCACTCCACTCCACTCCACTCCACTGCACTCCACTCCGTTTTACTCCTGTCCACTCCACTCCACTCCACTCCACTCCACTCCACTCCACTCCACTCCACTCCACTCCACTCCACTCCACTCTACTCCACTCAACACCACACCTCTCCACTCCACTCCACTCCGCTCCGCACCACTCTACTCCACTCCACTCCACTCCACTCCACTCCACTCCACTCCACTCCACTCCACTCCACTCCACTCCACACCACACCTCTCCACACCACACCTCGACACTCCACTCCACTCCACTCCACTTCACACCTCTCCACTCCACTCCACTCCACTCCACTCCACTCCGTTTTACTCCTCTCCACTCCACTCCACTCCACTCCACTCCACTCCACTCCACTCCACTCCACTCTACTCCACTCAACACCACACCTCTCCACTCCACTCCACTCCGCTCCGCACCACTCTACTTCACTCCACTCCACTCCACTCCACTCCACTCCACTCCACTCCACTCCACTCCACTCCACTCCACTCCGTTTTACTCCTCTCCACTCCACTCCACTCCACAGCACTCCACTCCACTCCACACCACACCTCTCCAATCCACTCCACTCCACTCCACTCCACACCTCTCCACTCCACTCCACTCCACTCCACTCCACTCCACTCCACTCCACTCCACTCCACTCCACTCCACTCCACTCCACTCCGTTTTACTCCTCTCCACTCCGTTTTACTCCTCTCCACTCCACTCCTCTCCACTCCACTCCACTCCACTCCACTCCACTCCACTCCACTCCACTCCACTCCACTCCACTCCACTCCACTCCACTCCACTCCACTCCACTCCGTTTTACTCCTCTCCACTCCACTCCTCTCCACTCCACTCCACTCCACTCCACTCCACTCCACTCCACTCCACTCCACTCCACTCCACTCCACTCCACTCCACTCCACACCTCTCCACTCCACTCCACTCCACTCAACTCCACTCCACTCCACTCCGTTTTACTCCTCTCCACTCCACTCCACTGCACTCCACTGCACTCCACTGCACTCCACTCCACTCCACTGCACTCCACTCCACTCCACTCCACTCCACTCCACTCCACTCCACTCAACACCTCTCCACTCCACTCCACTCCACTCCACTCCACTCCACTCCACTCCACTCCACTCCACTCCGTTTTACTCCTCTCCACTCCACTCCTTTCCACTCCACTCCACTCCACTCCACTCCACTCCACTCCACTCCACTCCACTCCACTCCACTCCACTCCACTCCACACCTCTCCACTCCACTCCACTCCACTCCACTCCACTCCACTCCACTCCACTCCGTTTTACTCCTCTCGACTCCACTCCTCTCCACTCCACTCCACTCCACTCCACTCCACTCCACTCCACTCCACTCCACTCCACTCCACTCCACTCCACTCCACTCCACACCTCTCCACTCCACTCCACTCCACTCCACTCCGTTTTACTCCTCTCCACTCCACTCCACTCCACTCCACTGCACTCCACTCCACTGCACTCCACTCCACTCCACTCCACTCCACTTCACTTCACTCCACTCCACTCCACTCTACTCCACTCAACACCACACCTCTCCACTCCACTCCACTCCGCTCCGCACCACTCTACTCCACTCCACTCCACTCCACTCCACTCCACTCCACTCCACTCCACTCCACTCCACTCCACTCCACTCCAGTCCACTCCGTTTTACTCCTATCCACTCCACTCCACTCCACTGCACTCCACTCCACTCCACACCACACCTCTCCAATCCACTCCACTCCACTCCACTCCACTCCACTCCACTCCACTCCGCTTCACTCCACTCCACTCCACACCTCTCCACTCCACTCCACTCCACACCTCTCCACTCCACTCCACTCCACTCCACTCCACTCCACTCCACTCCACTCCACTCCACTCCACTCCACTCCACTCCGTTTTCCTCCTGTCCACTCCACTCCACTCCACTCCACTCCACTCCACTCCACTCCACTCTACTCCACTCAACACCACACCTCTCCACTCCACTCCACTCCGCTCCGCACCACTCCACTCCACTCCACTCCACTCCACTCCACTACACTCCACTCCACTCCACTCCACTCCACTCCACTCCACACCACACCTCTCCACACCACACCTCGACACTCCACTCCACTCCACTCCACTTCACACCTCTCCACTCCACTCCACTCCACACCTCTCCACTCCACTCCACACCACACCTCTCCACTCCACTCCACTCCACTCCACTCCACTCCACTCCACTCCACTCCACTCCTCTCCACTCCACTCCACTCCACTCCGTTTTACTCCTCTCCACTCCACTCCTCTCCACTCCACTCCACTCCACTCAACTCCACTCCACTCCACTCCACTCCACTCCACTCCACACCTCTCCACTCCACTCCACTCCACTCCACTCCACTCCACTCTACTCCACTCCACTCCACTCCACTCCACTCCACTCCACTCCACTCCGTTTTACTCCTCTCCACTCCACTCCACTGCACTCCACTGCACTCCACTCCACTCAACTCCACTCCACTCCACTCCACTCCACTCCACTCCACTCCACTCCACACCTCTCCACTCCACTCCACTCCACTCCACTCCACTCTACTCCACTCCACTCCACTCCACTCCACTCCACTCCACTCCGTTTTACTCCTCTCCACTCCACTCCACTGCACTCCACTGCACTCCACTCCACTCCACTGCACTCCACTCCACTGCACTCCACTCCACTCCACTCCACTCCACTCCACTCCACTCCACTCCACTCCACTCCACTCCACTCAACACCTCTCCACTTCACTCCACTCCACTCCACTCCACTCCACTCCGTTTTACTCCTCTCCACTCCACTCCTCTCCACTCCACTCCACTCCACTCCACTCCACTCCACTCCACTCCACTCCACTCCACTCCACTCCACTCCACTCCACTCCACTCCACACCTCTCCACTCCACTCCACTCCACTCCACTCCACTCCGTTTTACTCCTCTCCACTCCACTCCTCTCCACTCCACTCCACTCCACTCCACTCCACTCCACTCCACTCCACTCCACTCCACTCCACTCCACTCCACTCCACACCTCTCCACTCCACTCCACTCCACTCCACTCCACTCCGTTTTACTCCTCTCCACTCCACTCCACTCCACTCCACTCCACTCCACTCCACTCCACTCCACTCCACTCCACTCCACTCCACTCCACTCCACTCCACTCTACTCCACTCAACACCACACCTCTCCACTCCACTCCACTCCGCTCCGCACCACTCTACTTCACTCCACTCCACTCCACTCCACTCCACTCCATTCCACTCCACTCCACTCCACTCCACTCCACTCCACTCCACTCCGTTTTACTCCTCTCCACTCCACTCCACTCCACTGCACTCCACTCCACTCCACTCCACTCCGTTTTACTCCTCTCCACTCCACTACACTCCACTCCACTCCACTCCACTCCACACCACACCTCTCCAATCCACTCCACTCCACTCCACTCCACACCTCTCCACTCCACTCCACTCCACTCCACTCCACTCCACTCCACTCCGTTTTACTCCTCTCCACTCCGTTTTACTCCTCTCCACTCCACTCCTCTCCACTCCACTCCACTCCACTCCACTCCACTCCACTCCACTCCACTCCACTCCACTCCACTCCACTCCACTCCACTCCACTCCACTCCACTCCGTTTTACTCCTCTCCACTCCACTCCTCTCCACTCCACTCCACTCCACTCCACTCCGTTTTACTCCTCTCCACTCCGTTTTACTCCTCTCCACTCCACTCCTCTCCACTCCACTCCAATCCACTCCACTCCACTCCACTCCACTCCACTCCACTCCACTCCACTCCACTCCACTCCACTCCACTCCACTTCACTCCACTCCACTCCACACCTCTCCACTCCACTCCACTCCACACCTCTCCACTCCACTCCACTCCACTCCACTCCACTCCACTCCACTCCACTCCACTCCACTCCACTCCACTCCACTCCACTCCACTCCACTCCACTCAACACCTCTCCACTCCACTCCACTCCACTCCACTCCACTCCGTTTTACTCCTCTCCACTCCACTCCTCTCCACTCCACTCCACTCCACTCCACTCCACTCCACTCCACTCCACTCCACTCCACTCCACTCCACTCCACACCTCTCCACTCCACTCCACTCCACTCCACTCCACTCCGTTTTACTCCTCTCCACTCCACTCCTCTCCACTCCACTCCACTCCACTCCACTCCACTCCACTCCACTCCACTCCACTCCACTCCACTCCACTCCACTCCACTCCACTCCACTCCGTTTTACTCCTCTCCACTCCACTCCTCTCCACTCCACTCCACTCCACTCCACTCCACTCCACTCCACTCCACTCCACACCACTCCACTCCACACCTCTCCACTCCACTCCACTCCACTCCACTCCACTCCGTTTTACTCCTCTCCACTCCACTCCTCTCCACTCCACTCCACTCCACTCCACTCCACTCCACTCCACTCCACTCCACTCCACTCCACTCCACTCCACTCCACTCCGTTTTACTCCTCTCCACTCCACTCCACTCCACTCCACTCCACTCCACTCCACTCCACTCCACTCCACTCCACTCCGCTCCGCACCACTCTACCCCACTCCACTCCACTCCACTCCACTCCACTCAACTCCACTCCTCTCCACTCCACTCCACTCCACACCACACCTCTCCACTCCACTCCACTCCACTCCACTCCACTCCACTCCACTCCACTCCACTCCACTCCACTCCACTCCACTCCACACCTCTCCACTCCACTCCACTCCACTCCACTCCGTTTTACTCCTCTCCACTCCACTCCTCTCCACTCCACTCCACTCCACTCCACTCTGTTTTACTCCTCTCCACTCCACTCCACTCCACTCCACTCCACTCCACTCCACTCCACTCCACTCCACTCCGTTTTACTCCTCTCCACTCCACTCCACTCCACTCCACTCCGTTTTACTCCTCTCCACTCCACTCCTCTCCACTCCACTCCACTCCACTCAACTCCACTCCACTCCACTCCACTCCACTCCACTCCACTCCACTCCACTCCACTCCACTCCACTCCACTCCACTCCACTCCACACCTCTCCACTCCACTCCACTCCACTCCACTCCACTCCACTCCACTCCACTCCACTCCGTTTTACTCCTCTCCACTCCACTCCACGGCACTCCACTCCTCTCCACTCCACTCCTCTCCACTCCACTCCACTCCACTCCACTCCACTCCACTCCACTCCACTCCACTCCACTCCACTCCACTCCACTCCACACCTCTCCACTCCACTCCACTCCACTCCACTCCACTCCACTCCACTCCACTCCACTCCACTCCGTTTTACTCCTCTCCACTCCACTCCTCTCCACTCCACTCCACTCCACTCCACTCCACTCCACTCCACTCCACTCCACTCCACTCCACACCTCTCCACTCCACTCCACTCAACTCCACTCCACTCCACTCCGTTTTACTCCACTCCACTCCACTCCACTGCACTCCACTCCACTCCACTCCACTCCACTCCACTCCACTCCATTCCACTCCACTCCACTCCACTCCACTCCACTCCACTCCACTCCACTCTACTCCACTCAACACCACACCTCTCCACTCAACACCACACCTCTCCACTCCACTCCACTCCGCTCCGCACCACTCCACTCCACTCCACTCCACTCCACTCCACTCCACTCCACTCCACTCCACTCCACTCCACTCCACTCCACTCCGTTTTACTCCTCTCCAATCCACTCCACTCCACTGCACTCCACTCCACTCCACACCACACCTCTCCAATCCACTCCACTCCACTCCACTCCACACCTCTCCACTCCACTCCACTCCACTCCACTCCACTCCACTCCACTCCACTCCACTCCACTCCACTCCACTCCACTCCACTCCACTCCACTCCGTTTTACTCCTCTCCACTCCGTTTTACTCCTCTCCACTCCACTCCTCTCCACTCCACTCCACTCCACTCCACTCCACTCCACTCCACTCCGCTTCACTCCACTCCACTCCACACCTCTCCACTCCACTCCACTCCACACCTCTCCACTCCACTCCACTCCACTCCACTCCACTCCACTCCACTGCACTCCACTCCGTTTTACTCCTGTCCACTCCACTCCACTCCACTCCACTCCACTCCACTCCACTCCACTCCACTCCACTCCACTCCACTCTACTCCACTCAACACCACACCTCTCCACTCCACTCCACTCCGCTCCGCACCACTCTACTCCACTCCACTCCACTCCACTCCACTCCACTCCACTCCACTCCACACCACACCTCTCCACACCACACCTCGACACTCCACTCCACTCCACTCCACTTCACACCTCTCCACTCCACTCCACTCCACTCCACTCCGTTTTACTCCTCTCCACTCCACTCCACTCCACTCCACTCCACTCCACTCCACTCCACTCCACTCCACTCCACTCCACTCCACTCTACTCCACTCAACACCACACCTCTCCACTCCACTCCACTCCGCTCCGCACCACTCTACTTCACTCCACTCCACTCCACTCCACTCCACTCCACTCCACTCCACTCCACTCCACTCCACTCCACTCCACTCCACTCCACTCCACTCCACTCCGTTTTACTCCTCTCCACTCCACTCCACTCCACTGCACTCCACTCCACTCCACACCACACCTCTCCAATCCACTCCACTCCACTCCACTCCACACCTCTCCACTCCACTCCACTCCACTCCACTCCACTCCACTCCACTCCACTCCACTCCACTCCACTCCACTCCACTCCACTCCACTCCACTCCGTTTTACTCCTCCCCACTCCGTTTTACTCCTCTCCACTCCACTCCTCTCCACTCCACTCCACTCCACTCCACTCCACTCCACTCCACTCCACTCCACTCCACTCCACTCCACTCCACTCCACTCCACTCCACTCCACTCCACTCCACTCCGTTTTACTCCTCTCCACTCCACTCCTCTCCACTCCACTCCACTCCACTCAACTCCACTCCACTCCACTCCACTCCACTCCACTCCACTCCACTCCACTCCACTCCACTCCACTCCACACCTCTCCACTCCACTCCACTCCACTCCACTCCACTCAACTCCACTCCACTCCACTCCGTTTTACTCCTCTCCACTCCACTCCACTGCACTCCACTGCACTCCACTGCACTCCACTGCACTCCACTCCACTCCACTGCACTCCACTCCACTCCACTCCACTCCACTCCACTCCACTCAACACCTCTCCACTCCACTCCACTCCACTCCACTCCACTCCACTCCACTCCACTCCGTTTTACTCCTCTCCACTCCACTCCTCTCCACTCCACTCCACTCCACTCCACTCCACTCCACTCCACTCCACTCCACTCCACTCCACTCCACTCCACTCCACTCCACTCCACTCCACTCCACTCCACTCCACTCCACACCTCTCCACTCCACTCCACTCCACTCCACTCCACTCCACTCCACTCCGTTTTACTCCTCTCGACTCCACTCCTCTCCACTCCACTCCACTCCACTCCACTCCACTCCACTCCACTCCACACCTCTCCACTCCACTCCACTCCACTCCACTCCACTCCACTCCACTCCGTTTTACTCCTCTCCACTCCACTCCACTCCACTCCACTGCACTCCACTCCACTGCACTCCACTCCACTCCACTCCACTCCACTCCACTTCACTTCACTCCACTCCACTCCACTCTACTCCACTCAACACCACACCTCTCCACTCCACTCCACTCCGCTCCGCACCACTCTACTCCACTCCACTCCACTCCACTCCACTCCACTCCACTCCACTCCACTCCACTCCACTCCAGTCCACTCCGTTTTACTCCTATCCTCTCCACTCCACTCCACTGCACTCCACTCCACTCCACACCACACCTCTCCAATCCACTCCACTCCACTCCACTCCACTCCACTCCACTCCACTCCACTCCACTCCACTCCACTCCACTCCGCTTCACTCCACTCCACTCCACACCTCTCCACTCCACTCCACTCCACACCTCTCCACTCCACTCCACTCCACTCCACTCCACTCCACTCCACTCCACTCCACTCCACTCCACTCCACTCCGTTTTCCTCCTGTCCACTCCACTCCACTCCACTCCACTCCACTCCACTCCACTCCACTCTACTCCACTCAACACCACACCTCTCCACTCCACTCCACTCCGCTCCGCACCACTCCACTCCACTCCACTCCACTCCACTCCACTCCACTCCACACCACACCTCTCCACACCACACCTCGACACTCCACTCCACTCCACTCCACTTCACACCTCTCCACTCCACTCCACTCCACACCTCTCCACTCCACTCCACACCACACCTCTCCACTCCACTCCACTCCACTCCACTCCACTCCACTCCACTCCACTCCTCTCCACTCCACTCCACTCCACTCCGTTTTACTCCTCTCCACTCCACTCCACTCCACTCCACTCCACTCCACTCCACTCCACTCCACTCCACTCCACTCCACTCCACTCCACTCCACACCTCTCCACTCCACTCCACTCCACTCCACTCCACTCCGTTTTACTCCTCTCCACTCCACTCCTCTCCACTCCACTCCACTCCACTCCACTCCACTCCACTCCACTCCACTCCACTCCACTCCACTCCACTCCACTCGACTCCGTTTTACTCCTCTCCACTCCACTCCACTCCACTCCACTCCACTCCACTCCACTCCACTCCACTCCACTCCACTCCGCTCCGCACCACTCTACCCCACTCCACTCCACTCCACTCCACTCCACTCCACTCAACTCCACTCCTCTCCACTCCACTCCACTCCACACCACACCTCTCCACTCCACTCCACTCCACTCCACTCCACTCCACTCCACTCCACTCCACTCCACTCCACTCCACACCTCTCCACTCCACTCCACTCCACTCCACTCCACTCCACTCCACTCCACTCCACTCCACTCCACTCCACTCCACTCCACTCCACTCCGTTTTACTCCTCTCCACTCCGTTGTACTCCTCTCCACTCCACTCCTCTCCACTCCACTCCACTCCACTCCACTCCACTCCACTCCACTCCACTCCGCTTCACTCCACTCCACTCCACACCTCTCCACTCCACTCCACTCCACACCTCTCCACTCCACTCCACTCCACTCCACTCCACTCCACTCCACTGCACTCCACTCCGTTTTACTCCTGTCCACTCCACTCCACTCCACTCCACTCCACTCCACTCCACTCCACTCCACTCCACTCCACTCTACTCCACTCAACACCACACCTCTCCACTCCACTCCACTCCGCTCCGCACCACTCTACTCCACTCCACTCCACTCCACTCCACTCCACTCCGCTCCACACCACACCTCTCCACACCACACCTCGACACTCCACTCCACTCCACTCCACTTCACACCTCTCCACTCCACTCCACTCCACTCCACTCCGTTTTACTCCTCTCCACTCCACTCCACTCCACTCCACTCCACTCCACTCCACTCCACTCCACTCCACTCCACTCCACTCCACTCCACTCTACTCCACTCAACACCACACCTCTCCACTCCACTCCACTCCGCTCCGCACCACTCTACTTCACTCCACTCCACTCCACTCCACTCCACTCCACTCCACTCCACTCCACTCCACTCCACTCCACTCCACTCCACTCCACTCCACTCCACTCCACTCCGTTTTACTCCTCTCCACTCCACTCCACTCCACTGCACTCCACTCCACTCCACACCACACCTCTCCAATCCACTCCACTCCACTCCACTCCACACCTCTCCACTCCACTCCACTCCACTCCACTCCACTCCACTCCACTCCACTCCACTCCACTCCACTCCACTCCACTCCACTCCACTCCGTTTTACTCCTCTCCACTCCGTTTTACTCCTCTCCACTCCACTCCTCTCCACTCCACTCCACTCCACTCCACTCCACTCCACTCCACTCCACTCCACTCCACTCCACTCCACTCCACTCCACTCCACTCCACTCCACTCCACTCCGTTTTACTCCTCTCCACTCCACTCCTCTCCACTCCACTCCACTCCACTCCACTCCACTCCACTCCACTCCACTCCACTCCACTCCACTCCACTCCACACCTCTCCACTCCACTCCACTCCACTCCACTCCACTCAACTCCACTCCACTCCACTCCGTTTTACTCCTCTCCACTCCACTCCACTGCACTCCACTGCACTCCACTGCACTCCACTGCACTCCACTCCACTCCACTGCACTCCACTCCACTCCACTCCACTCCACTCCACTCCACTCCACTCAACACCTCTCCACTCCACTCCACTCCACTCCACTCCACTCCACTCCACTCCACTCCACTCCACTCCACTCCACTCCACTCCGTTTTACTCCTCTCCACTCCACTCCTCTCCACTCCACTCCACTCCACTCCACTCCACTCCACTCCACTCCACTCCACTCCACTCCACTCCACTCCACTCCACTCCACTCCACTCCACTCCACTCCACTCCACACCTCTCCACTCCACTCCACTCCACTCCACTCCACTCCACTCCACTCCACTCCGTTTTACTCCTCTCGACTCCACTCCTCTCCACTCCACTCCACTCCACTCCACTCCACTCCACTCCACTCCACTCCACTCCACTCCACTCCACTCCACTCCACTCCACTCCACTCCACTCCACACCTCTCCACTCCACTCCACTCCACTCCACTCCACTCCACTCCGTTTTACTCCTCTCCACTCCACTCCACTCCACTCCACTGCACTCCACTCCACTGCACTCCACTCCACTCCACTCCACTCCACTTCACTTCACTCCACTCCACTCCACTCTACTCCACTCAACACCACACCTCTCCACTCCACTCCACTCCGCTCCGCACCACTCTACTCCACTCCACTCCACTCCACTCCACTCCACTCCACTCCACTCCACTCCACTCCACTCCACTCCAGTCCACTCCGTTTTACTCCTATCCACTCCACTCCACTCCACTCCACTCCACTCCACTCCACACCACACCTCTCCAATCCACTCCACTCCACTCCACTCCACTCCACTCCACTCCGCTTCACTCCACTCCACTCCACACCTCTCCACTCCACTCCACTCCACACCTCTCCACTCCACTCCACTCCACTCCACTCCACTCCACTCCACTCCACTCCACTCCACTCCACTCCACTCCACTCCACTCCACTCCACTCCACTCCACTCCGTTTTCCTCCTGTCCACTCCACTCCACTCCACTCCACTCCACTCCACTCCACTCCACTCCACTCTACTCCACTCAACACCACACCTCTCCACTCCACTCCACTCTGCTCCGCACCACTCCACTCCACTCCACTCCACTCCACTCCACTCCACTCCACTCCACTCCACTCCACACCACACCTCTCCACACCACACCTCGACACTCCACTCCACTCCACTCCACTTCACACCTCTCCACTCCACTCCACTCCACACCTCTCCACTCCACTCCACACCACACCTCTCCACTCCACTCCACTCCACTCCACTCCACTCCACTCCACTCCACTCCACTCCACTCCACTCCACTCCACTCCTCTCCACTCCACTCCACTCCACTCCGTTTTACTCCTCTCCACTCCACTCCTCTCCACTCCACTCCACTCCACTCAACTCCACTCCACTCCACTCCACTCCACTCCACTCCACTCCACACCTCTCCACTCCACTCCACTCCACTCCACTCCACTCCACTCTACTCCACTCCACTCCACTCCACTCCACTCCACTCCACTCCACTCCGTTTTACTCCTCTCCACTCCACTCCACTGCACTCCACTGCACTCCACTCCACTCAACTCCACTCCACTCCACTCCACTCCACTCCACTCCACACCTCTCCACTCCACTCCACTCCACTCCACTCCACTCTACTCCACTCCACTCCACTCCACTCCACTCCACTCCACTCCACTCCACTCCGTTTTACTCCTCTCCACTCCACTCCACTGCACTCCACTGCACTCCACTCCACTCCACTGCACTCCACTCCACTGCACTCCACTCCACTCCACTCCACTCCACTCCACTCCACTCCACTCCACTCCACTCAACACCTCTCCACTTCACTCCACTCCACTCCACTCCACTCCACTCCGTTTTACTCCTCTCCACTCCACTCCTCTCCACTCCACTCCACTCCACTCCACTCCACTCCACTCCACTCCACTCCACTCCACTCCACTCCACTCCACTCCACTCCACTCCACTCCACACCTCTCCACTCCACTCCACTCCACTCCACTCCACTCCGTTTTACTCCTCTCCACTCCACTCCTCTCCACTCCACTCCACTCCACTCCACTCCACTCCACTCCACTCCACTCCACTCCACTCCACTCCACTCCACTCCACTCCACTCCACACCTCTCCACTCCACTCCACTCCACTCCACTCCACTCCGTTTTACTCCTCTCCACTCCACTCCACTCCACTCCACTCCACTCCACTCCACTCCACTCCACTCCACTCCACTCTACTCCACTCAACACCACACCTCTCCACTCCACTCCACTCCGCTCCGCACCACTCTACTTCACTCCACTCCACTCCACTCCACTCCACTCCATTCCACTCCACTCCACTCCACTCCACTCCACTCCACTCCACTCCGTTTTACTCCTCTCCACTCCACTCCACTCCACTGCACTCCACTCCACTCCACTCCACTCCGTTTTACTCCTCTCCACTCCACTCCACTCCACTCCACTCCACTCCACTCCACACCACACCTCTCCAATCCACTCCACTCCACTCCACTCCACACCTCTCCACTCCACTCCACTCCACTCCACTCCACTCCACTCCACTGCACTCCACTCCACTCCGTTTTACTCCTCTCCACTCCGTTTTACTCCTCTCCACTCCGTTTTACTCCTCTCCACTCCACTCCTCTCCACTCCACTCCACTCCACTCCACTCCACTCCACTCCACTCCACTCCACTCCACTCCACTCCACTCCACTCCACTCCACTCCACTCCACTCCACTCCGTTTTACTCCTCTCCACTCCACTCCTCTCCACTCCACTCCACTCCACTCCACTCCGTTTTACTCCTCTCCACTCCGTTTTACTCCTCTCCACTCCACTCCTCTCCACTCCACTCCAATCCACTCCACTCCACTCCACTCCACTCCACTCCACTCCACTCCACTCCACTCCACTCCACTCCACTCCACTTCACTCCACTCCACTCCACACCTCTCCACTCCACTCCACTCCACACCTCTCCACTCCACTCCACTCCACTCCACTCCACTCCACTCCACTCCACTCCACTCCACTCCACTCCACTCCACTCCACTCAACACCTCTCCACTCCACTCCACTCCACTCCACTCCACTCCGTTTTACTCCTCTCCACTCCACTCCTCTCCACTCCACTCCACTCCACTCCACACCTCTCCACTCCACTCCACTCCACTCCACTCCACTCCGTTTTACTCCTCTCCACTCCACTCCTCTCCACTCCACTCCACTCCACTCCACTCCACTCCACTCCACTCCACTCCACTCCACTCCACTCCACTCCACTCCACTCCACTCCGTTTTACTCCTCTCCACTCCACTCCTCTCCACTCCACTCCACTCCACTCCACTCCACTCCACTCCACTCCACTCCACTCCACACCTCTCCACTCCACTCCACTCCACTCCACTCCACTCCGTTTTACTCCTCTCCACTCCACTCCTCTCCACTCCACTCCACTCCACTCCACTCCACTCCACTCCACTCCACTCCACTCCACTCCACTCCACTCCGTTTTACTCCTCTCCACTCCACTCCACTCCACTCCACTCCACTCCACTCCACTCCACTCCACTCCACTCCACTCCACTCCACTCCACTCCGCTCCGCTCCGCACCACTCTACCCCACTCCACTCCACTCCACTCCACTCCACTCAACTCCACTCCTCTCCACTCCACTCCACTCCACACCACACCTCTCCACTCCACTCCACTCCACTCCACTCCACTCCACTCCACTCCACTCCACTCCACTCCACTCCACACCTCTCCACTCCACTCCACTCCACTCCACTCCGTTTTACTCCTCTCCACTCCACTCCTCTCCACTCCACTCCACTCCACTCCACTCTGTTTTACTCCTCTCCACTCCACTCCACTCCACTCCACTCCACTCCACTCCACTCCACTCCACTCCACTCTGTTTTACTCCTCTCCACTCCACTCCACTCCACTCCACTCCACTCCACTCCACTCCACTCCACTCCACTCCACTCCACTCCACTCCACTCCACTCCGTTTTACTCCACTCCATTCCACACCTCTCCACTCCACTCCACTCCACTCCACTCCACTCCTCTCCACTCCACTCCACTCCGTTTTACTCCTCTCCACTCCACCCCTCTCCACTCCACTCCACTCCACTCCACTCCACTCCACTCCACTCCACTCCACTCCACTCCACTCCACTCCACACCTCTCCACTCCACTCCACTCCACTCCACTCCGTTTTACTCCTCTCCACTCCACTCCACTGCACTCCACTGCACGCCACTCCACTCCACTGCACTCCACTCCACTCCACTGCACTCCACTCCACTCCACTCCACTCCACTCCACTCCACTCCGTTTTACTCCTCTCCACTCCACTCCACTCCACTCCACTCCACTCCACTCCACTCCACTCCACTCCACTCCACTCCGCTCCGCACCACTCTACTCCACTCCACTCCACTCCACTCCACTCCACTCCACTCCACTCCGCTCCGCACCACTCTACCCCACTCCACTCCACTCCACTCCACTCCACTCAACTCCACTCCTCTCCACTCCACTCCACTCCACACCACACCTCTCCACTCCACTCCACTCCACTCCACTCCACTCCACTCCACTCCACTCCACTCCACACCTCTCCACTCCACTCCACTCCACTCCACTCCGTTTTACTCCTCTCCACTCCACTCCTCTCCACTCCACTCCACTCCACTCCACTCTGTTTTACTCCTCTCCACTCCACTCCACTCCACTCCACTCCACTCCACTCCACTCCACTCCACTCCACTCCACTCCACTCTGTTTTACTCCTCTCCACTCCACTCCACTCCACTCCACTCCACTCCACTCCACTCCACTCCACTCCACTCCGTTTTACTCCTCTCCACTCCACTCCACTCCACTCCACTCCACTCCACTCCACTCCACTCCACTCCACTCCACTCCACTCCACTCCACTCCGCTCCGCACCACTCTACTCCACTCCACTCCACTCCACTCCACTCCACTCAACTCCACTCCTCTCCACTCCACTCCACTCCACACCACACCTCTCCACTCCACTCCACTCCACTCCACTCCACTCCACTCCACTCCACTCCACTCAACTCCACTCCTCTCCACTCCACTCCACTCCACACCACACCTCTCCACTCCACTCCACTCCACTCCACTCCACTCCACTCCACACCTCTCCACTCCACTCCACTCCACTCCACTCCACTCCTCTCCACACCACTCCACTCCGTTTTACTCCTCTCCACTCCACCCCTCTCCACTCCACTCCACTCCACTCCACTCCACTCCACTCCACTCCACTCCACTCCACTCCACTCCACTCCACTCCACTCCACACCTCTCCACTCCACTCCACTCCACTCCACTCCGTTTTACTCCTCTCCACTCCACTCCACTGCACTCCACTGCACGCCACTCCACTCCACTGCACTCCACTCCACTCCACTGCACTCCACTCCACTCCACTCCACTCCACTCCACTCCACTCCACTCAACACCTCTCCACTCCACTCTACTCCACTCCACTCCGTTTTTTCTCCTCTCCACTCCACTCCTCTGCACTCCACTCCACGCCACTCCACTCCACTCCACTCCACTCCACTCCACTCCACTCCACTCCACTCCACTCCACTCCACACCTCTCCACTCCACTCCACTCCACTCCACTCCGTTTTACTCCTCTCCACTCCACTCCACTCCACTCCACTCCACTCCACTCCACTCCACTCCACTCCACTCCACTCCACTCCACTCCGCTCCGCACCACTCTACTCCACTCCACTCCACTCCACTCCACTCCACTCAACTCCACTCCTCTCCACTCCACTCCACTCCACACCACACCTCTCCACTCCACTCCACTCCACTCCACTCCACTCCACTCCACTCCACTCCACTCCACTCAACTCCACTCCTCTCCACTCCACTCCACTCCACACCACACCTCTCCACTCCACTCCACTCCACTCCACTCCACTCCACTCCACACCTCTCCACTCCACTCCACTCCACTCCACTCCACTCCTCTCCACACCACTCCACTCCGTTTTACTCCTCTCCACTCCACCCCTCTCCACTCCACTCCACTCCACTCCACTCCACTCCACTCCACTCCACTCCACTCCACTCCACTCCACTCCACTCCACACCTCTCCACTCCACTCCACTCCACTCCACTCCGTTTTACTCCTCTCCACTCCACTCCACTGCACTCCACTGCACGCCACTCCACTCCACTGCACTCCACTCCACTCCACTGCACTCCACTCCACTCCACTGCACTCCACTCCACTCCACTCCACTCCACTCAACACCTCTCCACTCCACTCTACTCCACTCCACTCCGTTTTTTCTCCTCTCCACTCCACTCCTCTGCACTCCACTCCACGCCACTCCACTCCACTCCACTCCACTCCACTCCACTCCACTCCACTCCACTCCACTCCACTCCACTCCACACCTCTCCACTCCACTCCACTCCACTCCACTCCACTCCGTTTTACTCCTCTCCACTCCACTCCTCTCCACTCCACTCCACTCCACTCCACTCCACTCCACTCCACTCCACTCCACTCCACTCCACTCCACTCCACACCTCTCCACTCCACTCCACTCAACTCCACTCCACTCCACTCCGTTTTACTCCTCTCCACTCCACTCCACTCAACTCCACTGCACTCCACTCCACTCCACTTCACTCTACTCCACTCAACACCACACCTCTCCACTCCACTCCACTCCGCTCCGCACCACTCTACTCCACTCCACTCCACTCCACTCAACTCCACTCCACTCCGTTTTACTCCTCTCCACTCCACTCCACTCCACTGCACTCCACTCCACTCCACTCCACTCCACACCACACCTCTCAACTCCACTACACTCCACTCCACTCCACACCTCTCCACTCAACTCCACTCCACTCCACTCCACTCCACTCCACTTCACTCCACTCCACTCCGTTTTACTCCTCTCCACTCCACTCCTCTCCACTCCACTCCACTCCACTCCACTCCACTCCACTCCACACGTCTCCACTCCACTCCACTCCACTCCACTCCACTCCACTCCACTCCACTCCACACGTCTCCACTCCACTCCACTCCACTCTACTCCACTCGACTCCACTCCACTCGACTCCACTCCACTCCACTCCACTCCACTCCACTCCTCTCCACTCCACTCCACTCCACTCCACTCCACTCCGTTTTACTCCTCTCCACACCACTCCTCTCCACTCCACTCCACTCCACTCCACTCCACTCCACTCCACTCCACTCCACTCCACACCTATCCACTCCACTCCACTCCACTCCACTCCGTTTTACTCCTCTCCACTCAACTCCTCTCCACTCCACTCCACTCCACTCCACTCCACTCCACTCCACTCCACTCCACTCCACTCCACTCCACTCCACTCCACTCCACTCCACTCCACTCCACTCCGTTTTACTCCTCTCCACTCCACTCCACTCCACTCCTCTCCACTCCACTCCTCTCCACTCCACTCCACTCCACTCCACTCCACTCCACTCCACTCCACTCCACTCCACTCCACTCCGTTTTACTCCTCTCCACTCCACTCCACTCCACTCCACTCCGTTTTACTCCTCTCCACTCCACTCCTCTCCACTCCACTCCACTCCACTCAACTCCACTCCACTCCACTCCACTCCACTCCACTCCACTCCACTCCACTTCTCTCCACTCCACTCCACTCCACTCCACTCCACACCTCTCCACTCCACTCCACTCCACTCCACTCCACTCCACTCCACTCCACTCCACTCCACTCCACTCCGTTTTACTCCTCTCCACTCCACTCCACGGCACTCCACTCCTCTCCACTCCACTCCTCTCCACTCCACTCCACTCCACTCCACTCCACTCCACTCCACTCCACTCCACTCCACTCCACTCCACTGCACTCCACACCTCTCCACTCCACTCCACTCCACTCCACTCCACTCCACTCCACTCCACTCCACTCCACTCCGTTTTACTCCTCTCCACTCCACTCCTCTCCACTCCACTCCACTCCACTCCACTCCACTCCACTCCACTCCACTCCACTCCACTCCACTCCACTCCACACCTCTCCACTCCACTCCACTCAACTCCACTCCACTCCACTCCGTTTTACTCCACTCCACTCCACTCCACTGCACTCCACTCCACTCCACTGCACTCCACTCCACTCCATTCCACTCCACTCCACTCCACTCCACTCCACTCCACTCCACTCCACTCCACTCCACTCCACTCTACTCCACTCAACACCACACCTCTCCACTCAACACCACACCTCTCCACTCCACTCCACTCCGCTCCGCACCACTCCACTCCACTCCACTCCACTCCACTCCACTCCACTCCACTCCACTCCACTCCACTCCACTCCACTCCACTCCACTCCACTCCACTCCACTCCGTTTTACTCCTCTCCAATCCACTCCACTCCACTGCACTCCACTCCACTCCACACCACACCTCTCCAATCCACTCCACTCCACTCCACTCCACACCTCTCCACTCCACTCCACTCCACTCCACTCCACTCCACTCCACTCCACTCCACTCCACTCCACTCCACTCCACTCCACTCCACTCCACTCCGTTTTACTCCTCTCCACTCCGTTTTACTCCACTCCACTCCACACCTCTCCACTCCACTCCACTCCACTCCACTCCACTCCACTCCACTCCACTCTACTCCACTCCACTCCACTCCACTCCACTCCACTCCACTCCACTCCACTCCACTCCACTCCACTCCACTCCGTTTTACTCCTCTCCACTCCACTGCACTCCACTGCACTCCACTCCACTCCACTCCACTCCACTGCACTCCACTCCACTGCACTCCACTCCACTCCACTCCACTCCACTCCACTCCACTCCACTCCACTCAACACCTCTCCACTTCACTCCACTCCACTCCACTCCACTCCACTCCGTTTTACTCCTCTCCACTCCACTCCTCTCCACTCCACTCCACTCCACTCCACTCCACTCCACTCCACTCCACTCCACTCCACTCCACTCCACTCCACTCCACTCCACTCCACTCCACTCCACACCTCTCCACTCCACTCCACTCCACTCCACTCCACTCCACTCCGTTTTACTCCTCTCCACTCCACTCCTCTCCACTCCAATCCACTCCACTCCACTCCACTCCACTCCACTCCACTCCACTCCACTCCACTCCACTCCACTCCACTCCACACCTCTCCTCTCCACTCCACTCCACTCCACTCCACTCCGTTTTACTCCTCTCCACTCCACTCCACTCCACTCCACTCCACTCCACTCCACTCCACTCCACTCCACTCCACTCTACTCCACTCAACACCACACCTCTCCACTCCACTCCACTCCGCTCCGCACCACTCTACTCCACTCCACTCCACTCCACTCCACTCCACTCCATTCCACTCCACTCCACTCCACTCCACTCCACTCCACTCCACTCCACTCCGTTTTACTCCTCTCCACTCCACTCCACTCCACTGCACTCCACTCCACTCCACTCCACTCCGTTTTACTCCTCTCCACTCCACTCCACTCCACTGCACTCCACTCCACTCCACACCACACCTCTCCAATCCACTCCACTCCACTCCACTCCACACCTCTCCACTCCACTCCACTCCACTCCACTCCACTCCACTCCACTCCACTCCACTCCGTTTTACTCCTCTCCACTCCGTTTTACTCCTCTCCACTCCACTCCTCTCCACTCCACTCCACTCCACTCCACTCCACTCCACTCCACTCCACTCCACTCCACTCCACTCCACTCCACTCCACTCCACTCCACTCCACTCCACTCCACTCCACTCCGTTTTACTCCTCTCCACTCCACTCCTCTCCACTCCACTCCACTCCACTCCACTCCACTCCGTTTTACTCCTCTCCACTCCGTTTTACTCCTCTCCACTCCACTCCTCTCCACTCCACTCCAATCCACTCCACTCCACTCCACTCCACTCCACTCCACTCCACTCCACTCCACTCCACTCCACTCCACTCCACTTCACTCCACTCCACTCCACACCTCTCCACTCCACTCCACTCCACACCTCTCCACTCCACTCCACTCCACTCCACTCCACTCCACTCCACTCCACTCCACTCCACTCCACTCCACTCCACTCCACTCCACTCAACACCTCTCCACTCCACTCCACTCCACTCCACTCCACTCCGTTTTACTCCTCTCCACTCCACTCCTCTCCACTCCACTCCACTCCACTCCACTCCACTCCACTCCACTCCACTCCACTCCACTCCACTCCACTCCACTCCACTCCACACCTCTCCACTCCACTCCACTCCACTCCACTCCACTCCGTTTTACTCCTCTCCACTCCACTCCTCTCCACTCCACTCCACTCCACTCCACTCCACTCCACTCCACTCCACTCCACTCCACTCCACTCCACTCCACTCCACTCCACTCCACTCCGTTTTACTCCTCTCCACTCCACTCCTCTCCACTCCACTCCACTCCACTCCACTCCACTCCACTCCACTCCACTCCACTCCACTCCACTCCACTCCACACCTCTCCACTCCACTCCACTCCACTCCACTCCACTCCGTTTTACTCCTCTCCACTCCACTCCTCTCCACTCCACTCCACTCCACTCCACTCCACTCCACTCCACTCCACTCCGTTTTACTCCTCTCCACTCCACTCCACTCCACTCCACTCCACTCCACTCCACTCCACTCCACTCCACTCCACTCCACTCCGTTTTACTCCTCTCCACTCCACTCCTCTCCACTCCACTCCACTCCACTCCACTCCACTCCACTCCACTCCACTCCACTCCACTCCACTCCACTCCACACCTCTCCACTCCACTCCACTCCACTCCACTCCACTCCACTCCGTTTTACTCCTCTCCACTCCACTCCACTCCACTCCACTCAACACCACACCTCTCCACTCCACTCCACTCCGCTCCGCACCACTCTACTCCACTCCACTCCACTCCACTCCACTCCACTCCACTCCACTCCACTCCACACCTCTCCACACCACACCTCGACACTCCACTCCACTCCACTCCACTTCACACCTCTCCACTCCACTCCACTCCACTCCACTCCGTTTTACTCCTCTCCACTCCACTCCACTCCACTCCACTCCACTCCACTCCACTCCACTCCACTCCACTCCACTCCACTCCACTCCACTCTACTCCACTCAACACCACACCTCTCCACTCCACTCCACTCCGCTCCGCACCACTCTACTTCACTCCACTCCACTCCACTCCACTCCACTCCACTCCACTCCACTCCACTCCACTCCACTCCACTCCACTCCACTCCACTCCGTTTTACTCCTCTCCACTCCACTCCACTCCACTGCACTCCACTCCACTCCACACCACACCTCTCCAATCCACTCCACTCCACTCCACTCCACACCTCTCCACTCCACTCCACTCCACTCCACTCCACTCCACTCCACTCCACTCCACTCCACTCCACTCCACTCCACTCCACTCCACTCCACTCCACTCCACTCCACTCCACTCCACTCCACTCCGTTTTACTCCTCCCCACTCCGTTTTACTCCTCTCCACTCCACTCCTCTCCACTCCACTCCACTCCACTCCACTCCACTCCACTCCACTCCACTCCACTCCACTCCACTCCACTCCACTCCACTCCACTCCACTCCACTCCACTCCACTCCACTCCGTTTTACTCCTCTCCACTCCACTCCTCTCCACTCCACTCCACTCCACTCAACTCCACTCCACTCCACTCCACTCCACTCCACTCCACTCCACTCCACTCCACTCCACTCCACTCCACTCCACTCCACACCTCTCCACTCCACTCCACTCCACTCCACTCCACTCAACTCCACTCCACTCCACTCCGTTTTACTCCTCTCCACTCCACTCCACTGCACTCCACTGCACTCCACTGCACTCCACTGCACTCCACTCCACTCCACTGCACTCCACTCCACTCCACTCCACTCCACTCCACTCCACTCAACACCTCTCCACTCCACTCCACTCCACTCCACTCCACTCCACTCCACTCCACTCCGTTTTACTCCTCTCCACTCCACTCCTCTCCACTCCACTCCACTCCACTCCACTCCACTCCACTCCACTCCACTCCACTCCACTCCACTCCACTCCACTCCACTCCACTCCACTCCACTCCACTCCACTCCACACCTCTCCACTCCACTCCACTCCACTCCACTCCACTCCGTTTTACTCCTCTCGACTCCACTCCTCTCCACTCCACTCCACTCCACTCCACTCCACTCCACTCCACTCCACTCCACTCCACTCCACTCCACACCTCTCCACTCCACTCCACTCCACTCCACTCCACTCCACTCCACTCCGTTTTACTCCTCTCCACTCCACTCCACTCCACTCCACTGCACTCCACTCCACTGCACTCCACTCCACTCCACTCCACTCCACTCCACTTCACTTCACTCCACTCCACTCCACTCTACTCCACTCAACACCACACCTCTCCACTCCACTCCACTCCGCTCCGCACCACTCTACTCCACTCCACTCCACTCCACTCCACTCCACTCCACTCCACTCCACTCCACTCCACTCCACTCCAGTCCACTCCGTTTTACTCCTATCCTCTCCACTCCACTCCACTGCACTCCACTCCACTCCACACCACACCTCTCCAATCCACTCCACTCCACTCCACTCCACTCCACTCCACTCCACTCCACTCCACTCCACTCCGCTTCACTCCACTCCACTCCACACCTCTCCACTCCACTCCACTCCACACCTCTCCACTCCACTCCACTCCACTCCACTCCACTCCACTCCACTCCACTCCACTCCACTCCACTCCACTCCACTCCACTCCGTTTTCCTCCTGTCCACTCCACTCCACTCCACTCCACTCCACTCCACTCCACTCTACTCCACTCAACACCACACCTCTCCACTCCACTCCACTCCGCTCCGCACCACTCCACCTCCACTCCACTCCACTCCACTCCACTCCACTCCACACCACACCTCTCCACACCACACCTCGACACTCCACTCCACTCCACTCCACTTCACACCTCTCCACTCCACTCCACTCCACACCTCTCCACTCCACTCCACACCACACCTCTCCCACTCACTCCACTCCACTTCCACTCCACTCCACCCACTCCACTCCTCTCCACTCCACTCCACTCCACTCCGTTTTACTCCTCTCCACTCCACTCCACTCCACTCACCCACTCCACTCCACTCCACTCCACTCCACTCCACTCCACTCCACACCCTCTCCACTCCACTCCACTCCACTCCACTCCACTCCGTTTTACTCCTCTCCACTCCACTCCTCTCCACTCCACTCCACTCCACTCCACTCCACTCCACTCCACTCCACTCCACTCCACTCGACTCCGTTTTACTCCTCTCCACTCCACTCCACTCCACTCCACTCCACTCCACTCCACTCCACTCCACTCCACTCCACTCCGCTCCGCACCACTCTACCCCACTCCACTCCACTCCACTCCACTCCACTCCACTCAACTCCACTCCTCTCCACTCCACTCCACTCCACACACCACACCTCTCCACTCCACTCCACTCCACTCCACTCCACTCCACTCCACTCCACTCCACTCCACTCCACTCCACACCTCTCCACTCCACTCCACTCCACTCCACTCCACTCCACTCCACTCCACTCCACTCCACTCCACTCCACTCCACTCCACTCCACTCCACTCCGTTTTACTCCTCTCCACTCCGTTGTACTCCTCTCCACTCCACTCCTCTCCACTCCACTCCACTCCACTCCACTCCACTCCACTCCACTCCGCTTCACTCCACTCCACTCCACACCTCTCCACTCCACTCCACTCCACACCTCTCCACTCCACTCCACTCCACTGCACTCCACTCCACTCCACTGCACTCCACTCCGTTTTACTCCTGTCCACTCCACTCCACTCCACTCCACTCCACTCCACTCCACTCCACTCTACTCCACTCAACACCACACCTCTCCACTCCACTCCACTCCGCTCCGCACCACTCTACTCCACTCCACTCCACTCCACTCCACTCCACTCCACTCCACTCCACTCCACTCCACTCCACACCACACCACACCTCTCCACACCACACCTCGACACTCCACTCCACTCCACTCCACTTCACACCTCTCCACTCCACTCCACTCCACTCCACTCCGTTTTACTCCTCTCCACTCCACTCCACTCCACTCCACTCCACTCCACTCCACTCCACTCCACTCCACTCTACTCCACTCAACACCACACCTCTCCACTCCACTCCACTCCGCTCCGCACCACTCTACTTCACTCCACTCCACTCCACTCCACTCCACTCCACTCCACTCCACTCCACTCCACTCCACTCCACTCCACTCCACTCCGTTTTACTCCTCTCCACTCCACTCCACTCCACTGCACTCCACTCCACTCCACACCACACCTCTCCAATCCACTCCACTCCACTCCACTCCACACCTCTCCACTCCACTCCACTCCACTCCACTCCACTCCACTCCACTCCACTCCACTCCACTCCACTCCACTCCACTCCACTCCACTCCGTTTTACTCCTCTCCACTCCGTTTTACTCCTCTCCACTCCACTCCTCTCCACTCCACTCCACTCCACTCCACTCCACTCCACTCCACTCCACTCCACTCCACTCCACTCCACTCCACTCCACTCCACTCCACTCCACTCCACTCCACTCCGTTTTACTCCTCTCCACTCCACTCCTCTCCACTCCACTCCACTCCACTCCACTCCACTCCACTCCACTCCACTCCACTCCACTCCACTCCACACCTCTCCACTCCACTCCACTCCACTCCACTCCACTCCACTCCACTCCACTCCACTCCGTTTTACTCCTCTCCACTCCACTCCACTGCACTCCACTGCACTCCACTGCACTCCACTGCACTCCACTCCACTCACTGCACTCCACTCCACTCCACTCCACTCCACTCCACTCCACTCCACTCCACTCAACACCTCTCCACTCCACTCCACTCCACTCCACTCCACTCCACTCCACTCCACTCCACTCCACTCCACTCCACTCCACTCCGTTTTACTCCTCTCCACTCCACTCCTCTCCACTCCACTCCACTCCACTCCACTCCACTCCACTCCACTCCACTCCACTCCACTCCACTCCACTCCACTCCACTCCACTCCACTCCACTCCACTCCACTCCACACCTCTCCACTCCACTCCACTCCACTCCACTCCACTCCACTCCACTCCACTCCACTCCGTTTTACTCCTCTCGACTCCACTCCTCTCCACTCCACTCCACTCCACTCCACTCCACTCCACTCCACTCCACTCCACTCCACTCCACTCCACTCCACTCCGCTCCGCACCACTCCACTCCACTCCACACCTCTCCACTCCACTCCACTCCACTCCACTCCACTCCACTCCACTCCACTCCACTCCACTCCACACCACTCCACTCCACTCCACTCCGTTTTACTCCTCCCCACTCCGTTTTACTCCTCTCCACTCCACTCCTCTCCACTCCACTCCACTCCACTCCACTCCACTCCACTCCACTCCACTCCACTCCACTCCACTCCACTCCACTCCACTCCACTCCACTCCACTCCACTCCACTCCACTCACTCCACTCCCTCCGTTTTACTCCTCTCCACTCCACTCCTCTCCACTCCACTCCACTCCACTCAACTCCACTCCACTCCACTCCACTCCACTCCACTCCACTCCACTCCACTCCACTCCACTCCACTCCACTCCACTCCACTCCACACCTCTCCACTCCACTCCACTCCACTCCACTTCCACTCAACTCCACTCCACTCCACTCCGTTTTACTCCTCTCCACTCCACTCCACTGCACTCCACTGCACTCCACTGCACTCCACTGCACTCCACTCCACTCCACTGCACTCCACTCCACTCCACTCCACTCCACTCCACTCCACTCAACACCTCTCCACTCCACTCCACTCCACTCCACTCCACTCCACTCCACTCCACTCCGTTTTACTCCTCTCCACTCCACTCCTCTCCACTCCACTCCACTCCACTCCACTCCACTCCACTCCACTCCACTCCACTCCACTCCACTCCACTCCACTTTACTCCACTCCACTCCACTCCACACCTCTCCACTCCACTCCACTCCACTCCACTCCACTCCACTCCACTCCGTTTTAACTCCTCTCGACTCCACACTCCTCTCCACTCCACTCCACTCCACTCCACTCCACTCCACTCCACTCCACTCCACACCTCTCCACTCCACTCCACTCCACTCCACTCCACTCCACTCCACTCCGTTTTACTCCTCTCCACTCCACTCCACTCCACTCCACTGCACTCCACTCCACTGCACTCCACTCCACTCCACTCCACTCCACTCCACTTCACTTCACTCCACTCCACTCCACTCTACTCCACTCAACACCACACCTCTCCACTCCACTCCACTCCGCTCCGCACCACTCTACTCCACTCCACTCCACTCCACTCCACTCCACTCCACTCCACTCCACTCCACTCCACTCCAGTCCACTCCGTTTTACTCCTATCCTCTCCACTCCACTCCACTGCACTCCACTCCACTCCACACCACACCTCTCCAATCCACTCCACTCCACTCCACTCCACTCCACTCCACTCCACTCCACTCCACTCCACTCCACTCCGCTTCACTCCACTCCACTCCACACCTCTCCACTCCACTCCACTCCACACCTCTCCACTCCACTCCACTCCACTCCACTCCACTCCACTCCACTCCACTCCACTCCACTCCACTCCACTCCGTTTTCCTCCTGTCCACTCCACTCCACTCCACTCCACTCCACTCCACTCCACTCCACTCTACTCCACTCAACACCACACCTCTCCACTCCACTCCACTCCGCTCCGCACCACTCCACTCCACTCCACTCCACTCCACTCCACTCCACTCCACACCACACCTCTCCACACCACACCTCGACACTCCACTCCACTCCACTCCACTTCACACCTCTCCACTCCACTCCACTCCACACCTCTCCACTCCACTCCACACCACACCTCTCCACTCCACTCCACTCCACTCCACTCCACTCCACTCCACTCCACTCCTCTCCACTCCACTCCACTCCATTCCGTTTTACTCCTCTCCACTCCACTCCACTCCACTCCACTCCACTCCACTCCACTCCACTCCACTCCACTCCACTCCACACCTCTCCACTCCACTCCACTCCACTCCACTCCACTCCGTTTTACTCCTCTCCACTCCACTCCTCTCCACTCCACTCCACTCCACTCCACTCCACTCCACTCCACTCCACTCCACTCCACTCGACTCCGTTTTACTCCTCTCCACTCCACTCCACTCCACTCCACTCCACTCCACTCCACTCCACTCCACTCCACTCCGCTCCGCACCACTCTACCCCACTCCACTCCACTCCACTCCACTCCACTCCACTCAACTCCACTCCTCTCCACTCCACTCCACTCCACACCACACCTCTCCACTCCACTCCACTCCACTCCACTCCACTCCACTCCACTCCACTCCACTCCACTCCACTCCACTCCACACCTCTCCACTCCACTCCACTCCACTCCACTCCACTCCACTCCACTCCACTCCACTCCACTCCACTCCACTCCACTCCACTCCGTTTTACTCCTCTCCACTCCGTTGTACTCCTCTCCACTCCACTCCTCTCCACTCCACTCCACTCCACTCCACTCCACTCCACTCCACTCCGCTTCACTCCACTCCACTCCACACCTCTCCACTCCACTCCACTCCACACCTCTCCACTCCACTCCACTCCACTCCACTCCACTCCACTCCACTGCACTCCACTCCGTTTTACTCCTGTCCACTCCACTCCACTCCACTCCACTCCACTCCACTCCACTCCACTCTACTCCACTCAACACCACACCTCTCCACTCCACTCCACTCCACTCCGCTCCGCACCACTCTACTCCACTCCACTCCACTCCACTCCACTCCACTCCACTCCACTCCACTCCACTCCACTCCACTCCACACCACACCTCTCCACACCACACCTCGACACTCCACTCCACTCCACTCCACTTCACACCTCTCCACTCCACTCCACTCCACTCCACTCCGTTTTACTCCTCTCCACTCCACTCCACTCCACTCCACTCCACTCCACTCCACTCCACTCCACTCCACTCCACTCCACTCTACTCCACTCAACACCACACCTCTCCACTCCACTCCACTCCGCTCCGCACCACTCTACTTCACTCCACTCCACTCCACTCCACTCCACTCCACTCCACTCCACTCCACTCCACTCCACTCCACTCCACTCCACTCCACTCCGTTTTACTCCTCTCCACTCCACTCCACTCCACTGCACTCCACTCCACTCCACACCACACCTCTCCAATCCACTCCACTCCACTCCACTCCACACCTCTCCACTCCACTCCACTCCACTCCACTCCACTCCACTCCACTCCACTCCACTCCACTCCACTCCACTCCACTCCACTCCACTCCGTTTTACTCCTCTCCACTCCGTTTTACTCCTCTCCACTCCACTCCTCTCCACTCCACTCCACTCCACTCCACTCCACTCCACTCCACTCCACTCCACTCCACTCCACTCCACTCCACTCCACTCCACTCCACTCCACTCCACTCCGTTTTACTCCTCTCCACTCCACTCCTCTCCACTCCACTCCACTCCACTCCACTCCACTCCACTCCACTCCACTCCACTCCACTCCACTCCACTCCACACCTCTCCACTCCACTCCACTCCACTCCACTCCACTCCACTCCACTCCACTCCACTCCGTTTTACTCCTCTCCACTCCACTCCACTGCACTCCACTGCACTCCACTGCACTCCACTGCACTCCACTCCACTCCACTGCACTCCACTCCACTCCACTCCACTCCACTCCACTCCACTCCACTCAACACCTCTCCACTCCACTCCACTCCACTCCACTCCACTCCACTCCACTCCACTCCACTCCACTCCACTCCACTCCACTCCACTCCACTCCGTTTTACTCCTCTCCACTCCACTCCTCTCCACTCCACTCCACTCCACTCCACTCCACTCCACTCCACTCCACTCCACTCCACTCCACTCCACTCCACTCCACTCCACTCCACTCCACTCCACACCTCTCCACTCCACTCCACTCCACTCCACTCCACTCCACTCCACTCCACTCCACTCCGTTTTACTCCTCTCGACTCCACTCCTCTCCACTCCACTCCACTCCACTCCACTCCACTCCACTCCACTCCACTCCACTCCACTCCACTCCACTCCACTCCACACCTCTCCACTCCACTCCACTCCACTCCACTCCACTCCACTCCGTTTTACTCCTCTCCACTCCACTCCACTCCACTCCACTGCACTCCACTCCACTGCACTCCACTCCACTCCACTCCACTCCACTTCACTTCACTCCACTCCACTCCACTCTACTCCACTCAACACCACACCTCTCCACTCCACTCCACTCCGCTCCGCACCACTCTACTCCACTCCACTCCACTCCACTCCACTCCACTCCACTCCACTCCACTCCACTCCACTCCACTCCAGTCCACTCCGTTTTACTCCTATCCACTCCACTCCACTCCACTGCACTCCACTCCACTCCACACCACACCTCTCCAATCCACTCCACTCCACTCCACTCCACTCCACTCCACTCCGCTTCACTCCACTCCACTCCACACCTCTCCACTCCACTCCACTCCACACCTCTCCACTCCACTCCACTCCACTCCACTCCACTCCACTCCACTCCACTCCACTCCACTCCACTCCACTCCACTCCACTCCACTCCACTCCACTCCACTCCACTCCGTTTTCCTCCTGTCCACTCCACTCCACTCCACTCCACTCCACTCCACTCCACTCCACTCCACTCCACTCCACTCTACTCCACTCAACACCACACCTCTCCACTCCACTCCACTCTGCTCCGCACCACTCCACTCCACTCCACTCCACTCCACTCCACTCCACTCCACTCCACTCCACTCCACTCCACACCACACCTCTCCACACCACACCTCGACACTCCACTCCACTCCACTCCACTTCACACCTCTCCACTCCACTCCACTCCACACCTCTCCACTCCACTCCACACCACACCTCTCCACTCCACTCCACTCCACTCCACTCCACTCCACTCCACTCCACTCCACTCCACTCCACTCCTCTCCACTCCACTCCACTCCACTCCGTTTTACTCCTCTCCACTCCACTCCTCTCCACTCCACTCCACTCCACTCAACTCCACTCCACTCCACTCCACTCCACTCCACTCCACACCTCTCCACTCCACTCCACTCCACTCCACTCCACTCCACTCTACTCCACTCCACTCCACTCCACTCCACTCCACTCCACTCCACTCCGTTTTACTCCTCTCCACTCCACTCCACTGCACTCCACTGCACTCCACTCCACTCAACTCCACTCCACTCCACTCCACTCCACTCCACTCCACACCTCTCCACTCCACTCCACTCCACTCCACTCTACTCCACTCCACTCCACTCCACTCCACTCCACTCCACTCCACTCCACTCCGTTTTACTCCTCTCCACTCCACTCCACTGCACTCCACTGCACTCCACTCCACTCCACTGCACTCCACTCCACTGCACTGCACTCCACTCCACTCCACTCCACTCCACTCCACTCCACTCCACTCCACTCCACTCAACACATCTCCACTTCACTCCACTCCACTCCACTCCACTCCACTCCGTTTTACTCCTCTCCACTCCACTCCTCTCCACTCCACTCCACTCCACTCCACTCCACTCCACTCCACTCCACTCCACTCCACTCCACTCCACTCCACTCCACTCCACTCCACACCTCTCCACTCCACTCCACTCCACTCCACTCCACTCCGTTTTACTCCTCTCCACTCCACTCCTCTCCACTCCACTCCACTCCACTCCACTCCACTCCACTCCACTCCACTCCACTCCACTCCACACCTCTCCACTCCACTCCACTCCACTCCACTCCACTCCGTTTTACTCCTCTCCACTCCACTCCACTCCACTCCACTCCACTCCACTCCACTCCACTCCACTCCACTCCACTCCACTCCACTCTACTCCACTCAACACCACACCTCTCCACTCCACTCCACTCCGCTCCGCACCACTCTACTTCACTCCACTCCACTCCACTCCACTCCACTCCATTCCACTCCACTCCACTCCACTCCACTCCACTCCACTCCACTCCGTTTTACTCCTCTCCACTCCACTCCACTCCACTGCACTCCACTCCACTCCACTCCACTCCGTTTTACTCCTCTCCACTCCACTACACTCCACTCCACTCCACTCCACTCCACACCACACCTCTCCAATCCACTCCACTCCACTCCACTCCACACCTCTCCACTCCACTCCACTCCACTCCACTCCACTCCACTCCACTGCACTCCACTCCACTCCGTTTTACTCCTCTCCACTCCGTTTTACTCCTCTCCACTCCGTTTTACTCCTCTCCACTCCACTCCTCTCCACTCCACTCCACTCCACTCCACTCCACTCCACTCCACTCCACTCCACTCCACTCCACTCCACTCCACTCCACTCCGTTTTACTCCTCTCCACTCCACTCCTCTCCACTCCACTCCACTCCACTCCACTCCGTTTTACTCCTCTCCACTCCGTTTTACTCCTCTCCACTCCACTCCTCTCCACTCCACTCCAATCCACTCCACTCCACTCCACTCCACTCCACTCCACTCCACTCCACTCCACTCCACTCCACTCCACTCCACTCCACTCCACTTCACTCCACTCCACTCCACACCTCTCCACTCCACTCCACTCCACACCTCTCCACTCCACTCCACTCCACTCCACTCCACTCCACTCCACTCCACTCCACTCCACTCCACTCCACTCCACTCAACACCTCTCCACTCCACTCCACTCCACTCCACTCCACTCCACTCCGTTTTACTCCTCTCCACTCCACTCCTCTCCACTCCACTCCACTCCACTCCACTCCACTCCACTCCACTCCACTCCACTCCACTCCACTCCACTCCACTCCACTCCACACCTCTCCACTCCACTCCACTCCACTCCACTCCACTCCGTTTTACTCCTCTCCACTCCACTCCTCTCCACTCCACTCCACTCCACTCCACTCCACTCCACTCCACACCACACCTCTCCAATCCACTCCACTCCACTCCACTCCACACCTCTCCACTCCACTCCACTCCACTCCACTCCACTCCACTCCACTGCACTCCACTCCACTCCGTTTTACTCCTCTCCACTCCGTTTTACTCCTCTCCACTCCGTTTTACTCCTCTCCACTCCACTCCTCTCCACTCCACTCCACTCCACTCCACTCCACTCCACTCCACTCCACTCCACTCCACTCCACTCCACTCCACTCCGTTTTACTCCTCTCCACTCCACTCCTCTCCACTCCACTCCACTCCACTCCACTCCGTTTTACTCCTCTCCACTCCGTTTTACTCCTCTCCACTCCACTCCTCTCCACTCCACTCCAATCCACTCCACTCCACTCCACTCCACTCCACTCCACTCCACTCCACTCCACTCCACTCCACTCCACTCCACTCCACTCCACTTCACTCCACTCCACTCCACACCTCTCCACTCCACTCCACTCCACACCTCTCCACTCCACTCCACTCCACTCCACTCCACTCCACTCCACTCCACTCCACTCCACTCCACTCCACTCCACTCAACACCTCTCCACTCCACTCCACTCCACTCCACTCCACTCCGTTTTACTCCTCTCCACTCCACTCCTCTCCACTCCACTCCACTCCACTCCACTCCACTCCACTCCACTCCACTCCACTCCACTCCACTCCACTCCACTCCACTCCACACCTCTCCACTCCACTCCACTCCACTCCACTCCACTCCGTTTTACTCCTCTCCACTCCACTCCTCTCCACTCCACTCCACTCCACTCCACTCCACTCCACTCCACTCCACTCCACTCCACTCCACTCCACTCCACTCCACTCCACTCCACTCCACTCCACTCCACTCCACTCCGTTTTACTCCTCTCCACTCCACTCCTCTCCACTCCGTTTTACTCCTCTCCACTCCACTCCTCTCCACTCCACTCCACTCCACTCCACTCCACTCCACTCCACTCCACTCCACTCCACTCCACTCCACACCTCTCCACTCCACTCCACTCCACTCCACTCCACTCCGTTTTACTCCTCTCCACTCCACTCCTCTCCACTCCACTCCACTCCACTCCACTCCACTCCACTCCACTCCACTCCACTCCGTTTTACTCCTCTCCACTCCACTCCACTCCACTCCACTCCACTCCACTCCACTCCACTCCACTCCACTCCACTCCACTCCACTCCACTCCACTCCGCTCCGCACCACTCTACCCCACTCCACTCCACTCCACTCCACTCCACTCAACTCCACTCCTCTCCACTCCACTCCACTCCACACCACACCTCTCCACTCCACTCCACTCCACTCCACTCCACTCCACTCCACTCCACTCCACTCCACTCCACACCTCTCCACTCCACTCCACTCCACTCCACTCCGTTTTACTCCTCTCCACTCCACTCCTCTCCACTCCACTCCACTCCACTCCACTCTGTTTTACTCCTCTCCACTCCACTCCACTCCACTCCACTCCACTCCACTCCACTCCACTCCACTCCACTCCACTCTGTTTTACTCCTCTCCACTCCACTCCACTCCACTCCACTCCACTCCACTCCACTCCACTCCACTCCACTCCACTCCACTCCACTCCACTCCGTTTTACTCCACTCCACTCCACACCTCTCCACTCCACTCCACTCCACTCCACTCCACTCCTCTCCACTCCACTCCACTCCGTTTTACTCCTCTCCACTCCACCCCTCTCCACTCCACTCCACTCCACTCCACTCCACTCCACTCCACTCCACTCCACTCCACTCCACTCCACTCCACTCCACTCCACTCCACACCTCTCCACTCCACTCCACTCCACTCCACTCCGTTTTACTCCTCTCCACTCCACTCCACTGCACTCCACTGCACGCCACTCCACTCCACTGCACTCCACTCCACTCCACTGCACTCCACTCCACTCCACTCCACTCCACTCCACTCCGTTTTACTCCTCTCCACTCCACTCCACTCCACTCCACTCCACTCCACTCCACTCCACTCCACTCCACTCCACTCCACTCCACTCCGCTCCGCACCACTCTACTCCACTCCACTCCACTCCACTCCACTCCACTCCACTCCACTCCGCTCCGCACCACTCTACCCCACTCCACTCCACTCCACTCCACTCCACTCAACTCCACTCCTCTCCACTCCACTCCACTCCACACCACACCTCTCCACTCCACTCCACTCCACTCCACTCCACTCCACTCCACTCCACACCTCTCCACTCCACTCCACTCCACTCCACTCCGTTTTACTCCTCTCCACTCCACTCCTCTCCACTCCACTCCACTCCACTCCACTCTGTTTTACTCCTCTCCACTCCACTCCACTCCACTCCACTCCACTCCACTCCACTCCACTCCACTCCACTCCACTCCACTCTGTTTTACTCCTCTCCACTCCACTCCACTCCACTCCACTCCACTCCACTCCACTCCACTCCGTTTTACTCCTCTCCACTCCACTCCACTCCACTCCACTCCACTCCACTCCACTCCACTCCACTCCACTCCACTCCACTCCACTCCACTCCGCTCCGCACCACTCGACTCCACTCCACTCCACTCCACTCCACTCCACTCAACTCCACTCCTCTCCACTCCACTCCACTCCACACCACACCTCTCCACTCCACTCCACTCCACTCCACTCCACTCCACTCCACTCCACTCCACTCCACTCCACTCAACTCCACTCCTCTCCACTCCACTCCACTCCACACCACACCTCTCCACTCCACTCCACTCCACTCCACTCCACTCCACTCCACACCTCTCCACTCCACTCCACTCCACTCCACTCCACTCCTCTCCACACCACTCCACTCCGTTTTACTCCTCTCCACTCCACCCCTCTCCACTCCACTCCACTCCACTCCACTCCACTCCACTCCACTCCACTCCACTCCACTCCACTCCACTCCACTCCACACCTCTCCACTCCACTCCACTCCACTCCACTCCGTTTTACTCCTCTCCACTCCACTCCACTGCACTCCACTGCACGCCACTCCACTCCACTGCACTCCACTCCACTCCACTGCACTCCACTCCACTCCACTGCACTCCACTCCACTCCACTCCACTCCACTCCACTCCACTCCACTCAACACCTCTCCACTCCACTCTACTCCACTCCACTCCGTTTTTTCTCCTCTCCACTCCACTCCTCTGCACTCCACTCCACGCCACTCCACTCCACTCCACTCCACTCCACTCCACTCCACTCCACTCCACTCCACACCTCTCCACTCCACTCCACTCCACTCCACTCCGTTTTACTCCTCTCCACTCCACTCCACTCCACTCCACTCCACTCCACTCCACTCCACTCCACTCCACTCCACTCCACTCCACTCCACTCCACTCCGCTCCGCACCACTCTACTCCACTCCACTCCACTCCACTCCACTCCACTCAACTCCACTCCTCTCCACTCCACTCCACTCCACACCACACCTCTCCACTCCACTCCACTCCACTCCACTCCACTCCACTCCACTCCACTCCACTCCACTCAACTCCACTCCTCTCCACTCCACTCCACTCCACACCACACCTCTCCACTCCACTCCACTCCACTCCACTCCACTCCACTCCACACCTCTCCACTCCACTCCACTCCACTCCACTCCACTCCTCTCCACACCACTCCACTCCGTTTTACTCCTCTCCACTCCACCCCTCTCCACTCCACTCCACTCCACTCCACTCCACTCCACTCCACTCCACTCCACTCCACTCCACTCCACTCCACTCCACTCCACTCCACTCCACTCCACACCTCTCCACTCCACTCCACTCCACTCCACTCCGTTTTACTCCTCTCCACTCCACTCCACTGCACTCCACTGCACGCCACTCCACTCCACTGCACTCCACTCCACTCCACTGCACTCCACTCCACTCCACTCCACTCCACTCCACTCCACTCCACTCAACACCTCTCCACTCCACTCTACTCCACTCCACTCCGTTTTTTCTCCTCTCCACTCCACTCCTCTGCACTCCACTCCACTCCACTCCACTCCACTCCACTCCACTCCACTCCACTCCACTCCACTCCACTCCACTCCACTCCACTCCACTCCACACCTCTCCACTCCACTCCACTCCACTCCACTCCACTCCACTCCGTTTTACTCCTCTCCACTCCACTCCTCTCCACTCCACTCCACTCCACTCCACTCCACTCCACTCCACTCCACTCCACTCCACTCCACTCCACACCTCTCCACTCCACTCCACTCAACTCCACTCCACTCCACTCCGTTTTACTCCTCTCCACTCCACTCCACTCAACTCCACTGCACTCCACTCCACTCCACTTCACTCTACTCCACTCAACACCACACCTCTCCACTCCACTCCACTCCGCTCCGCACCACTCTACTCCACTCCACTCCACTCCACTCAACTCCACTCCACTCCGTTTTACTCCTCTCCACTCCACTCCACTCCACTGCACTCCACTCCACTCCACTCCACTCCACACCACACCTCTCAACTCCACTCCACTCCACTCCACTCCACACCTCTCCACTCAACTCCACTCCACTCCACTCCACTCCACTCCACTTCACTCCACTTAACTCCGTTTTACTCCTCTCCACTCCACTCCTCTCCACTCCACTCCACTCCACTCCACTCCACTCCACACGTCTCCACTCCACTCCACTCCACTCCACTCCACTCCACTCCACTCCACACGTCTCCACTCCACTCCACTCCACTCTACTCCACTCGACTCCACTCCACTCGACTCCACTCCACTCCACTCCACTCCACTCCACTCCACTCCTCTCCACTCCACTCCACTCCACTCCACTCCACTCCGTTTTACTCCTCTCCACACCACTCCTCTCCACTCCACTCCACTCCACTCCACTCCACTCCACTCCACTCCACTCCACACCTATCCACTCCACTCCACTCCACTCCACTCCGTTTTACTCCTCTCCACTCAACTCCTCTCCACTCCACTCCACTCCACTCCACTCCACTCCACTCCACTCCACTCCACTCCACTCCACTCCACTCCACTCCACTCCACTCCACTCCACTCCACTCCGTTTTACTCCTCTCCACTCCACTCCACTCCACTCCTCTCCACTCCACTCCTCTCCACTCCACTCCACTCCACTCCACTCCACTCCACTCCACTCCACTCCACTCCACTCCACTCCGTTTTACTCCTCTCCACTCCACTCCACTCCACTCCACTCCGTTTTACTCCTCTCCACTCCACTCCTCTCCACTCCACTCCACTCCACTCAACTCCACTCCACTCCACTCCACTCCACTCCACTCCACTCCACTCCACTTCTCTCCACTCCACTCCACTCCACTCCACTCCACACCTCTCCACTCCACTCCACTCCACTCCACTCCACTCCACTCCACTCCACTCCACTCCACTCCACTCCACTCCGTTTTACTCCTCTCCACTCCACTCCACGGCACTCCACTCCTCTCCACTCCACTCCTCTCCACTCCACTCCACTCCACTCCACTCCACTCCACTCCACTCCACTCCACTCCACTCCACACCTCTCCACTCCACTCCACTCCACTCCACTCCACTCCACTCCACTCCACTCCACTCCGTTTTACTCCTCTCCACTCCACTCCTCTCCACTCCACTCCACTCCACTCCACTCCACTCCACTCCACTCCACTCCACTCCACTCCACTCCACACCTCTCCACTCCACTCCACTCAACTCCACTCCACTCCACTCCGTTTTACTCCACTCCACTCCACTCCACTGCACTCCACTCCACTCCACTGCACTCCACTCCACTCCATTCCACTCCACTCCACTCCACTCCACTCCACTCCACTCCACTCCACTCCACTCCACTCTACTCCACTCAACACCACACCTCTCCACTCAACACCACACCTCTCCACTCCACTCCACTCCGCTCCGCACCACTCCACTCCACTCCACTCCACTCCACTCCACTCCACTCCACTCCACTCCACTCCACTCCACTCCACTCCACTCCGTTTTACTCCTCTCCAATCCACTCCACTCCACTGCACTCCACTCCACTCCACACCACACCTCTCCAATCCACTCCACTCCACTCCACTCCACACCTCTCCACTCCACTCCACTCCACTCCACTCCACTCCACTCCACTCCACTCCACTCCACTCCACTCCACTCCACTCCACTCCACTCCGTTTTACTCCTCTCCACTCCGTTTTACTCCACTCCACTCCACACCTCTCCACTCCACTCCACTCCACTCCACTCCACTCCACTCTACTCCACTCCACTCCACTCCACTCCACTCCACTCCACTCCACTCCACTCCACTCCACTCCACTCCGTTTTACTCCTCTCCACTCCACTGCACTCCACTGCACTCCACTCCACTCCACTCCACTCCACTGCACTCCACTCCACTGCACTCCACTCCACTCCACTCCACTCCACTCCACTCCACTCCACTCCACTCAACACCTCTCCACTTCACTCCACTCCACTCCACTCCACTCCACTCCGTTTTACTCCTCTCCACTCCACTCCTCTCCACTCCACTCCACTCCACTCCACTCCACTCCACTCCACTCCACTCCACTCCACTCCACTCCACTCCACACCTCTCCACTCCACTCCACTCCACTCCACTCCACTCCACTCCGTTTTACTCCTCTCCACTCCACTCCTCTCCACTCCACTCCACTCCACTCCACTCCACTCCACTCCACTCCACTCCACTCCACTCCACTCCACTCCACTCCACTCCACACCTCTCCTCTCCACTCCACTCCACTCCACTCCACTCCGTTTTACTCCTCTCCACTCCACTCCACTCCACTCCACTCCACTCCACTCCACTCCACTCCACTCCACTCCACTCCACTCCACTCCACTCCACTCCACTCTACTCCACTCAACACCACACCTCTCCACTCCACTCCACTCCGCTCCGCACCACTCTACTCCACTCCACTCCACTCCACTCCACTCCACTCCATTCCACTCCACTCCACTCCACTCCACTCCACTCCACTCCACTCCACTCCGTTTTACTCCTCTCCACTCCACTCCACTCCACTGCACTCCACTCCACTCCACTCCACTCCGTTTTACTCCTCTCCACTCCACTCCACTCCACTGCACTCCACTCCACTCCACACCACACCTCTCCAATCCACTCCACTCCACTCCACTCCACACCTCTCCACTCCACTCCACTCCACTCCACTCCACTCCACTCCACTCCACTCCGTTTTACTCCTCTCCACTCCGTTTTACTCCTCTCCACTCCACTCCTCTCCACTCCACTCCACTCCACTCCACTCCACTCCACTCCACTCCACTCCACTCCACTCCACTCCACTCCACTCCACTCCACTCCACTCCACTCCACTCCACTCCACTCCGTTTTACTCCTCTCCACTCCACTCCTCTCCACTCCACTCCACTCCACTCCACTCCACTCCACTCCGTTTTACTCCTCTCCACTCCGTTTTACTCCTCTCCACTCCACTCCTCTCCACTCCACTCCAATCCACTCCACTCCACTCCACTCCACTCCACTCCACTCCACTCCACTCCACTCCACTCCACTCCACTCCACTCCACTCCACTCCACTTCACTCCACTCCACTCCACACCTCTCCACTCCACTCCACTCCACACCTCTCCACTCCACTCCACTCCACTCCACTCCACTCCACTCCACTCCACTCCACTCCACTCCACTCCACTCCACTCCACTCCACTCAACACCTCTCCACTCCACTCCACTCCACTCCACTCCACTCCGTTTTACTCCTCTCCACTCCACTCCTCTCCACTCCACTCCACTCCACTCCACTCCACTCCACTCCACTCCACTCCACTCCACTCCACTCCACTCCACTCCACTCCACTCCACTCCACTCCACACCTCTCCACTCCACTCCACTCCACTCCACTCCACTCCGTTTTACTCCTCTCCACTCCACTCCTCTCCACTCCACTCCACTCCACTCCACTCCACTCCACTCCACTCCACTCCACTCCACTCCACTCCACTCCACTCCACTCCACTCCGTTTTACTCCTCTCCACTCCACTCCTCTCCACTCCACTCCACTCCACTCCACTCCACTCCACTCCACTCCACTCCACTCCACTCCACTCCACTCCACACCTCTCCACTCCACTCCACTCCACTCCACTCCACTCCGTTTTACTCCTCTCCACTCCACTCCTCTCCACTCCACTCCACTCCACTCCACTCCACTCCACTCCACTCCACTCCGTTTTACTCCTCTCCACTCCACTCCACTCCACTCCACTCCACTCCACTCCACTCCACTCCACTCCACTCCACTCCACTCCACTCCACTCCACTCCGTTTTACTCCTCTCCACTCCACTCCTCTCCACTCCACTCCACTCCACTCCACTCCACTCCACTCCACTCCACTCCACTCCACTCCACTCCACTCCACTCCACACCTCTCCACTCCACTCCACTCCACTCCACTCCACTCCACTCCGTTTTACTCCTCTCCACTCCACTCCACTCCACTCCACTCCACTCAACACCACACCTCTCCACTCCACTCCACTCCGCTCCGCACCACTCTACTCCACTCCACTCCACTCCACTCCACTCCACTCCACTCCACTCCACTCCACTCCACTCCACACCACACCTCTCAACTCCACTCCACTCCACTCCACTCCACACCTCTCCACTCAACTCCACTCCACTCCACTCCACTCCACTCCACTTCACTCCACTCCACTCCGTTTTACTCCTCTCCACTCCACTCCTCTCCACTCCACTCCACTCCACTCCACTTCACTCCACTCCACTCCACTCCACTCCACTCCACTCCACTCCACTCCACTCCACTCCACTCCACTCCACTCCACTCCACTCCACACGTCTCCACTCCACTCCACTCCACTCCACAAGTCTCCACTCCACTCCACTCCACTCCACTCTACTCCACTCGACTCCACTCCACTCCACTCCACTCCACTCCACTCCACTCCACTCCACTCCACTCCTCTCCACTCCACTCCACTCCACTCCGTTTTACTCCTCTCCACTCCACTCCTCTCCACTCCACTCCACTCCACACCTCTCCACTCCACTCCACTCCACTCCACTTCACACCTCTCCACTCCAGTCCACTCCACTCCACACCTCCCCACTCCACTCTACTCCACTCCACTCCACTCCACTCCACTCCTCTCCACTCCACTCCACTCCACTCCACTCCACTCCACTCCACTCCGTTTTACTCCTATCCACTCCACCCCTCTCCACTCCACTCCACTCCACTCCACTCCACTCCACTCCACTCCACTCCACTCCACTCCACTCCACTCCACACCTCTCCACTCCACTCCACTCCACTCCACTCCACTCCACTCCACTCCGTTTTACTCCTCTCCACTCCACTCCTCTCCACTCCACTCCACTCCACTCCACTCCACTCCACTCCACTCCACTCCACTCCACTCCACTCCACTCCACTCCACTCCACTCCACTCCACTCCACACCTCTCCACTCCACTCCACTCCACTCCACTCCACTCCACTCCGTTTTACTCCTCTCCACTCCACTCCACTCCTCTCCACTCCACTCCACTCCACTCCACTCCACTCCACTCCACTCCACTCCACTCCACTCCACTCCACTCCACTCCACTCCACTCCACTCCACTCCACTCCACTCCACACCTCTCCACTCCACTCCACTCCACTCCACTCCACTCCACTCCACTCCACTCCACACCTCTCCACTCCACTCCACTCCACTCCACTCCACTCCACTCCACTCCACTCCACTCCACTCCACTCAACACCTCTCCACTCCACTCTACTCCACTCCACTCCGTTTTTTCTCCTCTCCACTCCACTCCTCTGCACTCCACTCCACGCCACTCCACTCCACTCCACTCCACTCCACTCCACTCCACTCCACTCCACTCCACTCCACTCCACTCCACACCTCTCCACTCCACTCCACTCCACTCCACTCCACTCCGTTTTACTCCTCTCCACTCCACTCCTCTCCACTCCACTCCACTCCACTCCACTCCACTCCACTCCACTCCACTCCACTCCACTCCACTCCACTCCACTCCACACCTCTCCACTCCACTCCACTCAACTCCACTCCACTCCACTCCGTTTTACTCCTCTCCACTCCACTCCACTCAACTCCACTGCACTCCACTCCACTCCACTTCACTCTACTCCACTCAACACCACACCTCTCCACTCCACTCCACTCCGCTCCGCACCACTCTACTCCACTCCACTCCACTCCACTCAACTCCACTCCACTCCGTTTTACTCCTCTCCACTCCACTCCACTCCACTGCACTCCACTCCACTCCACTCCACTCCACACCACACCTCTCAACTCCACTACACTCCACTCCACTCCACACCTCTCCACTCAACTCCACTCCACTCCACTCCACTCCACTCCACTCCACTTCACTCCACTCCACTCCGTTTTACTCCTCTCCACTCCACTCCTCTCCACTCCACTCCACTCCACTCCACTCCACTCCACACGTCTCCACTCCACTCCACTCCACTCCACTCCACTCCACTCCACTCCACTCCACTCCACACGTCTCCACTCCACTCCACTCCACTCTACTCCACTCGACTCCACTCCACTCGACTCCACTCCACTCCACTCCACTCCACTCCACTCCTCTCCACTCCACTCCACTCCACTCCACTCCACTCCGTTTTACTCCTCTCCACACCACTCCTCTCCACTCCACTCCACTCCACTCCACTCCACTCCACTCCACTCCACTCCACTCCACACCTATCCACTCCACTCCACTCCACTCCACTCCGTTTTACTCCTCTCCACTCAACTCCTCTCCACTCCACTCCACTCCACTCCACTCCACTCCACTCCACTCCACTCCACTCCACTCCACTCCACTCCACTCCACTCCACTCCACTCCACTCCACTCCATTTTACTCCTCTCCACTCCACTCCACTCCACTCCTCTCCACTCCACTCCTCTCCACTCCACTCCACTCCACTCCACTCCACTCCACTCCACTCCACTCCACTCCACTCCACTCCACTCCACTCCACTCCACTCCGTTTTACTCCTCTCCACTCCACTCCACTCCACTCCACTCCGTTTTACTCCTCTCCACTCCACTCCTCTCCACTCCACTCCACTCCACTCAACTCCACTCCACTCCACTCCACTCCACTCCACTCCACTCCACTCCACTTCTCTCCACTCCACTCCACTCCACTCCACTCCACACCTCTCCACTCCACTCCACTCCACTCCACTCCACTCCACTCCACTCCACTCCACTCCACTCCACTCCACTCCGTTTTACTCCTCTCCACTCCACTCCACGGCACTCCACTCCTCTCCACTCCACTCCTCTCCACTCCACTCCACTCCACTCCACTCCACTCCACTCCACTCCACTCCACTCCACTCCACTCCACTCCACTCCACACCTCTCCACTCCACTCCACTCCACTCCACTCCACTCCACTCCACTCCACTCCACTCCGTTTTACTCCTCTCCACTCCACTCCTCTCCACTCCACTCCACTCCACTCCACTCCACTCCACTCCACTCCACTCCACTCCACTCCACTCCACTCCACTCCACTCCACACCTCTCCACTCCACTCCACTCAACTCCACTCCACTCCACTCCGTTTTACTCCACTCCACTCCACTCCACTGCACTCCACTCCACTCCACTGCACTCCACTCCACTCCATTCCACTCCACTCCACTCCACTCCACTCCACTCCACTCCACTCCACTCCACTCCACTCCACTCTACTCCACTCAACACCACACCTCTCCACTCAACACCACACCTCTCCACTCCACTCCACTCCGCTCCGCACCACTCCACTCCACTCCACTCCACTCCACTCCACTCCACTCCACTCCACTCCACTCCACTCCACTCCACTCCACTCCGTTTTACTCCTCTCCAATCCACTCCACTCCACTGCACTCCACTCCACTCCACACCACACCTCTCCAATCCACTCCACTCCACTCCACTCCACACCTCTCCACTCCACTCCACTCCACTCCACTCCACTCCACTCCACTCCACTCCACTCCACTCCACTCCACTCCACTCCACTCCACTCCACTCCACTCCACTCCGTTTTACTCCTCTCCACTCCGTTTTACTCCACTCCACTCCACACCTCTCCACTCCACTCCACTCCACTCCACTCCACTCCACTCCACTCTACTCCACTCCACTCCACTCCACTCCACTCCACTCCACTCCACTCCACTCCACTCCACTCCGTTTTACTCCTCTCCACTCCACTGCACTCCACTGCACTCCACTCCACTCCACTCCACTCCACTGCACTCCACTCCACTGCACTCCACTCCACTCCACTCCACTCCACTCCACTCCACTCCACTCCACTCAACACCTCTCCACTTCACTCCACTCCACTCCACTCCACTCCACTCCGTTTTACTCCTCTCCACTCCACTCCTCTCCACTCCACTCCACTCCACTCCACTCCACTCCACTCCACTCCACTCCACTCCACTCCACTCCACTCCACTCCACTCCACTCCACTCCACTCCACACCTCTCCACTCCACTCCACTCCACTCCACTCCACTCCACTCCGTTTTACTCCTCTCCACTCCACTCCTCTCCACTCCACTCCACTCCACTCCACTCCACTCCACTCCACTCCACTCCACTCCACTCCACACCTCTCCTCTCCACTCCACTCCACTCCACTCCACTCCGTTTTACTCCTCTCCACTCCACTCCACTCCACTCCACTCCACTCCACTCCACTCCACTCCACTCCACTCCACTCCACTCCACTCCACTCTACTCCACTCAACACCACACCTCTCCACTCCACTCCACTCCGCTCCGCACCACTCTACTCCACTCCACTCCACTCCACTCCACTCCATTCCACTCCACTCCACTCCACTCCACTCCACTCCACTCCACTCCACTCCGTTTTACTCCTCTCCACTCCACTCCACTCCACTGCACTCCACTCCACTCCACTCCACTCCGTTTTACTCCTCTCCACTCCACTCCACTCCACTGCACTCCACTCCACTCCACACCACACCTCTCCAATCCACTCCACTCCACTCCACTCCACACCTCTCCACTCCACTCCACTCCACTCCACTCCACTCCACTCCACTCCACTCCACTCCGTTTTACTCCTCTCCACTCCGTTTTACTCCTCTCCACTCCACTCCTCTCCACTCCACTCCACTCCACTCCACTCCACTCCACTCCACTCCACTCCACTCCACTCCACTCCACTCCACTCCACTCCACTCCGTTTTACTCCTCTCCACTCCACTCCTCTCCACTCCACTCCACTCCACTCCACTCCACTCCGTTTTACTCCTCTCCACTCCGTTTTACTCCTCTCCACTCCACTCCTCTCCACTCCACTCCAATCCACTCCACTCCACTCCACTCCACTCCACTCCACTCCACTCCACTCCACTCCACTCCACTCCACTCCACTCCACTCCACACCTCTCCACTCCACTCCACTCCACACCTCTCCACTCCACTCCACTCCACTCCACTCCACTCCACTCCACTCCACTCCACTCCACTCCACTCCACTCCACTCCACTCCACTCAACACCTCTCCACTCCACTCCACTCCACTCCACTCCACTCCGTTTTACTCCTCTCCACTCCACTCCTCTCCACTCCACTCCACTCCACTCCACTCCACTCCACTCCACTCCACTCCACTCCACTCCACTCCACTCCACTCCACTCCACACCTCTCCACTCCACTCCACTCCACTCCACTCCACTCCGTTTTACTCCTCTCCACTCCACTCCTCTCCACTCCACTCCACTCCACTCCACTCCACTCCACTCCACTCCACTCCACTCCACTCCACTCCACTCCACTCCACTCCACTCCGTTTTACTCCTCTCCACTCCACTCCTCTCCACTCCACTCCACTCCACTCCACTCCACTCCACTCCACTCCACTCCACTCCACTCCACTCCACTCCACTCCACACCTCTCCACTCCACTCCACTCCACTCCACTCCACTCCGTTTTACTCCTCTCCACTCCACTCCTCTCCACTCCACTCCACTCCACTCCACTCCACTCCACTCCACTCCACTCCGTTTTACTCCTCTCCACTCCACTCCACTCCTCTCCACTCCACTCCACTCCACTCCACTCCACTCCACGCCACTCCACTCCACTCCGTTTTACTCCTCTCCACTCCACTCCTCTCCACTCCACTCCACTCCACTCCACTCCACTCCACTCCACTCCACTCCACTCCACTCCACTCCACTCCACTCCACACCTCTCCACTCCACTCCACTCCACTCCACTCCACTCCACTCCGTTTTACTCCTCTCCACTCCACTCCACTCCACTCCACTCCACTCAACACCACACCTCTCCACTCCACTCCACTCCGCTCCGCACCACTCTACTCCACTCCACTCCACTCCACTCCACTCCACTCCACTCCACTCCACTCCACTCCACTCCACTCCACACCACACCTCTCAACTCCACTACACTCCACTCCACTCCACACCTCTCCACTCAACTCCACTCCACTCCACTCCACTCCACTCCACTTCACTCCACTCCACTCCGTTTTACTCCTCTCCACTCCACTCCTCTCCACTCCACTCCACTCCACTCCACTTCACTCCACTCCACTCCACTCCACTCCACTCCACTCCACTCCACTCCACTCCACTCCACTCCACTCCACTCCACACGTCTCCACTCCACTCCACTCCACTCCACAAGTCTCCACTCCACTCCACTCCACTCCACTCTACTCCACTCGACTCCACTCCACTCCACTCCACTCCACTCCACTCCACTCCACTCCACTCCACTCCACTCCACTCCACTCCTCTCCACTCCACTCCACTCCACTCCGTTTTACTCCTCTCCACTCCACTCCTCTCCACTCCACTCCACTCCACTCCACACCTCTCCACTCCACTCCACTCCACTCCACTTCACACCTCTCCACTCCAGTCCACTCCACTCCACACCTCCCCCACTCCACTCTACTCCACTCCACTCCACTCCACTCCACTCCTCTCCACTCCACTCCACTCCACTCCACTCCACTCCACTCCACTCCACTCCACTCCGTTTTACTCCTATCCACTCCACCCCTCTCCACTCCACTCCACTCCACTCCACTCCACTCCACTCCACTCCACTCCACTCCACTCCACTCCACTCCACACCTCTCCACTCCACTCCACTCCACTCCACTCCACTCCACTCCACTCCACTCCACTCCACTCCCGTTTACTCCTCTCCACTCCACTCCTCTCCACTCCACTCCACTCCACTCCACTCCACTCCACTCCACTCCACTCCACTCCACTCCACTCCACTCCACACCTCTCCACTCCACTCCACTCCACTCCACTCCACTCCACTCCGTTTTACTCCTCTCCACTCCACTCCACTCCTCTCCACTCCACTCCACTCCACTCCACTCCACTCCACTCCACTCCACTCCACTCCACTCCACTCCACTCCACTCCACACCTCTCCACTCCACTCCACTCCACTCCACTCCACTCCACTCCACTCCGTTTTACTCCTCTCCACTCCACTCCTCTCCACTCCACTCCACTCCACTCCACTCCACTCCACTCCACTCCACTCCACTCCACTCCACTCCACTCCACTCCACTCCACTCCACACCTCTCCACTCCACTCCACTCCACTCCACTCCACTCCACTCCACTCCACTCCACTCCGTTTTACTCCTCTCCATTCCACTCCACTCCACTCCACTGCACTCCACTCCACTGCACTCCACTCCACTCCACTCCACTCCACTCCACTCCACTCCACTCCGTTTTAACTCCTGTCCACTCCACTCCACTCCATTCCACTCTACTCCACTCAACACCACACGTCTCCACTCCACTCCACTCCGCTCCGCACAACTCTACTCCACTCCACTCCACTCCACTCCACTCCACTCCACTCCACTCCACTCCACTCCACTCCACTCCACTCCACTCCACTCACTCCACTCCACTCCGTTTTACTCCTCTCCACTCCACTCCACTCCACTCCACTGCACTCCACTCCACTCCACACCACACCTCTCCTATCCACTCCACTCCACTCCACTCCACTCCACTCCACTCCACTCCACTCTGTTTTACTCCCCTCCACTCCGTTTTACTCCTCTCCACTCCACTCCTCTCCACTCCACTCCAATCCACTCCACTCCACTCCACTCCACTCCACTTCACTCCACTCCACTCCACACCTCTCCACTCCACTCCACTCCACACCTCTCCACTCCACTCCACTCCACTCCACTCCACTCCACTCCACTCCACTCCACTCCACTCCGTTTTACTCCTGTCCACTCCACTCCACTCCACTCCACTCCACTCCGTTTTACTCCTCTCCACTCCACTCCACTGCACTCCACTGCACTCCACTCCACTCCACTCCACTCCACTCCACTCCACTCCACTCCACTCCACTCCACTCCGTTTTACTCCTCTCCACTCCACTCCTCTCCACTCCACTCCACTCCACTCCACTCCACTCCACTCCACTCCACTCCACTCCACTCCACTCCACTCCACTCCACTCCACTCCACTCCACACCTCTCCACTCCACTCCACTCCACTCCACTCCGTTTTACTCCTCTCCACTCCTCTCCACTCCACTCCACTCCACTCCACTCCACTCCACTCCACCTCCACTCCACTCCACACCACACCTCTCCACTCCACTCCACTCCAATCCACACCTCTCCACTCCACTCCACTCCACTCCACTCCACTCCACTCCGCTCCGCACCACTCTACTCCACTCCACTCCACTCCACTCCACTCCACTCCACGCAACTCCACTCCACTCCACTCCACTCCACACCACACCTCTCCACTCCACTCCACTCCACACCTCTCCACTCCACTCCACTCCACTCCACTCCGTTTTACGCCTCTCCACTCCACTCCACTCCACTCCACTCAACACCACACCTCTCCACTCCACTCCACTCCGCTCCGCACCACTCTACTCCACTCCACTCCACTCCACTCCACTCCACTCCACTCCACTCCACTCCACTCCACTCCACTCCACACCACACCTCTCCACTCCACTACACTCCACTCCACTCCACACCTCTCCACTCTACTCCACTCCACTCCACTCCACTCCACTCCACTCCACTCCACTCCACTCCACTTCACTCCACTCCACTCCGTTTTACTCCACTCCACTCCGTTTTACTCCACTCCACTCCACTCCACTCCACTCCACTCCACTCCACTCCACTCCACTCCACTCCACTCCACTCCACTCCACTCCACTCCACACGTCTCCACTCCACTCCACTCCACTCTACTCCACTCCACTCCACTCCACTCCACTCCACTCCACTCCACTCCACTCCACTCCACTCAACTCCACTCCACTCCACTCCACTCCTCTCCACTCCACTCCACTCCACTCCACTCCACTCCACTCCACTCCGTTTTACTCCTCTCCACTCCACTCCACTCCACTCCACTCCACTCCACTCCACTCCACTCCACTCCACTCCAGTCCACTCCACTCCACACCTCTCCACTCCACTCCACTCCACTCCACTCCGTTTTACTCCTCTCCACTCCACTCCTCTCCACTCCACTCCACTCCACTCCACTCTACTCCGTTTTACTCCTCTCCACTCCACTCCACTCCACTCCACTCCACTCCACTCCGTTTTACTCCTCTCCACTCCACTCCACTCCACTCCACTCTACTCCACTCAACACCACACCTCTCCACTCCACTCCACTCCGCTCCGCACCACTCCACTCCACTCCACTCCACTCCACTCCACTCCACTCCACTCCACACCACACCTCTCCACTCCACTCCACTCCAATCCACACCTCTCCACTCCACTCCACTCCACTCCACTCCGCTCCGCACCACTCTACTCCACTCCACTCCACTCCACTCCACTCCACTCCACTCCACTCCACTCCACTCCACTCCACTCCTCTCCACTCCACTCCACTCCACTCCACTCCACTCCGTTTTACTCCTCTCCACTCCACTCCACTCCACTCCACTCCACTCCACTCCACTCCACTCCACTCCAGTCCACTCCACTCCACACCTCTCCACTCCACTCCACTCCACTCCACTCCGTTTTACTCCTCTCCACTCCACTCCTCTCCACTCCACTCCACTCCACTCCACTCTACTCCGTTTTACTCCTCTCCACTCCACTCCACTCCACTCCACTCCACTCCACTCCACTCCACTCCGTTTTACTCCTCTCCACTCCACTCCACTCCACTCCACTCCACTCTACTCCACTCAACACCACACCTCTCCACTCCACTCCACTCCGCTCCGCACCACTCCACTCCACTCCACTCCACTCCACTCCACTCCACTCCACTCCACACCACACCTCTCCACTCCACTCCACTCCAATCCACACCTCTCCACTCCACTCCACTCCACTCCACTCCGCTCCGCACCACTCTACTCCACTCCAATCCACTCCACTCCACTCCACTCCACGCAACTCCACTCCACTCCACTCCACTCCACACCACACCTCTCCACTCCACTCCACTCCACACCTCTCCACTCCACTCCACTCCACTCCGTTTTACGCCTCTCCACTCCACTCCACTCCACTCCACTCCACTCCACTCAACACCACACCTCTCCACTCCACTCCACTCCGCTCCGCACCACTCTACTCCACTCCACACCACACCTCTCCACTCCACTACACTCCACTCCACTCCACACCTCTCCACTCCACTCCACTCCACTCCACTCCACTCCACTCCACTCCACTTCACTCCACTCCACTCCGTTTTACTCCTCTCCACTCCACTCCACTCCACTCCACTCCACTCCACTCCACTCCACTCCACTCCACTCCACTCCACTCCACTCCACTCCACTCCACTCCACTCAACACCACACCTCTCCACTCCACTCCACTCCGCTCCGCACCACTCTACTCCACTCCACTCCACTCCACTCCACTCCACTCCACACCACACCTCTCCACTCCACTCCACTCCAATCCACACCTCTCCACTCCACTCCACTCCACTCCACTCCGCTCCGCACCTCTCTACTCCACTCCACTCCACTCCACTCCACTCCACTCCACTCCACGCAACTCCACTCCACTCCACTCCACTCCACTCCACACCACACCTCTCCACTCCACTCCACTCCACACCTCTCCACTCCACTCCACTCCACTCCGTTTTACGCCTCTCCACTCCACTCCACTCCACTCCACTCCACTCAACACCACACCTCTCCACTCCACTCCACTCCGCTCCGCACCACTCTACTCCACTCCACTCCACACCTCTCCACTCCACTCCACTCCACTCCACTCCACTCCACTCCACTCCACTCCACTCCACTCCACTCCACTCCACTGCACTCCGTTTTACTCCTCTCCACTCCACTCCACTCCACTCCACTCCACTCCACTCCACTCCACTCCACTCCACTCCACTCCACTCCACTCCACACGTCTCCACTCCACTCCACTCCACTCTACTCCACTCGACTCCACTCCACTCCACTCCACTCCACTCCACTCCACTCCACTCCACTCCACTCCACTCCTCTCCACTCCACTCCACACCACTCCACTCCACTCCACTCCACTCCACTCCGTTTTACTCCTCTCCACTACACTCCTCTCCACTCCACTCCACTCCACTCAACTCCACTCCACTCCACTCCACACCTCTCCACTCCACTCCACTCCACTCCGTTTTACTCCTCTCCACTCCACTCCTATCCACTCCACTCCACTCCACTCCACTCCACTCCGTTTTACTCCTCTCCACTCCACTCCACTCCACTCCACTCCACTCCACTCCACTCCACTCCACTCCGTTTTACTCCTCTCCACTCCACTCCACTCCACTCCACTCCACTCCACTCCACTCCACTCCACTCCACTCCACTCCACTCCACTCCACTCCAGTCCACTCCACTCCACACCTCTCCACTCCACTCCACTCCACTCCACTCCGTTTTACTCCTCTCCACTCCACTCCTCTCCACTCCACTCCACTCCACTCCACTCTACTCCGTTTTACTCCTCTCCACTCCACTCCACTCCACTCCACTCCGTTTTACTCCTCTCCACTCCACTCCACTCCACTCCACTCCACTCTACTCCACTCAACACCACACCTCTCCACTCCACTCCACTCCGCTCCGCACCACTCCACTCCACTCCACTCCACTCCACTCCACTCCACTCCACTCCACTCCACACCACACCTCTCCACTCCACTCCACTCCAATCCACACCTCTCCACTCCACTCCACTCCACTCCGCTCCGCACCACTCTACTCCACTCCACTCCACTCCACTCCACTCCACTCCACTCCACTCCACTCCACTCCACTCCACTCCACTCCACTCCACTCCACTCCACTCCACTCCACTCCACACGTCTCCACTCCACTCCACTCCACTCTACTCCACTCGACTCCACTCCACTCCACTCCACTCCACTCCACTCCACTCCACTCCACTCCACTCCACTCCTCTCCACTCCACTCCACTCCACTCCACTCCACTCCACTCCACTCCACTCCGTTTTACTCCTCTCCACTACACTCCTCTCCACTCCACTCCACTCCACTCAACTCCACTCCACTCCACTCCACACCTCTCCACTCCACTCCACTCCACTCCGTTTTACTCCTCTCCACTCCACTCCTATCCACTCCACTCCACTCCACTCCACTCCACTCCGTTTTACTCCTCTCCACTCCACTCCACTCCACTCCACTCCACTCCACTCCACTCCACTCCACTCCGTTTTACTCCTCTCCACTCCACTCCACTCCACTCCACTCCACTCCACTCCACTCCACTCCACTCCACTCCACTCCACTCCACTCCACTCCAGTCCACTCCACTCCACACCTCTCCACTCCACTCCACTCCACTCCACTCCGTTTTACTCCTCTCCACTCCACTCCTCTCCACTCCACTCCACTCCACTCCACTCTACTCCGTTTTACTCCTCTCCACTCCACTCCACTCCACTCCACTCCGTTTTACTCCTCTCCACTCCACTCCACTCCACTCCACTCCACTCTACTCCACTCAACACCACACCTCTCCACTCCACTCCACTCCGCTCCGCACCACTCCACTCCACTCCACTCCACTCCACTCCACTCCACTCCACTCCACTCCACACCACACCTCTCCACTCCACTCCACTCCAATCCACACCTCTCCACTCCACTCCACTCCACTCCGCTCCGCACCACTCTACTCCACTCCACTCCACTCCACTCCACTCCACTCCACTCCACTCCACTCCACTCCACTCCTCTCCACTCCACTCCACTCCACTCCACTCCACTCCGTTTTACTCCTCTCCACTCCACTCCACTCCACTCCACTCCACTCCACTCCACTCCACTCCACTCCACTCCACTCCACTCCACTCCACTCCACTCCAGTCCACTCCACTCCACACCTCTCCACTCCACTCCACTCCACTCCACTCCGTTTTACTCCTCTCCACTCCACTCCTCTCCACTCCACTCCACTCCACTCCACTCTACTCCGTTTTACTCCTCTCCACTCCACTCCACTCCACTCCACTCCACTCCACTCCACTCCACTCCGTTTTACTCCTCTCCACTCCACTCCACTCCACTCCACTCCACTCTACTCCACTCAACACCACACCTCTCCACTCCACTCCACTCCGCTCCGCACCACTCCACTCCACTCCACTCCACTCCACTCCACTCCACTCCACTCCACTCCACTCCACTCCACACCACACCTCTCCACTCCACTCCACTCCAATCCACACCTCTCCACTCCACTCCACTCCACTCCACTCCGCTCCGCACCACTCTACTCCACTCCACTCCACTCCACTCCACTCCACGCAACTCCACTCCACTCCACTCCACTCCACACCACACCTCTCCACTCCACTCCACTCCACACCTCTCCACTCCACTCCACTCCACTCCGTTTTACGCCTCTCCACTCCACTCCACTCCACTCCACTCCACTCCACTCAACACCACACCTCTCCACTCCACTCCACTCCGCTCCGCACCACTCTACTCCACTCCACACCACACCTCTCCACTCCACTACACTCCACTCCACTCCACACCTCTCCACTCCACTCCACTCCACTCCACTCCACTCCACTCCACTCCACTTCACTCCACTCCACTCCGTTTTACTCCTCTCCACTCCACTCCACTCCACTCCACTCCACTCCACTCCACTCCACTCCACTCCACTCCACTCCACTCCACTCCACTCCACTCCACTCTACTCCACTCAACACCACACCTCTCCACTCCACTCCACTCCGCTCCGCACCACTCTACTCCACTCCACTCCACTCCACTCCACTCCACTCCACTCCACACCACACCTCTCCACTCCACTCCACTCCAATCCACACCTCTCCACTCCACTCCACTCCACTCCACTCCGCTCCGCACCACTCTACTCCACTCCACTCCACTCCACTCCACTCCACTCCACTCCACGCAACTCCACTCCACTCCACTCCACTCCACACCACACCTCTCCACTCCACTCCACTCCACACCTCTCCACTCCACTCCACTCCACTCCGTTTTACGCCTCTCCACTCCACTCCACTCCACTCCACTCCACTCAACACCACACCTCTCCACTCCACTCCACTCCGCTCCGCACCACTCTACTCCACTCCACACCACACCTCTCCACTCCACTACACTCCACTCCACTCCACACCTCTCCACTCCACTCCACTCCACTCCACTCCACTCCACTCCACTCCACTCCACACCTCTCCACTCCACTCCACTCCACTCCACTCCACTCCGTTTTACTCCTCTCCACTCCTCTCCACTCCACTCCACTCCACTCCACTCCACTCCACTCCACTCCACACCACACCTCTCCACTCCACTCCACTCCAATCCACACCTCTCCACTCCACTCCACTCCACTCCACTCCACTCCACTCCGCTCCGCACCACTCTACTCCACTCCACTCCACTCCACTCCACTCCACTCCACTCCACGCAACTCCACTCCACTCCACTCCACTCCACACCACACCTCTCCACTCCACTCCACTCCACACCTCTCCACTCCACTCCACTCCACTCCACTCCACTCCACTCCACTCCACACCACACCTCTCCACTCCACTACACTCCACTCCACTCCACACCTCTCCACTCTACTCCACTCCACTCCACTCCACTCCACTCCACTCCACTCCACTCCACTCCACTTCACTCCACTCCACTCCGTTTTACTCCACTCCACTCCGTTTTACTCCACTCCACTCCACTCCACTCCACTCCACTCCACTCCACTCCACTCCACTCCACTCCACTCCACTCCACACGTCTCCACTCCACTCCACTCCACTCCGCACCACTCTACTCCACTCCACTCCACACCTCTCCACTCTACTCCACTCCACTCCACTCCACTCCACTCCACTCCACTCCACTCCACTTCACTCCACTCCACTCCGTTTTACTCCACTCCACTCCGTTTTACTCCACTCCACTCCACTCCACTCCACTCCACTCCACTCCACTCCACTCCACTCCACTCCACTCAACACCACACCTCTCCACTCCACTCCACTCCGCTCCGCACCACTCTACTCCACTCCACACCACACCTCTCCACTCCACTACACTCCACTCCACTCCACACCTCTCCACTCCACTCCACTCCACTCCACTCAACACCACACCTCTCCACTCCACTCCACTCCGCTCCGCACCACTCTACTCCACTCCACTCCACTCCACTCCACTCCACTCCACTCCACTCCACTCCACTCCACACCACACCTCTCCACTCCACTACACTCCACTCCACTCCACACCTCTCCACTCTACTCCACTCCACTCCACTCCACTCCACTCCACTCCACTCCACTCCACTCCACTTCACTCCACTCCACTCCGTTTTACTCCACTCCACTCCGTTTTACTCCACTCCACTCCACTCCACTCCACTCCACTCCACTCCACTCCACTCCACTCCACTCCACTCCACTCCACACGTCTCCACTCCACTCCACTCCACTCTACTCCACTCCACTCCACTCCACTCCACTCCACTCCACTCCACTCCACTCCACTCCACTCAACTCCACTCCACTCCACTCCTCTCCACTCCACTCCACTCCACTCCACTCCACTCCGTTTTACTCCTCTCCACTCCACTCCACTCCACTCCACTCCACTCCACTCCACTCCACTCCACTCCACTCCACTCCACTCCAGTCCACTCCACTCCACACCTCTCCACTCCACTCCACTCCACTCCACTCCGTTTTACTCCTCTCCACTCCACTCCTCTCCACTCCACTCCACTCCACTCCACTCTACTCCGTTTTACTCCTCTCCACTCCACTCCACTCCACTCCACTCCACTCCACTCCGTTTTACTCCTCTCCACTCCACTCCACTCCACTCCACTCTACTCCACTCAACACCACACCTCTCCACTCCACTCCACTCCGCTCCGCACCACTCCACTCCACTCCACTCCACTCCACTCCACTCCACTCCACTCCACTCCACACCACACCTCTCCACTCCACTCCACTCCAATCCACACCTCTCCACTCCACTCCACTCCACTCCACTCCGCTCCGCACCACTCTACTCCACTCCACTCCACTCCACTCCACTCCACTCCACTCCACTCCACTCCACTCCACTCCACTCCTCTCCACTCCACTCCACTCCACTCCACTCCACTCCGTTTTACTCCTCTCCACTCCACTCCACTCCACTCCACTCCACTCCACTCCACTCCACTCCACTCCACTCCACACCTCTCCACTCCACTCCACTCCACTCCACTCCGTTTTACTCCTCTCCACTCCACTCCTCTCCACTCCACTCCACTCCACTCCACTCTACTCCGTTTTACTCCTCTCCACTCCACTCCACTCCACTCCACTCCACTCCACTCCACTCCGTTTTACTCCTCTCCACTCCACTCCACTCCACTCCACTCCACTCCACTCTACTCCACTCAACACCACACCTCTCCACTCCACTCCACTCCGCTCCGCACCACTCCACTCCACTCCACTCCACTCCACTCCACTCCACTCCACTCCACACCACACCTCTCCACTCCACTCCACTCCAATCCACACCTCTCCACTCCACTCCACTCCACTCCACTCCGCTCCGCACCACTCTACTCCACTCCACTCCACTCCACTCCACTCCACTCCACGCAACTCCACTCCACTCCACTCCACTCCACACCACACCTCTCCACTCCACTCCACTCCACACCTCTCCACTCCACTCCACTCCACTCCGTTTTACGCCTCTCCACTCCACTCCACTCCACTCCACTCCACTCCACTCAACACCACACCTCTCCACTCCACTCCACTCCGCTCCGCACCACTCTACTCCACTCCACACCACACCTCTCCACTCCACTACACTCCACTCCACTCCACACCTCTCCACTCCACTCCACTCCACTCCACTCCACTCCACTCCACTCCACTTCACTCCACTCCACTCCGTTTTACTCCTCTCCACTCCACTCCACTCCACTCCACTCCACTCCACTCCACTCCACTCCACTCCACTCCACTCCACTCCACTCCACTCCACTCTACTCCACTCAACACCACACCTCTCCACTCCACTCCACTCCGCTCCGCACCACTCTACTCCACTCCACTCCACTCCACTCCACTCCACTCCACACCACACCTCTCCACTCCACTCCACTCCAATCCACACCTCTCCACTCCACTCCACTCCACTCCACTCCGCTCCGCACCTCTCTACTCCACTCCACTCCACTCCACTCCACTCCACTCCACTCCACTCCACTCCACTCCACGCAACTCCACTCCACTCCACTCCACTCCACTCCACACCACACCTCTCCACTCCACTCCACTCCACACCTCTCCACTCCACTCCACTCCACTCCGTTTTACGCCTCTCCACTCCACTCCACTCCACTCCACTCCACTCCACTCAACACCACACCTCTCCACTCCACTCCACTCCGCTCCGCACCACTCTACTCCACTCCACTCCACACCTCTCCACTCCACTCCACTCCACTCCACTCCACTCCACTCCACTCCACTCCACTCCACTCCACTACACTCCACTGCACTCCGTTTTACTCCTCTCCACTCCACTCCACTCCACTCCACTCCACTCCACTCCACTCCACTCCACTCCACTCCACACGTCTCCACTCCACTCCACTCCACTCTACTCCACTCGACTCCACTCCACTCCACTCCACTCCACTCCACTCCACTCCACTCCACTCCACTCCACTCCTCTCCACTCCACTCCACTCCACTCCACTCCACTCCACTCCACTCCACTCCGTTTTACTCCTCTCCACTACACTCCTCTCCACTCCACTCCACTCCACTCAACTCCACTCCACTCCACTCCACACCTCTCCACTCCACTCCACTCCACTCCACTCCGTTTTACTCCTCTCCACTCCACTCCTATCCACTCCACTCCACTCCACTCCACTCCACTCCGTTTTACTCCTCTCCACTCCACTCCACTCCACTCCACTCCACTCCACTCCACTCCACTCCACTCCACTCCACTCCACTCCACTCCACTCCACTCCACTCCACTCCACTTCACTCCACTCCACTCCGTTTTACTCCACTCCACTCCACTCCACTCCACTCCACTCCACTCCACTCCACTCCACACGTCTCCACTCCACTCCACTCCACTCTACTCCACTCCACTCCACTCCACTCCACTCCACTCCACTCCACTCCACTCCACTCCTCTCCACTCCACTCCACTCCACTCCACTCCACTCCGTTTTACTCCTCTCCACTCCACTCCACTCCACTCCACTCCACTCCACTCCACTCCACTCCACTCCACTCCACTCCAGTCCACTCCACTCCACACCTCTCCACTCCACTCCACTCCACTCCACTCCGTTTTACTCCTCTCCACTCCACTCCTCTCCACTCCACTCCACTCCACTCCACTCTACTCCGTTTTACTCCTCTCCACTCCACTCCACTCCACTCCACTCCGTTTTACTCCTCTCCACTCCACTCAACTCCACTCCACTCCACTCCACTCTACTCCACTCAACACCACACCTCTCCACTCCACTCCACTCCGCTCCGCACCACTCCACTCCACTCCACTCCACTCCACTCCACTCCACTCCACTCCACTCCACTCCACTCCACTCCACACCACACCTCTCCACTCCACTCCACTCCAATCCACACCTCTCCACTCCACTCCACTCCACTCCGCTCCGCACCACTCTACTCCACTCCACTCCACTCCACTCCACTCCACTCCACTCCACTCCACTCCACTCCACTCCACTCCACTCCACTCCACTCCACTCCACTCCACTCCTCTCCACTCCACTCCACTCCACTCCACTCCACTCCGTTTTACTCCTCTCCACTCCACTCCACTCCACTCCACTCCACTCCACTCCACTCCACTCCACTCCACTCCAGTCCACTCCACTCCACTCCACTCCACTCCGTTTTACTCCTCTCCACTCCACTCCTCTCCACTCCACTCCACTCCACTCCACTCTACTCCGTTTTACTCCTCTCCACTCCACTCCACTCCACTCCACTCCACTCCACTCCACTCCACTCCGTTTTACTCCTCTCCACTCCACTCCACTCCACTCCACTCCACTCCACTCTACTCCACTCAACACCACACCTCTCCACTCCACTCCACTCCGCTCCGCACCGCTCCACTCCACTCCACTCCACTCCACTCCACTCCACTCCACTCCACTCCACTCCACTCCACTCCACTCCACTCCACTCCACTCCACACCACACCTCTCCACTCCACTCCACTCCAATCCACACCTCTCCACTCCACTCCACTCCACTCCACTCCGCTCCGCACCACTCTACTCCACTCCACTCCACTCCACTCCACTCCACTCCACGCAACTCCACTCCACTCCACTCCACTCCACACCACACCTCTCCACTCCACTCCACTCCACACCTCTCCACTCCACTCCACTCCACTCCGTTTTACGCCTCTCCACTCCACTCCACTCCACTCCACTCCACTCCACTCAACACCACACCTCTCCACTCCACTCCACTCCGCTCCGCACCACTCTACTCCACTCCACACCACACCTCTCCACTCCACTACACTCCACTCCACTCCACACCTCTCCACTCCACTCCACTCCACTCCACTCCACTCCACTCCACTCCACTTCACTCCACTCCACTCCGTTTTACTCCTCTCCACTCCACTCCACTCCACTCCACTCCACTCCACTCCACTCCACTCCACTCCACTCCACTCCACTCCACTCCACTCCACTCTACTCCACTCAACACCACACCTCTCCACTCCACTCCACTCCGCTCCGCACCACTCTACTCCACTCCACTCCACTCCACTCCACTCCACTCCACACCACACCTCTCCACTCCACTCCACTCCAATCCACACCTCTCCACTCCACTCCACTCCACTCCACTCCGCTCCGCACCACTCTACTCCACTCCACTCCACTCCACTCCACTCCACTCCACTCCACGCAACTCCACTCCACTCCACTCCACTCCACACCACACCTCTCCACTCCACTCCACTCCACACCTCTCCACTCCACTCCACTCCACTCCGTTTTACGCCTCTCCACTCCACTCCACTCCACTCCACTCCACTCCACTCAACACCACACCTCTCCACTCCACTCCACTCCGCTCCGCACCACTCTACTCCACTCCACACCACACCTCTCCACTCCACTACACTCCACTCCACTCCACACCTCTCCACTCCACTCCACTCCACTCCACTCCACTCCACTCACTCCACTCCACTCCACTCCACTCCACTCCACTCCACTCCACTCCACTCCACACGTCTCCACTCCACTCCACTCCACGCAACTCCACTCCACTCCACTCCACTCCACTCCACTCCACTCCACACGTCTCCACTCCACTCCACTCCACTCTACTCCACTCGACTCCACTCCACTCCACTCCACTCCACTCCACTCCACTCCACTCCACTCCACTCCTCTCCACTCCACTCCACTCCACTCCACTCCACTCCACTCCACTCCGTTTTACTCCTCTCCACTACACTCCTCTCCACTCCACTCCACTCCACTCAACTCCACTCCACTCCACTCCACACCTCTCCACTCCACTCCACTCCACTCCACTCCGTTTTACTCCTCTCCACTCCACTCCTATCCACTCCACTCCACTCCACTCCACTCCACTCCGTTTTACTCCTCTCCACTCCACTCCACTCCACTCCACTCCACTCCACTCCACTCCACTCCACTCAACACCACACCTCTCCACTCCACTCCACTCTGCTCCGCACCACTCTACTCCACTCCACTCCACTCCACTCCACTCCACTCCACTCCACTCCACTCCACTCCACTCACACTCCACACCACACCTCTCCACTCCACTCCACTCCAATCCACACCTCTCCACTCCACTCCACTCCACTCCACTCCACTCCGCTCCGCACCACTCTACTCCACTCCACTCCACTCCACTCCACTCCACTCCACTCCACTCCACTTCACTCCACTCCACTCCGTTTTACTCCTCTCCACTCCACTCCACTCCACTCCACTCACTCCACTCCACTCCACTCCACTCCACTCCACTCCACTCCACTCCACTCCACTCCACTCCACACGTCTCCACTCCACTCCACTCCACTCTACTCCACTCCACTCCACTCCACTCCACTCCACTCCACTCCACTCCTCTCCACTCCACTCCTCTCCACTCCACTCCGTTTTACTCCTCTCCACTACACTCCTCTCCACTCCACTCCACTCCACTCCACTCCACTCCACTCCACTCCACTCCACTCCACTCCACTCCACTCCACTCCACTCCACACCTCTCCACTCCACTCCACTCCACTCCACTCCGTTTTACTCCTCTCCACTCCACTCCTATCCACTCCACTCCACTCCACTCCACTCCACTCCGTTTTACTCCTCTCCACTCCACTCCACTCCACTCCACTCCACTCCACTCCACTCCACTCCACTCCACTCCACTCCACTCTACTCCACTCAACACCACACCTCTCCACTCCACTCCACTCTGCTCCGCACCACTCTACTCCACTCCACTCCACTCCACTCCACTCCACTCCACTCCACTCCACTCCACTCCACTCCACTCCAATCCACACCTCTCCACTCCACTCCACTCCACTCCACTCCACTCCTCTCCACTCCACTCCGTTTTACTCCTCTCCACTACACTCCTCTCCACTCCACTCCACTCCACTCCACTCCACTCCACTCCACTCCACTCCACTCCACTCCACTCCACTCCACTCCACTCCACTCCACACCTCTCCACTCCACTCCACTCCACTCCACTCCGTTTTACTCCTCTCCACTCCACTCCTATCCACTCCACTCCACTCCACTCCACTCCACTCCGTTTTACTCCTCTCCACTCCACTCCACTCCACTCCACTCCACTCCACTCCACTCCACTCCACTCCACTCCACTCCACTCCACTCCACTCTACTCCACTCAACACCACACCTCTCCACTCCACTCCACTCTGCTCCGCACCACTCTACTCCACTCCACTCCACTCCACTCCACTCCACTCCACTCCACTCCACTCCACTCCACTCCACTCCACTCCACTCCAATCCACACCTCTCCACTCCACTCCACTCCACTCCACTCCGCTCCACTCCACACCACACCTCTCCACTCCACTCCACTCCACTCCACTCCACTCCACTCCACACCTCTCCACTCCACTCCACTCCACTCCACTCCACTCCACTCCACTCCACTCCGTTTTACTCCTCTCCACTCCACTCCTCTCCACTCCACTCCACTCCACTCCACTCCACCCCACATCTCCACTCCACTCCACTCCACTCCACTCCACTCCGTTTTACTCCTCTCCACTCCACTCCACTGCACTCCACTGCACTCCACTCCACTGCACTCCACTCCACTCCACTCCACTCCACTCCACTCCACTCCACTCCACTCCACTCCGTTTTACTCCTCTCCACTCCACTCCACTCCACTCCACTCCACTCCACTCCACCCCACATCTCCACTCCACTCCACTCCACTCCACTCCACTCCACTCCACTCCACTCCACTCCGTTTTACTCCTCTCCACTCCACTCCACTCCACTCCACTGCACTCCACTCCACTCCACTCCACTCCACTCCACTCCACTCCACTCCACTCCACTCCACTCCACTCCGTTTTACTCCTCTCCACTCCACTCCACTCCACTCCACTCCACTCCACTCCACACCTCTCCACTCCACTCCACTCCACTCCACTCCGTTTTACTCCTCTCCACTCCACTCCTCTCCACTCCACTCCACTCCACTCCACTCTACTCCGTTTTACTCCTCTCCACTCCACTCCACTCCACTCCACTCCACTCCACTCCGTTTTACTCCTCTCCACTCCACTCCACTCCACTCCACTCTACTCCACTCAACACCACACCTCTCCACTCCACTCCACTCCGCTCCGCACCACTCCACTCCACTCCACTCCACTCCACTCCACTCCACTCCACTCCACACCACACCTCTCCACTCCACTCCACTCCAATCCACACCTCTCCACTCCACTCCACTCCACTCCACTCCGCTCCGCACCACTCTACTCCACTCCACTCCACTCCACTCCACTCCACTCCACTCCACTCCACTCCACTCCACTCCACTCCACTCCACTCCTCTCCACTCCACTCCACTCCACTCCACTCCACTCCGTTTTACTCCTCTCCACTCCACTCCACTCCACTCCACTCCACTCCACTCCACTCCACTCCACTCCACTCCACACCTCTCCACTCCACTCCACTCCACTCCACTCCGTTTTACTCCTCTCCACTCCACTCCTCTCCACTCCACTCCACTCCACTCCACTCTACTCCGTTTTACTCCTCTCCACTCCACTCCACTCCACTCCACTCCACTCCACTCCACTCCGTTTTACTCCTCTCCACTCCACTCCACTCCACTCCACTCCACTCTACTCCACTCAACACCACACCTCTCCACTCCACTCCACTCCGCTCCGCACCACTCCACTCCACTCCACTCCACTCCACTCCACTCCACTCCACTCCACTCCACACCACACCTCTCCACTCCACTCCACTCCAATCCACACCTCTCCACTCCACTCCACTCCACTCCACTCCGCTCCGCACCACTCTACTCCACTCCACTCCACTCCACTCCACTCCACTCCACTCCACGCAACTCCACTCCACTCCACTCCACTCCACACCACACCTCTCCACTCCACTCCACTCCACACCTCTCCACTCCACTCCACTCCACTCCGTTTTACGCCTCTCCACTCCACTCCACTCCACTCCACTCCACTCCACTCAACACCACACCTCTCCACTCCACTCCACTCCGCTCCGCACCACTCTACTCCACTCCACACCACACCTCTCCACTCCACTACACTCCACTCCACTCCACACCTCTCCACTCCACTCCACTCCACTCCACTCCACTCCACTCCACTCCACTTCACTCCACTCCACTCCGTTTTACTCCTCTCCACTCCACTCCACTCCACTCCACTCCACTCCACTCCACTCCACTCCACTCCACTCCACTCCACTCCACTCCACTCTACTCCACTCAACACCACACCTCTCCACTCCACTCCACTCCGCTCCGCACCACTCTACTCCACTCCACTCCACTCCACTCCACTCCACTCCACACCACACCTCTCCACTCCACTCCACTCCAATCCACACCTCTCCACTCCACTCCACTCCACTCCACTCCGCTCCGCACCTCTCTACTCCACTCCACTCCACTCCACTCCACTCCACTCCACTCCACGCAACTCCACTCCACTCCACTCCACTCCACTCCACACCACACCTCTCCACTCCACTCCACTCCACACCTCTCCACTCCACTCCACTCCACTCCGTTTTACGCCTCTCCACTCCACTCCACTCCACTCCACTCCACTCCACTCAACACCACACCTCTCCACTCCACTCCACTCCGCTCCGCACCACTCTACTCCACTCCACTCCACACCTCTCCACTCCACTCCACTCCACTCCACTCCACTCCACTCCACTCCACTCCACTCCACTCCACTCCACTCCACTACACTCCACTGCACTCCGTTTTACTCCTCTCTACTCCACTCCACTCCACTCCACTCCACTCCACTCCACTCCACTCCACTCCACTCCACTCCACTCCACACGTCTCCACTCCACTCCACTCCACTCTACTCCACTCGACTCCACTCCACTCCACTCCACTCCACTCCACTCCACTCCACTCCACTCCTCTCCACTCCACTCCACTCCACTCCACTCCACTCCACTCCACTCCACTCCACTCCACTCCACTCCGTTTTACTCCTCTCCACTACACTCCTCTCCACTCCACTCCACTCCACTCAACTCCACTCCACTCCACTCCACACCTCTCCACTCCACTCCACTCCACTCCACTCCGTTTTACTCCTCTCCACTCCACTCCTATCCACTCCACTCCACTCCACTCCACTCCACTCCGTTTTACTCCTCTCCACTCCACTCCACTCCACTCCACTCCACTCCACTCCACTCCACTCCACTCCACTCCACTCCACTCCACTCCACTCCACTCCACTTCACTCCACTCCACTCCGTTTTACTCCACTCCACTCCACTCCACTCCACTCCACTCCACTCCACTCCACACGTCTCCACTCCACTCCACTCCACTCTACTCCACTCCACTCCACTCCACTCCACTCCACTCCACTCCACTCCACTCCACTCCACTCCTCTCCACTCCACTCCACTCCACTCCACTCCACTCCGTTTTACTCCTCTCCACTCCACTCCACTCCACTCCACTCCACTCCACTCACTCCACTCCACTCCACTCCACTCCACTCCACTCCAGTCCACTCCACTCCACACCTCTCCACTCCACTCCACTCCACTCCACTCCGTTTTACTCCTCTCCACTCCACTCCTCTCCACTCCACTCCACTCCACTCCACTCTACTCCGTTTTACTCCTCTCCACTCCACTCCACTCCACTCCACTCCGTTTTACTCCTCTCCACTCCACTCCACTCCACTCCACTCCACTCCACTCTACTCCACTCAACACCACACCTCTCCACTCCACTCCACTCCGCTCCGCACCACTCCACTCCACTCCACTCCACTCCACTCCACTCCACTCCACTCCACTCCACTCCACACCACACCTCTCCACTCCACTCCACTCCAATCCACACCTCTCCACTCCACTCCACTCCACTCCGCTCCGCACCACTCTACTCCACTCCACTCCACTCCACTCCACTCCACTCCACTCCACTCCACTCCACTCCACTCCACTCCACTCCACTCCACTCCTCTCCACTCCACTCCACTCCACTCCACTCCACTCCGTTTTACTCCTCTCCACTCCACTCCACTCCACTCCACTCCACTCCACTCCACTCCACTCCACTCCAGTCCACTCCACTCCACTCCACTCCACTCCGTTTTACTCCTCTCCACTCCACTCCTCTCCACTCCACTCCACTCCACTCCACTCTACTCCGTTTTACTCCTCTCCACTCCACTCCACTCCACTCCACTCCACTCCACTCCACTCCACTCCACTCCGTTTTACTCCTCTCCACTCCACTCCACTCCACTCCACTCCACTCCACTCCACTCTACTCCACTCAACACCACACCTCTCCACTCCACTCCACTCCGCTCCGCACCACTCCACTCCACTCCACTCCACTCCACTCCACTCCACTCCACTCCACTCCACTCCACTCCACTCCACTCCACACCACACCTCTCCACTCCACTCCACTCCAATCCACACCTCTCCACTCCACTCCACTCCACTCCACTCCGCTCCGCACCACTCTACTCCACTCCACTCCACTCCACTCCACTCCACTCCACGCAACTCCACTCCACTCCACTCCACTCCACACCACACCTCTCCACTCCACTCCACTCCACACCTCTCCACTCCACTCCACTCCACTCCGTTTTACGCCTCTCCACTCCACTCCACTCCACTCCACTCCACTCAACACCACACCTCTCCACTCCACTCCACTCCGCTCCGCACCACTCTACTCCACTCCACACCACACCTCTCCACTCCACTACACTCCACTCCACTCCACACCTCTCCACTCCACTCCACTCCACTCCACTCCACTCCACTCCACTCCACTCCACTCCACTCCACTTCACTCCACTCCACTCCGTTTTACTCCTCTCCACTCCACTCCACTCCACTCCACTCCACTCCACTCCACTCCACTCCACTCCACTCCACTCCACTCCACTCTACTCCACTCAACACCACACCTCTCCACTCCACTCCACTCCGCTCCGCACCACTCTACTCCACTCCACTCCACTCCACTCCACTCCACTCCACTCCACACCACACCTCTCCACTCCACTCCACTCCAATCCACACCTCTCCACTCCACTCCACTCCACTCCACTCCGCTCCGCACCACTCTACTCCACTCCACTCCACTCCACTCCACTCCACTCCACTCCACGCAACTCCACTCCACTCCACTCCACTCCACACCACACCTCTCCACTCCACTCCACTCCACACCTCTCCACTCCACTCCACTCCACTCCGTTTTACGCCTCTCCACTCCACTCCACTCCACTCCACTCCACTCAACACCACACCTCTCCACTCCACTCCACTCCGCTCCGCACCACTCTACTCCACTCCACACCACACCTCTCCACTCCACTACACTCCACTCCACTCCACACCTCTCCACTCCACTCCACTCCACTCCACTCCACTCCACTCCACTCCACTCCACTCCACTCCACTCCACTCCACTCCACACGTCTCCACTCCACTCCACTCCACTCTACTCCACTCGACTCCACTCCACTCCACTCCACTCCACTCCACACGTCTCCACTCCACTCCACTCCACTCTACTCCACTCGACTCCACTCCACTCCACTCCACTCCACTCCACTCCACTCCACTCCACTCCACTCCACTCCACTCCACTCCTCTCCACTCCACTCCACTCCACTCCACTCCACTCCACTCCACTCCGTTTTACTCCTCTCCACTACACTCCTCTCCACTCCACTCCACTCCACTCAACTCCACTCCACTCCACTCCACACCTCTCCACTCCACTCCACTCCACTCCACTCCGTTTTACTCCTCTCCACTCCACTCCTATCCACTCCACTCCACTCCACTCCACTCCACTCCGTTTTACTCCTCTCCACTCCACTCCACTCCACTCCACTCCACTCCACTCCACTCCACTCCACTCCACTCCACTCAACACCACACCTCTCCACTCCACTCCACTCTGCTCCGCACCACTCTACTCCACTCCACTCCACTCCACTCCACTCCACTCCACTCCACTCCACTCCACTCCACTCCACTCCACACCACACCTCTCCACTCCACTCCACTCCAATCCACACCTCTCCACTCCACTCCACTCCACTCCACTCCACTCCGCTCCGCACCACTCTACTCCACTCCACTCCACTCCACTCCACTCCACTCCACTCCACTCCACTCCACTTCACTCCACTCCACTCCGTTTTACTCCTCTCCACTCCACTCCACTCCACTCCACTCCACTCCACTCCACTCCACTCCACTCCACTCCACTCCACTCCACTCCACTCCACTCCACTCCACACGTCTCCACTCCACTCCACTCCACTCTACTCCACTCCACTCCACTCCACTCCACTCCACTCCACTCCACTCCTCTCCACTCCACTCCTCTCCACTCCACTCCGTTTTACTCCTCTCCACTACACTCCTCTCCACTCCACTCCACTCCACTCCACTCCACTCCACTCCACTCCACTCCACTCCACTCCACTCCACTCCACACCTCTCCACTCCACTCCACTCCACTCCACTCCGTTTTACTCCTCTCCACTCCACTCCTATCCACTCCACTCCACTCCACTCCACTCCACTCCGTTTTACTCCTCTCCACTCCACTCCACTCCACTCCACTCCACTCCACTCCACTCCACTCCACTCCACTCCACTCCACTCCACTCCACTCCACTCCACTCTACTCCACTCAACACCACACCTCTCCACTCCACTCCACTCTGCTCCGCACCACTCTACTCCACTCCACTCCACTCCACTCCACTCCACTCCACTCCACTCCACTCCACTCCACTCCACTCCACTCCAATCCACACCTCTCCACTCCACTCCACTCCACTCCACTCCACTCCTCTCCACTCCACTCCGTTTTACTCCTCTCCACTACACTCCTCTCCACTCCACTCCACTCCACTCCACTCCACTCCACTCCACTCCACTCCACTCCACTCCACTCCACTCCACTCCACTCCACACCTCTCCACTCCACTCCACTCCACTCCACTCCACTCCGTTTTACTCCTCTCCACTCCACTCCTATCCACTCCACTCCACTCCACTCCACTCCACTCCGTTTTACTCCTCTCCACTCCACTCCACTCCACTCCACTCCACTCCACTCCACTCCACTCCACTCCACTCCACTCCACTCCACTCCACTCTACTCCACTCAACACCACACCTCTCCACTCCACTCCACTCTGCTCCGCACCACTCTACTCCACTCCACTCCACTCCACTCCACTCCACTCCACTCCACTCCACTCCACTCCACTCCACTCCACTCCACTCCAATCCACACCTCTCCACTCCACTCCACTCCACTCCACTCCGCTCCACTCCACACCACACCTCTCCACTCCACTCCACTCCACTCCACTCCACTCCACTCCACACCTCTCCACTCCACTCCACTCCACTCCACTCCACTCCACTCCACTCCACTCCGTTTTACTCCTCTCCACTCCACTCCTCTCCACTCCACTCCACTCCACTCCACTCCACCCCACATCTCCACTCCACTCCACTCCACTCCACTCCACTCCGTTTTACTCCTCTCCACTCCACTCCACTGCACTCCACTGCACTCCACTCCACTGCACTCCACTCCACTCCACTCCACTCCACTCCACTCCACTCCACTCCACTCCACTCCGTTTTACTCCTCTCCACTCCACTCCACTCCACTCCACTCCACTCCACTCCACTCCACCCCACATCTCCACTCCACTCCACTCCACTCCACTCCACTCCACTCCACTCCACTCCACTCCACTCCGTTTTACTCCTCTCCACTCCACTCCACTCCACTCCACTGCACTCCACTCCACTCCACTCCACTCCACTCCACTCCACTCCACTCCACTCCACTCCGTTTTACTCCTCTCCACTCCACTCCACTCCACTCCACTCCACTCCACTCCACCCCACATCTCCACTCCACTCCACTCCACTCCACTCCACTCCACTCCACTCCACTCCACTCCGTTTTACTCCTCTCCACTCCACTCCACTCCACTCCACTGCACTCCACTCCACTGCACTCCACTCCACTCCACTCCACTCCACTCCACTCCACTCCACTCCACTCCGTTTTACTCCTCTCCACTCCACTCCTCTCCACTCCACTCCACTCCACTCCACTCCACTCCACTCCACTCCACTCCACTCCACTCCACTCCACTCCACTCCACTCCACTCCACTCCACTCCACTCCACACCTCTCCACTCCACTCCACTCTACTCCACTCCGTTTTACTCCTCTCCACTCCACTCCACTCCACTCCACTCCACTCCACTCCACTCCACCCCACATCTCCACTCCACTCCACTCCACTCCACTCCACTCCACTCCACTCCACTCCGTTTTACTCCTCTCCACTCCACTCCACTCCACTCCACTGCACTCCACTCCACTCCACTCCACTCCACTCCACTCCACTCCACTCCGTTTTACTCCTCTCCACTCCACTCCTCTCCACTCCACTCCACTCCACTCCACTCCACTCCACTCCACTCCACTCCACTCCACTCCACTCCACTCCACTCCACTCCACTCCACTCCACTCCACGCAACTCCACTCCACTCCACTCCACTCCACACCACACCTCTCCACTCCACTCCACTCCACACCTCTCCACTCCACTCCACTCCACTCCGTTTTACGCCTCTCCACTCCACTCCACTCCACTCCACTCCACTCCACTCAACACCACACCTCTCCACTCCACTCCACTCCGCTCCGCACCACTCTACTCCACTCCACACCACACCTCTCCACTCCACTACACTCCACTCCACTCCACACCTCTCCACTCCACTCCACTCCACTCCACTCCACTCCACTCCACTCCACTTCACTCCACTCCACTCCGTTTTACTCCTCTCCACTCCACTCCACTCCACTCCACTCCACTCCACTCCACTCCACTCCACTCCACTCCACTCCACTCCACTCCACTCCACTCCACTCTACTCCACTCAACACCACACCTCTCCACTCCACTCCACTCCGCTCCGCACCACTCTACTCCACTCCACTCCACTCCACTCCACTCCACTCCACTCCACACCACACCTCTCCACTCCACTCCACTCCAATCCACACCTCTCCACTCCACTCCACTCCACTCCACTCCGCTCCGCACCACTCTACTCCACTCCACTCCACTCCACTCCACTCCACTCCACTCCACGCAACTCCACTCCACTCCACTCCACTCCACACCACACCTCTCCACTCCACTCCACTCCACACCTCTCCACTCCACTCCACTCCACTCCGTTTTACGCCTCTCCACTCCACTCCACTCCACTCCACTCCACTCCACTCAACACCACACCTCTCCACTCCACTCCACTCCGCTCCGCACCACTCTACTCCACTCCACACCACACCTCTCCACTCCACTACACTCCACTCCACTCCACACCTCTCCACTCCACTCCACTCCACTCCACTCCACTCCACTCCACTCCACTCCACACCTCTCCACTCCACTCCACTCCACTCCACTCCACTCCGTTTTACTCCTCTCCACTCCTCTCCACTCCACTCCACTCCACTCCACTCCACTCCACTCCACTCCACTCCACACCACACCTCTCCACTCCACTCCACTCCAATCCACACCTCTCCACTCCACTCCACTCCACTCCACTCCACTCCACTCCACTCCACTCCGCTCCGCACCACTCTACTCCACTCCACTCCACTCCACTCCACTCCACTCCACGCAACTCCACTCCACTCCACTCCACTCCACACCACACCTCTCCACTCCACTCCACTCCACACCTCTCCACTCCACTCCACTCCACTCCACTCCGTTTTACGCCTCTCCACTCCACTCCACTCCACTCCACTCAACACCACACCTCTCCACTCCACTCCACTCCGCTCCGCACCACTCTACTCCACTCCACTCCACTCCACTCCACTCCACTCCACTCCACTCCACTCCACTCCACTCCACACCACACCTCTCCACTCCACTACACTCCACTCCACTCCACACCTCTCCACTCTACTCCACTCCACTCCACTCCACTCCACTCCACTCCACTCCACTCCACTCCACTTCACTCCACTCCACTCCGTTTTACTCCACTCCACTCCGTTTTACTCCACTCCACTCCACTCCACTCCACTCCACTCCACTCCACTCCACTCCACTCCACTCCACTCCACTCCACTCCACTCCACTCCACTCCACTCCACACGTCTCCACTCCACTCCACTCCACTCTACTCCACTCCACTCCACTCCACTCCACTCCACTCCACTCCACTCCACTCCACTCCACTCCACTCCACTCCACTCAACTCCACTCCACTCCACTCCTCTCCACTCCACTCCACTCCACTCCACTCCACTCCGTTTTACTCCTCTCCACTCCACTCCACTCCACTCCACTCCACTCCACTCCACTCCACTCCACTCCACTCCAGTCCACTCCACTCCACACCTCTCCACTCCACTCCACTCCACTCCACTCCGTTTTACTCCTCTCCACTCCACTCCTCTCCACTCCACTCCACTCCACTCCACTCTACTCCGTTTTACTCCTCTCCACTCCACTCCACTCCACTCCACTCCACTCCACTCCACTCCGTTTTACTCCTCTCCACTCCACTCCACTCCACTCCACTCTACTCCACTCAACACCACACCTCTCCACTCCACTCCACTCCGCTCCGCACCACTCCACTCCACTCCACTCCACTCCACTCCACTCCACTCCACTCCACTCCACTCCACTCCACACCACACCTCTCCACTCCACTCCACTCCAATCCACACCTCTCCACTCCACTCCACTCCACTCCACTCCGCTCCGCACCACTCTACTCCACTCCACTCCACTCCACTCCACTCCACTCCACTCCACTCCACTCCACTCCACTCCTCTCCACTCCACTCCACTCCACTCCACTCCACTCCGTTTTACTCCTCTCCACTCCACTCCACTCCACTCCACTCCACTCCACTCCACTCCACTCCACTCCACTCCACTCCACTCCACACCTCTCCACTCCACTCCACTCCACTCCACTCCGTTTTACTCCTCTCCACTCCACTCCTCTCCACTCCACTCCACTCCACTCCACTCTACTCCGTTTTACTCCTCTCCACTCCACTCCACTCCACTCCACTCCACTCCACTCCACTCCACTCCGTTTTACTCCTCTCCACTCCACTCCACTCCACTCCACTCCACTCTACTCCACTCAACACCACACCTCTCCACTCCACTCCACTCCGCTCCGCACCACTCCACTCCACTCCACTCCACTCCACTCCACTCCACTCCACTCCACACCACTCCTCTCCACTCCACTCCACTCCAATCCACACCTCTCCACTCCACTCCACTCCACTCCACTCCGCTCCGCACCACTCTACTCCACTCCACTCCACTCCACTCCACTCCACTCCACGCAACTCCACTCCACTCCACTCCACTCCACACCACACCTCTCCACTCCACTCCACTCCACACCTCTCCACTCCACTCCACTCCACTCCGTTTTACGCCTCTCCACTCCACTCCACTCCACTCCACTCCACTCCACTCAACACCACACCTCTCCACTCCACTCCACTCCGCTCCGCACCACTCTACTCCACTCCACACCACACCTCTCCACTCCACTACACTCCACTCCACTCCACACCTCTCCACTCCACTCCACTCCACTCCACTCCACTCCACTCCACTTCACTCCACTCCACTCCGTTTTACTCCTCTCCACTCCACTCCACTCCACTCCACTCCACTCCACTCCACTCCACTCCACTCCACTCCACTCCACTCCACTCCACTCCACTCTACTCCACTCAACACCACACCTCTCCACTCCACTCCACTCCGCTCCGCACCACTCTACTCCACTCCACTCCACTCCACTCCACTCCACTCCACACCACACCTCTCCACTCCACTCCACTCCAATCCACACCTTTCCACTCCACTCCACTCCACTCCACTCCGCTCCGCACCTCTCTACTCCACTCCACTCCACTCCACTCCACTCCACTCCACTCCACGCAACTCCACTCCACTCCACTCCACTCCACTCCACACCACACCTCTCCACTCCACTCCACTCCACACCTCTCCACTCCACTCCACTCCACTCCGTTTTACGCCTCTCCACTCCACTCCACTCCACTCCACTCCACTCCACTCCACTCCACTCAACACCACACCTCTCCACTCCACTCCACTCCGCTCCGCACCACTCTACTCCACTCCACTCCACACCTCTCCACTCCACTCCACTCCACTCCACTCCACTCCACTCCACTCCACTCCACTCCACTCCACTCCACTCCACTCCACTCCACTACACTCCACTGCACTCCGTTTTACTCCTCTCTACTCCACTCCACTCCACTCCACTCCACTCCACTCCACTCCACTCCACTCCACTCCACTCCACTCCACACGTCTCCACTCCACTCCACTCCACTCTACTCCACTCGACTCCACTCCACTCCACTCCACTCCACTCCACTCCACTCCACTCCACTCCACTCCACTCCACTCCACTCCTCTCCACTCCACTCCACTCCACTCCACTCCACTCCACTCCACTCCACTCCACTCCGTTTTACTCCTCTCCACTACACTCCTCTCCACTCCACTCCACTCCACTCAACTCCACTCCACTCCACTCCACACCTCTCCACTCCACTCCACTCCACTCCACTCCGTTTTACTCCTCTCCACTCCACTCCTATCCACTCCACTCCACTCCACTCCACTCCACTCCGTTTTACTCCTCTCCACTCCACTCCACTCCACTCCACTCCACTCCACTCCACTCCACTCCACTCCACTCCACTCCACTCCACTCCACTCCACTCCACTTCACTCCACTCCACTCCGTTTTACTCCACTCCACTCCACTCCACTCCACTCCACTCCACTCCACTCCACTCCACTCCACACGTCTCCACTCCACTCCACTCCACTCTACTCCACTCCACTCCACTCCACTCCACTCCACTCCACTCCACTCCACTCCACTCCACTCCACTCCACTCCTCTCCACTCCACTCCACTCCACTCCACTCCACTCCGTTTTACTCCTCTCCACTCCACTCCACTCCACTCCACTCCACTCCACTCCACTCCACTCCACTCCACTCCACTCCACTCCACTCCAGTCCACTCCACTCCACACCTCTCCACTCCACTCCACTCCACTCCACTCCGTTTTACTCCTCTCCACTCCACTCCTCTCCACTCCACTCCACTCCACTCCACTCTACTCCGTTTTACTCCTCTCCACTCCACTCCACTCCACTCCACTCCGTTTTACTCCTCTCCACTCCACTCCACTCCACTCCACTCCACTCCACTCTACTCCACTCAACACCACACCTCTCCACTCCACTCCACTCCGCTCCGCACCACTCCACTCCACTCCACTCCACTCCACTCCACTCCACTCCACTCCACACCACACCTCTCCACTCCACTCCACTCCAATCCACACCTCTCCACTCCACTCCACTCCACTCCGCTCCGCACCACTCTACTCCACTCCACTCCACTCCACTCCACTCCACTCCACTCCACTCCACTCCACTCCACTCCACTCCACTCCTCTCCACTCCACTCCACTCCACTCCACTCCACTCCGTTTTACTCCTCTCCACTCCACTCCACTCCACTCCACTCCACTCCACTCCACTCCACTCCACTCCAGTCCACTCCACTCCACTCCACTCCACTCCGTTTTACTCCTCTCCACTCCACTCCTCTCCACTCCACTCCACTCCACTCCACTCTACTCCGTTTTACTCCTCTCCACTCCACTCCACTCCACTCCACTCCACTCCACTCCACTCCACTCCGTTTTACTCCTCTCCACTCCACTCCACTCCACTCCACTCCACTCCACTCTACTCCACTCAACACCACACCTCTCCACTCCACTCCACTCCGCTCCGCACCACTCCACTCCACTCCACTCCACTCCACTCCACTCCACTCCACTCCACTCCACTCCACTCCACTCCACACCACACCTCTCCACTCCACTCCACTCCAATCCACACCTCTCCACTCCACTCCACTCCACTCCACTCCGCTCCGCACCACTCTACTCCACTCCACTCCACTCCACTCCACTCCACTCCACGCAACTCCACTCCACTCCACTCCACTCCACACCACACCTCTCCACTCCACTCCACTCCACACCTCTCCACTCCACTCCACTCCACTCCGTTTTACGCCTCTCCACTCCACTCCACTCCACTCCACTCCACTCCACTCAACACCACACCTCTCCACTCCACTCCACTCCGCTCCGCACCACTCTACTCCACTCCACACCACACCTCTCCACTCCACTACACTCCACTCCACTCCACACCTCTCCACTCCACTCCACTCCACTCCACTCCACTCCACTCCACTCCACTCCACTCCACTTCACTCCACTCCACTCCGTTTTACTCCTCTCCACTCCACTCCACTCCACTCCACTCCACTCCACTCCACTCCACTCCACTCCACTCCACTCCACTCCACTCCACTCCACTCTACTCCACTCAACACCACACCTCTCCACTCCACTCCACTCCGCTCCGCACCACTCTACTCCACTCCACTCCACTCCACTCCACTCCACTCCACTCCACACCACACCTCTCCACTCCACTCCACTCCAATCCACACCTCTCCACTCCACTCCACTCCACTCCACTCCGCTCCGCACCACTCTACTCCACTCCACTCCACTCCACTCCACTCCACTCCACTCCACGCAACTCCACTCCACTCCACTCCACTCCACACCACACCTCTCCACTCCACTCCACTCCACACCTCTCCACTCCACTACACTCCACTCCACTCCACACCTCTCCACTCCACTCCACTCCACTCCACTCCACTCCACTCCACTCCACTCCACTCCACTCCACTCCACTCCACTCCACTCCACACGTCTCCACTCCACTCCACTCCACTCTACTCCACTCGACTCCACTCCACTCCACTCCACTCCACTCCACACGTCTCCACTCCACTCCACTCCACTCTACTCCACTCGACTCCACTCCACTCCACTCCACTCCACTCCACTCCACTCCACTCCACTCCACTCCACTCCACTCCTCTCCACTCCACTCCACTCCACTCCACTCCACTCCACTCCACTCCGTTTTACTCCTCTCCACTACACTCCTCTCCACTCCACTCCACTCCACTCAACTCCACTCCACTCCACTCCACACCTCTCCACTCCACTCCACTCCACTCCACTCCGTTTTACTCCTCTCCACTCCACTCCTATCCACTCCACTCCACTCCACTCCACTGCACTCCGTTTTACTCCTCTCCACTCCACTCCACTCCACTCCACTCCACTCCACTCCACTCCACTCCACTCCACTCCACTCCACTCCACTCCACTCCACTCAACACCACACCTCTCCACTCCACTCCACTCTGCTCCGCACCACTCTACTCCACTCCACTCCACTCCACTCCACTCCACTCCACTCCACTCCACTCCATTCCACTCCACACCACACCTCTCCACTCCACTCCACTCCAATCCACACCTCTCCACTCCACTCCACTCCACTCCACTCCACTCCGCTCCGCACCACTCTACTCCACTCCACTCCACTCCACTCCACTCCACTCCACTCCACTCCACTTCACTCCACTCCACTCCGTTTTACTCCTCTCCACTCCACTCCACTCCACTCCACTCCACTCCACTCCACTCCACTCCACTCCACTCCACTCCACTCCACTCCACACGTCTCCACTCCACTCCACTCCACTCTACTCCACTCCACTCCACTCCACTCCACTCCACTCCACTCCACTCCTCTCCACTCCACTCCTCTCCACTCCACTCCGTTTTACTCCTCTCCACTACACTCCTCTCCACTCCACTCCACTCCACTCCACTCCACTCCACTCCACTCCACTCCACTCCACTCCACTCCACTCCACTCCACTCCACACCTCTCCACTCCACTCCACTCCACTCCACTCCGTTTTACTCCTCTCCACTCCACTCCTATCCACTCCACTCCACTCCACTCCACTCCACTCCGTTTTACTCCTCTCCACTCCACTCCACTCCACTCCACTCCACTCCACTCCACTCCACTCCACTCCACTCTACTCCACTCAACACCACACCTCTCCACTCCACTCCACTCTGCTCCGCACCACTCTACTCCACTCCACTCCACTCCACTCCACTCCACTCCACTCCACTCCACTCCACTCCACTCCAATCCACACCTCTCCACTCCACTCCACTCCACTCCACTCCTCTCCACTCCACTCCGTTTTACTCCTCTCCACTACACTCCTCTCCACTCCACTCCACTCCACTCCACTCCACTCCACTCCACTCCACTCCACTCCACTCCACTCCACTCCACTCCACTCCACACCTCTCCACTCCACTCCACTCCACTCCACTCCGTTTTACTCCTCTCCACTCCACTCCTATCCACTCCACTCCACTCCACTCCACTCCACTCCGTTTTACTCCTCTCCACTCCACTCCACTCCACTCCACTCCACTCCACTCCACTCCACTCCACTCCACTCCACTCCACTCTACTCCACTCAACACCACACCTCTCCACTCCACTCCACTCTGCTCCGCACCACTCTACTCCACTCCACTCCACTCCACTCCACTCCACTCCACTCCACTCCACTCCACTCCACTCCACTCCACTCCACTCCACTCCACTCCAATCCACACCTCTCCACTCCACTCCACTCCACTCCACTCCGCTCCACTCCACACCACACCTCTCCACTCCACTCCACTCCACTCCACTCCACTCCACACCTCTCCACTCCACTCCACTCCACTCCACTCCACTCCACTCCACTCCGTTTTACTCCTCTCCACTCCACTCCTCTCCACTCCACTCCACTCCACTCCACTCCACCCCACATCTCCACTCCACTCCACTCCACTCCACTCCACTCCGTTTTACTCCTCTCCACTCCACTCCACTGCACTCCACTGCACTCCACTCCACTGCACTCCACTCCACTCCACTCCACTCCACTCCACTCCACTCCACTCCACTCCACTCCACTCCACTCCGTTTTACTCCTCTCCACTCCACTCCACTCCACTCCACTCCACTCCACTCCACCCCACATCTCCACTCCACTCCACTCCACTCCACTCCACTCCACTCCACTCCACTCCACTCCGTTTTACTCCTCTCCACTCCACTCCACTCCACTCCACTGCACTCCACTCCACTCCACTCCACTCCACTCCACTCCACTCCACTCCACTCCACTCCACTCCACTCCACTCCGTTTTACTCCTCTCCACTCCACTCCACTCCACTCCACTCCACTCCACTCCACCCCACATCTCCACTCCACTCCACTCCACTCCACTCCACTCCACTCCACTCCACTCCACTCCGTTTTACTCCTCTCCACTCCACTCCACTCCACTCCACTGCACTCCACTCCACTCCACTCCACTCCACTCCACTCCACTCCACTCCACTCCACTCCACTCCACTCCACTCCGTTTTACTCCTCTCCACTCCACTCCTCTCCACTCCACTCCACTCCACTCCACTCCACTCCACTCCACTCCACTCCACTCCACTCCACTCCACACCTCTCCACTCCACTCCACTCTACTCCACTCCGTTTTACTCCTCTCCACTCCACTCCTCTCCTCTCCACTCCACTCCACTCCACTCCACTCCACTCCACTCCACTCCACTCCACTCCACTCCACTCCACTCCACTCCACTCCACACCACACCTCTCCACTCCACTCCACTCCACTCCACACCTCTCCACTCCACTCCACTCCACTCCACTCCGCTCCGCACCACTCTACTCTACTCCACTCCACTCCACTCCACTCCACTCAACTCCACTCCACTCCACTCCACTCCACACCACACCTCTCCACTCCACTCCACTCCACTCCACTCCACACCTCTCCACTCCACTCCACTCCACTCCGCAGCACTCCACTCCACTCCACTCCACTCCACACCTCTCCACTCCACTCCACTCCACTCCACTCCACTCCACTCCACTCCACTCCACTCCACTCCACTCCGTTTTACTCCTCTCCACTCCACTCCTCACCACTCCACTCCACTCCACTCCACTCCACTCCACTCCACTCCACTCCACTCCACTCCACTCCACTCCACTCCACTCCACATGTCTCCACTCCACTCCACTCCACTCCACTCCACTCCACTCCGTTTTACTCCTCTCCACTCCACTCCACTGCACTCCACTGCACTGCACTGCACTCCACTCCACTCCACTCCACTCCACTCCACTCCACTCCACTCCACTCCACTCCACTCCACTCCACTCCACTCCACTCCACTCCGTTTTACTCCTCACCACTCCACTCCACTCCACTCCACTCCACTCCACTCCACTCCACTCCACTCCACTCTACTCCACTCAACACCACACCTCTCCACTCCACTCCACTCCGCTCCGCACCACTCTACTCCACTCCACTCCACTCCATTTCACTCCACTCCACTCCACTCCACACAACACCTCTCCACTCCACTCTACTCCACTCCACTCCACTCCATACCACACCCCTCCACTCCACTCCAGTCCACTCCACTCCTCTCCACTCCACTCCACTCCAGTCCACTCCACTCCACTCCAATCCTCTCCACTCCACTAGACTCCACTCCACTCCACTCCACTCCACTCTACTCCACTCCACTCCACTCCACTCCACTCCACTGCACTCCACTGCACTCCGCTCCACTCCACTCCACTCCACTCTACTCCACTCCACTCCACTTCACTTCACTCCTGTCCACACCACACCTCTCCACTCCACTCCACTCCACACCTCTCCACTCCACTCCACACCACACCTCTCCACTCCACTCCACTCCACTCCACTCCACTCCACTCCACTCCACTCCACTCCACTCCACTCCACTCCACTCCACTCCACTCCACTCCACTCCGTTTTACTCCTCTCCACTCCACTCCACTCCGTTTTACTCCTCTCCACTCCACTCCACTGCACTCCACTCCACTCTACTCCACTCAACACCACACCTCTCCACTCCACTCCGCTCCGCACCACTCCACTCCACTCCACTCCACTCCACTCCACTCCACACCACACCTCTCCACTCCACTCTACTCCACTCCACTCCACTCCATACCACACCCCTCCACTCCATACCACACCCCTCCCCCACTCCACTCCACTCCACTCCACTCCACTCCACTCCACTCCACTCCACTCCACTCCACTCCACTCCACTCCACTCCACTCCACTCCAGTCCATTCCACTCCACTCCAATCCTCTCCACTCCACTAGACTCCACTCCGTTTTACTCCTCTCCACTCCACTCCTCTCCACTCCACTCCACTCCACTCCACTCCACTCCACTCCACTCCACTCCACTCCAGTCCATTCCACTCCACTCCAATCCTCTCCACTCCACTAGACTCCACTCCGTTTTACTCCTCTCCACTCCACTCCTCTCCACTCCACTCCACTCCACTCCACTCCACTCCACTCCACTCCACTCCACTCCACTCCACTCTACTCCACTCAACACCACACCTCTCCACTCCACTCCACTCCGCTCCGCACCACTCTACTCCACTCCACACCACTCCACTCCACTCCACTCCACACCACACCTCTCCACACCACACCTCTCCACTCCACTCCACTCCACTCCACTCCACTCTACTCCACTCAACACCACACCTCTCCACTCCACTCCACTCCGCTCCGCACCACTCTACTCCACTCCACTCCACTCCACTCCACTCCACTCCACACCACACCTCTCCACACCACACCTCTCCACTCCACTCCACTCCACTCCACTTCACACCTCTCCACTCCACTCCACTCCACTCCACACCTCCCCACTCCTCTCCACTCCACTCCACTCCACTCCACTCCACTCCACTCCACTCCACTCCGTTTTACTCCTCTCCACTCCACCCCTCTCCACTCCACTCCACTCCACTCCACTCCACTCCACTCCACTCCACTCCACTCCACTCCACTCCACTCCACTCCACTCCACTCCACTCCACACCTCTCCACTCCACTCCACTCCACTCCACTCCACTCCACTCCACTCCACTCCACTCCACTCCACTCCACTCCGTTTTACTCCTCTCCACTCCACTCCTCTCCACACCACTCCACTCCACTCCACTCCACTCCACTCCACTCCACTCCACTCCACACCTCTCCACTCCACTCCACTCCACTCCACTCCACTCCACTCCACTCCACTCCACTCCACTCCGTTTTACTCCTCTCCACTCCACTCCACTCCACTCCACTCCACTCCACTCCAATCCACTCCACTCCACTCCACTCCACTCCACTCCACTCCGTTTTACTCCTCTCCACTCCACTCCACTCCACTCCACTCCACTCCACTCCACTCCACTCCACTCCACTCCACTCCACTCCACACCACACCTCTCCACTCCACTCCACTCCACTCCACACCTCTCCACTCCACTCCACTCCACTCCACTCCGCTCCGCACCACTCTACTCTACTCCACTCCACTCCACTCCACTCCACTCAACTCCACTCCACTCCACTCCACTCCACACCACACCTCTCCACTCCACTCCACTCCACTCCACTCCACACCTCTCCACTCCACTCCACTCCACTCCGCAGCACTCCACTCCACTCCACTCCACTCCACACCTCTCCACTCCACTCCACTCCACTCCACTCCACTCCACTCCACTCCACTCCACTCCATTCCGTTTTACTCCTCTCCACTCCACTCCTCACCACTCCACTCCACTCCACTCCACTCCACTCCACTCCACTCCACTCCACTCCACTCCACTCCACTCCACTCCACATGTCTCCACTCCACTCCACATGTCTCCACTCCACTCCACTCCACTCCACTCCACTCCACTCCGTTTTACTCCTCTCCACTCCACTCCACTGCACTCCACTCCACTGCACTCCACTCCACTCCACTCCACTCCACTCCACTCCACTCCACTCCACTCCACTCCGTTTTACTCCTCACCACTCCACTCCACTCCACTCCACTCCACTCCACTCCACTCCACTCCACTCCACTCTACTCCACTCAACACCACACCTCTCCACTCCACTCCACTCCGCTCCGCACCACTCTACTCCACTCCACTCCACTCCATTTCACTCCACTCCACTCCACTCCACACAACACCTCTCCACTCCACTCTACTCCACTCCACTCCACTCCATACCACACCCCTCCACTCCACTCCAGTCCACTCCACTCCTCTCCACTCCACTCCACTCCAGTCCACTCCACTCCACTCCAATCCTCTCCACTCCACTAGACTCCACTCCACTCCACTCCACTCCACTCTACTCCACTCCACTCCACTCCACTCCACTCCACTCCACTGCACTCCGCTCCACTCCACTCCACTCCACTCTACTCCACTCCACTCCACTTCACTTCACTCCTGTCCACACCACACCTCTCCACTCCACTCCACTCCACACCTCTCCACTCCACTCCACACCACACCTCTCCACTCCACTCCACTCCACTCCACTCCACTCCACTCCACTCCACTCCACTCCACTCCACTCCGTTTTACTCCTCTCCACTCCACTCCACTGCACTCCACTCCACTCTACTCCACTCAACACCACACCTCTCCACTCCACTCCGCTCCGCACCACTCCACTCCACTCCACTCCACTCCACTCCACTCCACTCCACTCCACTCCACTCCACTCCACTCCACACCACACCTCTCAACTCCACTCTACTCCACTCCACTCCACTCCATACCACACCCCTCCACTCCATACCACACCCCTCCCCCCACTCCACTCCACTCCACTCCACTCCACTCCACTCCACTCCACTCCACTCCACTCCACTCCAGTCCATTCCACTCCACTCCAATCCTCTCCACTCCACTAGACTCCACTCCGTTTTACTCCTCTCCACTCCACTCCTCTCCACTCCACTCCACTCCACTCCACTCCACTCCACTCCACTCCACTCCACTCCACTCCACTCCACTCCACTCCACTCTACTCCACTCAACACCACACCTCTCCACTCCACTCCACTCCGCTCCGCACCACTCTACTCCACTCCACTCCACTCCACTCCACTCCACTCCACACCACACCTCTCCACACCACACCTCTCCACTCCACTCCACTCCACTCCACTCCACTCCACTTCACACCTCTCCACTCCACTCCACTCCACTTCACACCTCCCCACTCCACTCTACTCCACTCCACTCCACTCCACTCCACTCCACTCCACTCCTCTCCACTCCACTCCACTCCACTCCACTCCACTCCACTCCACTCCACTCCACTCCACTCCACTCCACTCCACTCCACTCCGTTTTACTCCTCTCCACTCCACCCCTCTCCACTCCACTCCACTCCACTCCACTCCACTCCACTCCACTCCACTCCACTCCACTCCACTCCACTCCACTCCACACCTCTCCACTCCACTCCACTCCACTCCACTCCACTCCACTCCACTCCACTCCACTCCACTCCACTCCACTCCGTTTTACTCCTCTCCACTCCACTCCTCTCCACACCACTCCACTCCACTCCACTCCACTCCACTCCACTCCACTCCACTCCACTCCACTCCACTCCACTCCACTCCGTTTTACTCCTCTCCACTCCACTCCACTCCACTCCACTCCACTCCACTCCACTCCACTCCACTCCACTCCACTCCACTCCACTCCACACCTCTCCACTCCACTCCACTCCACTCCACTCCACTCCGTTTTACTCCTCTCCACTCCACTCCTCTCCACTCCACTCCACTCCACTCCACTCCACTCCACTCCACTCCACTCCACTCCACTCCACACCACACCTCTCAACTCCACTCCACTCCAATCCACACCTCTCCACTCCACTCCACTCCACTCCACTCCGCTCCACTCCACACCACACCTCTCCACTCCACTCCACTCCACTCCACTCCACACCTCTCCACTCCACTCCACTCCACTCCACTCCACTCCACTCCACTCCGTTTTACTCCTCTCCACTCCACTCCTCTCCACTCCACTCCACTCCACTCCACTCCACTCCACCCCACATCTCCACTCCACTCAACTCCACTCCACTCCACTCCACTCCGTTTTACTCCTCTCCACTCCACTCCACTGCACTCCACTGCACTCCACTCCACTGCACTCCACTGCACTCCACTCCACTGCACTCCACTCCACTCCACTCCACTCCACTCCACTCAACTCCACTCCACCCCACATGTCCACTCCACTCCACTCCACTCCACTCCACTCCACTCCACTCCGTTTTACTCCTCTCCACTCCACTCCACTCCACTCCACTGCACTCCACTC
>JAUPFR010000106.1:0-206433 GCA_036925125.1 Oreortyx pictus
CAACACCACACCTCTCCACTCCACTCCACTCCACTCCACTGCACTCCACTGCACTCCACTGCACTCCACTCCACTCCACTCCACTCCACTCCACTCCACACCTCTCCACTCCACTCCACTCCACTCCGTTTTACGCCTCTCCACTCCACTCCACTCCACTCCACTCCACTCCACTCCACTCCACTCAACACCACACCTCTCCACTCCACTCCACTCCGCTCCGCACCACTCTACTCCACTCCACTCCACTCCACTCCACTCCACTCCACACCACACCTCTCCACTCCACTACACTCCACTCCACTCCACACCTCTCCACTCCACTCCACTCCACTCCACTCCACTCTACTCCACTCCACTTCACTCCACTCCACTCCGTTTTACTCCTCTCCACTCCACTCCACTCCACTCCACTCCACTCCACTCTACTCCACTCGACTCCACTCCACTCCACTCCACTCCACTCCACTCCTCTCCACTCCACTCCACTCCACTCCACTCCGTTTTACTCCTCTCCACTCCACTCCTCTCCACTCCACTCCACTCCACTCCACTCCACTCCACTCCACTCCACTCCACTCCACTCCACTCCACTCCACACCTCTCCACTCCACTCCACTCCACTCCACTCCGTTTTACTCCTCTCCACTCCACTCCTCTCCACTCCACTCCACTCCACTCCACTCCACTCCACTCCGTTTTACTCCTCTCCACTCCACTCCACTCCACTCCACTCCACTCCACTCCACTCCACTCTACTCCACTCAACACCACACCTCTCCACTCCACTCCACTCCGCTCCGCACCACTCTACTCCACTCCACTCCACTCCACTCCACTCCACTCCACTCCACTCCACTCCACACCACACCTCTCCACTCCACTCCACTCCACTCCACACCTCTCCACTCCACTCCACTCCACTCCACTCCACTCCACTCCACTCCACTCCACTCCGCTCCGCACCACTCTGCTCCACTCCACTCCACTCCACTCCACTCCACTCCACTCCACTCAACTCCACTCCACTCCACTCCACTCCACACCACACCTCTCCACTCCACTCCACTCCACTCCACTCCACACCTCTCCACTCCACTCCACTCCACTCCACTCCACTCCTCTCCACTCCACTCCACTCCACTCCACTCCACTCCGTTTTCCTCCTCTCCACTACACTCCTCTCCACTCCACTCCACTCCACTCCACTCCACTCCACTCCACTCCACTCCACTCCACTCCACTCCACTCCACACCTCTCCACTCCACTCCACTCCACTCCACACCGTTTTACTCCTCTCCACTCCACTCCACTCCACTCCACTCCACTCCACTCCACTCCACTCCACTCCACTCCACTCCGTTTTACTCCTCTCCACTCCACTCCACTCCACTCCACTCCACTCCACTCCACTCCACTCCACTCCACTCCACTCTACTCCACTCAACACCACACCTCTCCACTCCACTCCACTCCACTCCACTCCACTCCACTCCACTCCTCTCCACTCCACTCCACTCCACTCCACTCCACTCCACTCCACTCCGTTTTCCTCCTCTCCACTACACTCCTCTCCACTCCACACCTCTCCACTCCACTCCACTCCACTCCACTCCACTCCACTCCACTCCACTCCTCTCCACTCCACTCCACTCCACTCCACTCCACTCCACTCCACTCCACTCCACTCCGTTTTCCTCCTCTCCACTACACTCCTCTCCACTCCACTCCACTCCACTCCACTCCACTCCACTCCACTCCACTCCACTCCACTCCACTCCACTCCACTCCACTCCACTCCACTCCACTCCACTCCACTCCACTCCACTCCACTCCACACCTCTCCACTCCACTCCACTCCACTCCACACCGTTTTACTCCTCTCCACTCCACTCCACTCCACTCCACTCCACTCCACTCCACTCCACTCCACTCCACTCCACTCCACTCCACTCCGTTTTACTCCTCTCCACTCCACTCCACTCCACTCCACTCCACTCCACTCCACTCCACTCCACTCCACTCCACTCCACTCCACTCCACTCCACTCCACTCCACTCTACTCCACTCAACACCACACCTCTCCACTCCACTCCACTCCACTCCACTGCACTCCACTGCACTCCACTGCACTCCACTCCACTCCACTCCACTCCACTCCACTCCACTCCACACCTCTCCACTCCACTCCACTCCACTCCGTTTTACGCCTCTCCACTCCACTCCACTCCACTCCACTCCACTCCACTCCACTCCACTCAACACCACACCTCTCCACTCCACTCCACTCCGCTCCGCACCACTCTACTCCACTCCACTCCACTCCACTCCACTCCACACCACACCTCTCCACTCCACTACACTCCACTCCACTCCACACCTCTCCACTCCACTCCACTCCACTCCACTCCACTCTACTCCACTCCACTTCACTCCACTCCACTCCGTTTTACTCCTCTCCACTCCACTCCACTCCACTCCACTCCACTCCACTCCACTCCACTCCACACGTCTCCACTCCACTCCACTCCACTCTACTCCACTCCACTCCACTCCACTCCACTCCACTCCACTCCACTCCACTCCACTCCACTCCTCTCCACTCCACTCCACTCCACTCCACTCCACTCCGTTTTACTCCTCTCCACTCCACTCCTCTCCACTCCACTCCACTCCACTCCACTCCACTCCACTCCACTCCACTCCACTCCACTCCACACCTCTCCACTCCACTCCACTCCACTCCACTCCGTTTTACTCCTCTCCACTCCACTCCTCTCCACTCCACTCCACACCTCTCCACTCCACTCCACTCCACTCCACTCCGTTTTACTCCTCTCCACTCCACTCCTCTCCACTCCACTCCACTCCACTCCACTCCACTCCACTCCGTTTTACTCCTCTCCACTCCACTCCACTCCACTCCACTCCACTCCACTCCACTCCACTCTACTCCACTCAACACCACACCTCTCCACTCCACTCCACTCCGCTCCGCACCACTCTACTCCACTCCACTCCACTCCACTCCACTCCACTCCACTCCACTCCACTCCACTCCACACCACACCTCTCCACTCCACTCCACTCCACTCCACACCTCTCCACTCCACTCCACTCCACTCCACTCCACTCCACTCCACTCCACTCCACTCCGCTCCGCACCCCTCTACTCCACTCCACTCCACTCCACTCCACTCCACTCCACTCCACTCCACTCCACTCCACTCCACTCAACTCCACTCCACTCCACTCCACTCCACACCACACCTCTCCACTCCACTCCACTCCACTCCACTCCACACCTCTCCACTCCACTCCACTCCACTCCACTCCACTCCACTCCACTCCTCTCCACTCCACTCCACTCCACTCCACTCCACTCCACTCCACTCCACTCCGTTTTCCTCCTCTCCACTCCACTCCACTCCACTCCACTCCACTCCACTCCACTCCACTCCACTCCACTCCACTCACTCCACTCCACTCCACTCCACTCCACTCCACTCCACTCCACACCTCTCCACTCCACTCCACTCCACACCGTTTTACTCCTCTCCACTCCACTCCACTCCACTCCACTCCACTCCACTCCACTCCACTCCACTCCACTCCACTCCGTTTTACTCCTCTCCACTCCACTCCACTCCACTCCACTCCACTCCACTCCACTCCACTCCACTCCACTCCACTCCACTCCACTCACTCCACTCCACTCTACTCCACTCTACTCCACTCAACACCACACCTCTCCACTCCACTCCACTCCACTCCACTGCACTCCACTGCACTCCACTGCACTCCACTCCACTCCACTCCACTCCACTCCACACCTCTCCACTCCACTCCACTCCACTCCGTTTTACGCCTCTCCACTCCACTCCACTCCACTCCACTCCACTCCACTCCACTCCACTCCACTCAACACCACACCTCTCCACTCCACTCCACTCCGCTCCGCACCACTCTACTCCACTCCACTCCACTCCACTCCACTCCACTCCACACCACACCTCTCCACTCCACTACACTCCACTCCACTCCACACCTCCACTCACTCCACTCCACTCCACTCCACTCACTCCACTCCACTCACTCCTCTCCACTCCACTCCTCTCCACTCCACTCCACTCACTCCACTCCACTCACTCCACTCACTCCACTCCACTCCACTCACTCCACTCCACTCCTCTCACTCCACTCCACTCCACTCCACTCCGTTTACTCCTCTCCACTCCACTCCTCTCCACTCCACTCCACTCCACTCCACTCCACTCCACTCCACTCACTCCACTCCACTCCACTCCACTCCACTCCACACCTCTCCACTCCACTCCACTCCACTCCACTCCGTTTACTCCTCTCCACTCCACTCCTCTCCACTCCACTCCACTCCACTCCACTCCACTCCGTTTACTCCTCTCCACTCCACTCCACTCCACTCCACTCCACTCCACTCCACTCACTACTCCACTCAACACCACACCTCTCCACTCCACTCCACTCCGCTCCGCACCACTCTACTCCACTCCACTCCACTCCACTCCACTCCACTCCACACCACACCTCTCCACTCCACTCCACTCCACTCCACTCCACTCCACTCCACTCCACTCCACTCCACTCCACTCCACTCCACTCCACTCCACTCCGCTCCGCCACTCCACTCCACTCCACTCCACTCCGCTCCGCACCACTCTACTCCACTCCACTCCACTCCACTCCACTCCACTCCACTCCACTCCACTCCACTCCACACCTCTCCACTCCACTCCACTCCACTCCACTCCACTCCACTCCACTCCACTCCACTCCACTCCACTCCACTCCACTCCGCTCCGCACCACTCTACTCCACTCCACTCCACTCCACTCCACTCCACTCCACTCCACTCCACTCAACTCCACTCCACTCCACTCCACTCCACACCACACCTCTCCACTCCACTCCACTCCACTCCACTCCACACCTCTCCACTCCACTCCACTCCATTCCACTCCACTCCACTCCTCTCCACTCCACTCCACTCCACTCCACTCCGTTTTCCTCCTCTCCACTACACTCCTCTCCACTCCACTCCACTCCACTCCACTCCACTCCACTCCACTCCACTCCACTCCACTCCACTCCACTCCACTCCACTCCACTCCACTCCACTCCACACCTCTCCACTCCACTCCACTCCACTCCACACCGTTTTACTCCTCTCCACTCCACTCCACTCCACTCCACTCCACTCCACTCCACTCCACTCCACTCCACTCCACTCCGTTTTACTCCTCTCCACTCCACTCCACTCCACTCCACTCCACTCCACTCCACTCCACTCCACTCCACTCCACTCCACTCCACTCCACTCTACTCCACTCAACACCACACCTCTCCACTCCACTCCACTCCACTCCACTGCACTCCACTGCACTCCACTGCACTCCACTCCACTCCACTCCACTCCACTCCACTCCACTCCACTCCACTCCACTCCACTCCACACCTCTCCACTCCACTCCACTCCACTCCGTTTTACGCCTCTCCACTCCACTCCACTCCACTCCACTCCACTCCACTCCACTCAACACCACACCTCTCCACTCCACTCCACTCCGCTCCGCACCACTCTACTCCACTCCACTCCACTCCACTCCACTCCACACCACACCTCTCCACTCCACTACACTCCACTCCACTCCACACCTCTCCACTCCACTCCACAACACTCCACTCCACTCCACACCACTCTACTCCACTCCACTTCACTCCACTCCACTCCGTTTTACTCCTCTCCACTCCACTCCACTCTACTCCACTCGACTCCACTCCACTCCACTCCACTCCACTCCACTCCACTCCACTCCACTCCACTCCACTCCACTCCACTCCACTCCTCTCCACTCCACTCCACTCCACTCCACTCCACTCCGTTTTCCTCCTCTCCACTACACTCCTCTCCACTCCACTCCACTCCACTCCACTCCACTCCACTCAACTCCACTCCACTCCACTCCACTCCACTCCACTCCACTCCACTCCACTCCACTCCACTCCACTCCACTCCACACCTCTCCACTCCACTCCACTCCACTCCACTCCGTTTTACTCCTCTCCACTCCACTCCTCTCCACTCCACTCCACTCCACTCCACTCCACTCCACTCCACTCCACTCCACTCCACTCCACTCCGTTTTACTCCTCTCCACTCCACTCCACTCCACTCCACTCCACTCCACTCCACTCCACTCCACTCCACGCCACTCCACTCCACTCCACACCACACCTCTCCACTCCACTCCACTCCACTCCACTCCACACCACTCCACTCCACTCCACTCCACTCCACTCGACTCCACTCCACTCCACTCCACTCCACTCCACTCCGTTTTACTCCTCTCCACTCCACTCCTCTCCACTCCACTCCACTCCACTCCACTCCACTCCACTCCACTCCACTCCACTCCACTCCACTCCACTCCACTCCACTCCACTCCACTCCACACCTCTCCACTCCACTCCACTCCACTCCACACCGTTTTACTCCTCTCCACTCCACTCCACTCCACTCCACTCCACTCCACTCCACTCCACTCCACTCCACTCCACTCCGTTTTACTCCTCTCCACTCCACTCCACTCCACTCCACTCCACTCCACTCCACTCCACTCCACTCCACTCCACTCCACTCCACTCCACTCCACTCTACTCCACTCAACACCACACCTCTCCACTCCACTCCACTCCACTCCACTGCACTCCACTGCACTCCACTGCACTCCACTCCACTCCACTCCACTCCACTCCACTCCACTCCACACCTCTCCACTCCACTCCACTCCACTCCGTTTTACGCCTCTCCACTCCACTCCACTCCACTCCACTCCACTCCACTCCACTCCACTCAACACCACACCTCTCCACTCCACTCCACTCCGCTCCGCACCACTCTACTCCACTCCACTCCACTCCACTCCACTCCACACCACACCTCTCCACTCCACTACACTCCACTCCACTCCACACCTCTCCACTCCACTCCACTCCACTCCACTCCACTCTACTCCACTCCACTTCACTCCACTCCACTCCGTTTTACTCCTCTCCACTCCACTCCACTCCACTCCACTCCACTCCACTCCACTCCACTCCACACGTCTCCACTCCACTCCACTCCACTCTACTCCACTCCACTCCACTCCACTCCACTCCACTCCACTCCACTCCACTCCACTCCTCTCCACTCCACTCCACTCCACTCCACTCCACTCCGTTTTACTCCTCTCCACTCCACTCCTCTCCACTCCACTCCACTCCACTCCACTCCACTCCACTCCACTCCACTCCACTCCACTCCACTCCACTCCACACCTCTCCACTCCACTCCACTCCACTCCACTCCGTTTTACTCCTCTCCACTCCACTCCTCTCCACTCCACTCCACACCTCTCCACTCCACTCCACTCCACTCCACTCCGTTTTACTCCTCTCCACTCCACTCCTCTCCACTCCACTCCACTCCACTCCACTCCACTCCACACCGTTTTACTCCTCTCCACTCCACTCCACTCCACTCCACTCCACTCCACTCCACTCCACTCTACTCCACTCAACACCACACCTCTCCACTCCACTCCACTCCGCTCCGCACCACTCTACTCCACTCCACTCCACTCCACTCCACTCCACTCCACTCCACTCCACTCCACTCCACTCCACTCCACTCCACACCACACCTCTCCACTCCACTCCACTCCACTCCACACCTCTCCACTCCACTCCACTCCACTCCACTCCACTCCACTCCACTCCACTCCACTCCGCTCCGCACCCCTCTACTCCACTCCACTCCACTCCACTCCACTCCACTCCACTCCACTCCACTCCACTCCACTCCACTCAACTCCACTCCACTCCACTCCACTCCACACCACACCTCTCCACTCCACTCCACTCCACTCCACTCCACACCTCTCCACTCCACTCCACTCCACTCCACTCCACTCCACTCCACTCCTCTCCACTCCACTCCACTCCACTCCACTCCACTCCACTCCACTCCACTCCACTCCGTTTTCCTCCTCTCCACTCCACTCCACTCCACTCCACTCCACTCCACTCCACTCCACTCCACTCCACTCCACTCCACTCCACTCCACTCCACTCCACTCCACACCTCTCCACTCCACTCCACTCCACACCGTTTTACTCCTCTCCACTCCACTCCACTCCACTCCACTCCACTCCACTCCACTCCACTCCACTCCACTCCGTTTTACTCCTCTCCACTCCACTCCACTCCACTCCACTCCACTCCACTCCACTCCACTCCACTCCACTCCACTCCACTCCACTCCACTCCACTCCACTCTACTCCACTCTACTCCACTCAACACCACACCTCTCCACTCCACTCCACTCCACTCCACTGCACTCCACTGCACTCCACTGCACTCCACTCCACTCCACTCCACTCCACTCCACACCTCTCCACTCCACTCCACTCCACTCCGTTTTACGCCTCTCCACTCCACTCCACTCCACTCCACTCCACTCCACTCCACTCCACTCCACTCCACTCAACACCACACCTCTCCACTCCACTCCACTCCGCTCCGCACCACTCTACTCCACTCCACTCCACTCCACTCCACTCCACTCCACACCACACCTCTCCACTCCACTACACTCCACTCCACTCCACACCTCTCCACTCCACTCCACTCCACTCCACTCCACTCTACTCCACTCCACTTCACTCCACTCCACTCCGTTTTACTCCTCTCCACTCCACTCCACTCCACTCCACTCCACTCCACTCTACTCCACTCGACTCCACTCCACTCCACTCCACTCCACTCCACTCCTCTCCACTCCACTCCACTCCACTCCACTCCGTTTTACTCCTCTCCACTCCACTCCTCTCCACTCCACTCCACTCCACTCCACTCCACTCCACTCCACTCCACTCCACTCCACTCCACTCCACACCTCTCCACTCCACTCCACTCCACTCCACTCCGTTTTACTCCTCTCCACTCCACTCCTCTCCACTCCACTCCACTCCACTCCACTCCACTCCGTTTTACTCCTCTCCACTCCACTCCACTCCACTCCACTCCACTCCACTCCACTCTACTCCACTCAACACCACACCTCTCCACTCCACTCCACTCCGCTCCGCACCACTCTACTCCACTCCACTCCACTCCACTCCACTCCACTCCACTCCACTCCACTCCACACCACACCTCTCCACTCCACTCCACTCCACTCCACTCCACTCCACTCCACTCCACTCCACTCCACTCCACTCCACTCCGCTCCGCACCACTCTACTCCACTCCACTCCACTCCACTCCACTCCACTCCACTCCACTCCACACCTCTCCACTCCACTCCACTCCACTCCACTCCACTCCACTCCACTCCACTCCACTCCACTCCACTCCACTCCACTCCGCTCCGCACCACTCTACTCCACTCCACTCCACTCCACTCCACTCCACTCCACTCCACTCCACTCCACTCAACTCCACTCCACTCCACTCCACTCCACACCACACCTCTCCACTCCACTCCACTCCACTCCACTCCACACCTCTCCACTCCACTCCACTCCATTCCACTCCACTCCACTCCTCTCCACTCCACTCCACTCCACTCCACTCCGTTTTCCTCCTCTCCACTACACTCCTCTCCACTCCACTCCACTCCACTCCACTCCACTCCACTCCACTCCACTCCACTCCACTCCACTCCACTCCACTCCACTCCACTCCACTCCACTCCACTCCACTCCACACCTCTCCACTCCACTCCACTCCACTCCACACCGTTTTACTCCTCTCCACTCCACTCCACTCCACTCCACTCCACTCCACTCCACTCCACTCCACTCCACTCCGTTTTACTCCTCTCCACTCCACTCCACTCCACTCCACTCCACTCCACTCCACTCCACTCCACTCCACTCCACTCCACTCCACTCCACTCTACTCCACTCAACACCACACCTCTCCACTCCACTCCACTCCACTCCACTGCACTCCACTGCACTCCACTGCACTCCACTCCACTCCACTCCACTCCACTCCACTCCACTCCACTCCACTCCACACCTCTCCACTCCACTCCACTCCACTCCGTTTTACGCCTCTCCACTCCACTCCACTCCACTCCACTCCACTCCACTCCACTCAACACCACACCTCTCCACTCCACTCCACTCCGCTCCGCACCACTCTACTCCACTCCACTCCACTCCACTCCACTCCACACCACACCTCTCCACTCCACTACACTCCACTCCACTCCACACCTCTCCACTCCACTCCACAACACTCCACTCCACTCCACACCACTCTACTCCACTCCACTTCACTCCACTCCACTCCGTTTTACTCCTCTCCACTCCACTCCACTCTACTCCACTCGACTCCACTCCACTCCACTCCACTCCACTCCACTCCACTCCACTCCACTCCACTCCACTCCACTCCACTCCACTCCACTCCACTCCTCTCCACTCCACTCCACTCCACTCCACTCCACTCCGTTTTCCTCCTCTCCACTACACTCCTCTCCACTCCACTCCACTCCACTCCACTCCACTCCACTCAACTCCACTCCACTCCACTCCACTCCACTCCACTCCACTCCACTCCACTCCACTCCACTCCACTCCACACCTCTCCACTCCACTCCACTCCACTCCACTCCGTTTTACTCCTCTCCACTCCACTCCTCTCCACTCCACTCCACTCCACTCCACTCCACTCCACTCCACTCCACTCCACTCCACTCCGTTTTACTCCTCTCCACTCCACTCCACTCCACTCCACTCCACTCCACTCCACTCCACTCCACTCCACTCCACGCCACTCCACTCCACTCCACACCACACCTCTCCACTCCACTCCACTCCACTCCACTCCACACCACTCCACTCCACTCCACTCCACTCCACTCGACTCCACTCCACTCCACTCCACTCCACTCCACTCCGTTTTACTCCTCTCCACTCCACTCCTCTCCACTCCACTCCACTCCACTCCACTCCACTCCACTCCACTCCACTCCACTCCACTCCACTCCACTCCACTCCACCCCACATCTCCACTCCACTCCACTCCACTCAACTCCACTCCACTCCGTTTTACTCCTCTCCACTCCACTCCACTCCACTCCACTCCACTCCACTCCACTCCACTCCACTCCACTCCACTCCACTCCACTCCACTCCACTCAACTCCACTCCACTCCACTCCGTTTTACTCCTCTCCACTCCACTCCTCTCCACTCCACTCCACTCCACTCCACTCCACTCCACTCCACTCCACTTCACTCCACACCTCTCCACTCCACTCCACTCCACTCCACACCACACCACTCCGTTTTACTCCTCTCCACTCCACTCCTCTCCACTCCACTCCACTCCACTCCACTCCACTCCACTCCACTCCACTCCACTCCACTCCACTCCACTCCACTCCACTCCACTCCACTCCACTCCACTCCGTTTTACTCCTCTCCATTCCACTCCACTCCACTCCACTCCACTCCACACCACACCTCTCCACTCCACTCCACTCCACTCCACTCCACTCCGCTCCGCACCACTCTACTCTACTCCACTCCACTCCACTCCACTCCACTCCACTCCACTCAACTCCACTCCACTCCACTCCACACCACACCTCTCCACTCCACTCCACTCCACTCCACTCCACACCTCTCCACTCCACTCCACTCCACTCCACTCCACTCCACACCTCTCCACTCCACTCCACTCCACTCCACACCTCTCCACTCCACTCCACTCCACTCCACTCCACTCCACTCCACTCCACTCCACTCCACTCCACTCCACTCCGTTTTACTCCTCTCCACTCCACTCCTCACCACTCCACTCCACTCCACTCCACTCCACTCCACTCCACTCCACTCCACTCCACTCCACTTCACTCCACTCCACTCCGTTTTACTCCTCTCCACTCCACTCCACTCCACTGCACTCTACTCCACTCCACTCCACTCCACTCCACTCCACACGTCTCCACTCCACTCCACTCCACACCTCTCCACTCCACTCCACTCCACTCCACTCCACTCCACACCACTCCACTCCACTCCACTCCACTCCACACCTCTCCACTCCACTCCACTCCACTCCACTCCACTCCACTCCACTCCACTCCACTCCACTCCGTTTTACTCCTCTCCACTCCACTCCTCACCACTCCACTCCACTCCACTCCACTCCACACCTCTCCACTCCACTCCACTCCACTCCACTCCACTCCACTCCACTCCACTCCACTCCGTTTTTCTCCTCTCCACTCCACTCCACTCCACTGCACTCCACTCCACTCCACTCCACTGCACTCCACTCCACACCTCTCCACTCCACTCCACTCCACTCCACTCCACTCCACTCCACTCCACTCCACTCCACTCCACTCCACTCCACTCCACTCCACTCCACTCCGTTTTACTTCTCTCCACTCCACTCCACTCCTCTCCACTCCACTCCACTCCACTCCACTCCACTCCACTCCACTCCACTCCACTCCACTCCACTCCACTCCACTCCACTCCACTCCACTCCACTCCACACCTCTCCACTCCACTCCACTCCACTCCACTCCGTTTTACTCCTGTCCACTCCACTCCACTGCACTCCACTGCACTCCACTCCACTCCACTCCACTCCACTCCACTCCACTCCACTCCACACCACACCTCTCCACTCCACTCCACTCCACTCCGTTTTACTCCTCTCCACTCCACTCCACTCCACTCCACTCCACTCCACTCCACTCCACTCCACACCTCTCCACTCCACTCCACTCCAGTCCTCTCCACTCCACTCCACTCCACTCCACTCCACTCCACTCCACTCCACTCCACTCCACTCCACTCCACTCAATTTTACTCCTCTCCACTCCACTCCTCTCCACTCCACTCCACACCACTCCACTCCACTCCACTCCACTCCTCTCAAGTCAACACCACACCTCTCCACTCCACTCCACTCCACTCCACTCCACTGCACTCCACTGCACTCCGCTCCACTCCACTCCACTCTACTCCACTCCACTCCACTTCACCTCACTCCAGTCCAGACCACACCACACCGCTCCACTCAATCCACTCCACTCCACTCCACTCCACTCCACTCCACTCCACTCCACTCCACTCCACTCCACTCCACTCCACTCCGTTTTACTCCTCTCCACTCCACTCCACTCCACTCCACTCCACACCTCTCCACTCCACTCCACTCCACTCCACTCCACTCGTTTTTCTCCTCTCCACTCCACTCCACTCCACTGCACTCCACTCCACTCCACACCACACCTCTCCACACCACTCCACTCCACTCCACTCCACACCTCTCCACTCCACTCCACTCCACTCCACTCCACTCCACACCTCTCCACTCCACTCTACTCCACTCCACTCCACTCCACTTCACACCTCTCCACTCCACTCCACTCCACTCCACTCCTCTCCACTCCACTCCACTCCACTCCACTCCACTCCACTCCACTCCACTCCACTCAATTTTACTCCTCTCCACTCCACTCCTCTCCACTCCACTCCACACCACTCCACACCACTCCACTCCACTCCTCTCAAGTCAACACCACACCTCTCCACTCCACTCCACTCCAATCCACTCCACTGCACTCCACTGCACTCCGCTCCACTCCACTCCACTCTACTCCACTCCACTCCACTCCACTTCACCTCACTCCAGTCCACACCACACCACACCTCTCCACTCCACTCCACTCCACTCCACTCCACTCCACTCCACTCCACTCCACTCCACTCCACTCCACTCCACTCCACTCCACTCCACTCCAATCCACTCCACTCCACTCCGTTTTACTCCTCTCCACTCCACTCCACTCCACTCCACTCCACTCCACTCCACTCCACTCCACTCCACTCCACTCCACACCTCTCCACTCCACTCCACTCCACTCCACTCCACTCCACTCTGTTTTTCTCCTCTCCACTCCACTCCACTCCACTGCACTCCACTCCACTCCACTGCACTCCACTGCACTCCACTCCACACCACTCCACACCTCTCCACTCCACTCCACTCCACTCCACTCCGTTTTACTCCTGTCCAGTCCACTCCACTGCACTCCACTGCACTCCACTGCACTCCACTCCACTGCACTCCACTCCACTCCACTCCACTCCACTCCACTCCACTCCACTCCACTCTACTCCACTCAACACCTCTCCACTCCACTCCACTCCACTCCGCTCCGCACCACTCTACTCCACTCCACTCCACTCCACTCCACTCCATTCCGCTCCGCACCACTCTACTCCACTCCACTCCACTCCACTCCACTCCACTCCACTCCACTCCACTCCACACCACACCTCTCCACTCCACTCCACTCCAATCCACACCTCTCCACTCCACTCCACTCCACTCCACTCCACTCCACTGCACTCCACTGCACTCCACTCCACTGCACTCCACTCCACTCCACTCCACTCCACTCTACTCCACTCAACACCTCTCCACTCCACTCCTCTCCACTCCGCTCCGCACCACTCTACTCCACTCCACTCCACTCCACTCCACTCCACTCCGCTCCGCACCACTCTACTCCACTCCACTCCACTCCACTCCACTCCACTCCACTCCACTCCACTCCACTCCACTCCACACCACACCTCTCCACTCCACTCCACTCCAATCCACACCTCTCCACTCCACTCCACTCCACTCCACTCCACTCCACTCCACTCCACTCCACTCCACTCCACACCACACCTCTCCACTCCACTCCACTCCACTCCACACCTCTCCACTCCACTCCACTCCACTCCACTCCACTCCGCTCCGCACCACTCTACTCCACTCCACTCCACTCCACTCCACTCCACTCCACTCCACTCCAATCCACTCCACTCCACTCCACACCACACCTCTCCACTCCACTCCACTCCACTCCACTCCACACCTCTCCACTCCACTCCACTCCACTCCACTCCACTCCACTCCACTCCACTCCACACCTCTCCACTCCACTCCACTCCACTCCACACCTCTCCACTCCACTCCACTCCACTCCACTCCACTCCACTCCACTCCACACCACTCCACTCCGTTTTACTCCTCTCCACTCCACTCCACTCCTCACCACTCCACTCCACTCCACTCCACTCCACTCCACTCCACTCCACTCCACACGTCTCCACTCCACTCCACTCCACTCCACTCCACTCCACTCCGTTTTACTCCTCTCCACTCCACTCCACTGCACTCCACTGCACTGCACTCCACTCCACTCCACTCCACTCCACTCCACTCCACTCCAGTCCACTCCACTCCACTCCACTCAACTCCAATCCACTCCACTCCACTCCACACCACACCTCTCCACTCCACTCCACTCCACTCCACTCCACACCTCTCCACTCCACTCCACTCCACTCCACTCCACTCCACTCCACTCCACACCTCTCCACTCCACTCCACTCCACTCCACACCTCTCCACTCCACTCCACTCCACTCCACTCCACTCCACTCCACTCCACTCCACTCCACTCCACACCACTCCACTCCGTTTTACTCCTCTCCACTCCACTCCACTCCTCACCACTCCACTCCACTCCACTCCACTCCACTCCACTCCACTCCACTCCACTCCACACGTCTCCACTCCACTCCACTCCACTCCACTCCACTCCGTTTTACTCCTCTCCACTCCACTCCACTGCACTCCACTGCACTGCACTCCACTCCACTCCACTCCACTCCACTCCACTCCACTCCACTCCACTCCACTCCGTTTTACTCCTCACCACTCCACTCCACTCCACTCCACTCCACTCCACTCCACTCCACTCCACTCCACTCCACTCTACTCCACTCAACACCACACCTCTCCACTCCACTCCACTCCGCTCCGCACCACTCTACTCCACTCCACTCCACTCCACTCCACTCCACTCCACTCCACTCCACACGTCTCCACTCCACTCCACTCCACTCTACTCCACTCGACTCCACTCCACTCCACTCCACTCCACTCCACTCCACTCCTCTCCACTCCACTCCACTCCACTCCACTCCACTCCGTTTTACTCCTCTCCACTCCACTCCTCTCCACTCCACTCCACTCCACTCCACTCCACTCCACTCCACTCCACTCCACTCCACTCCACTCCACTCCACTCCACTCCACTCCACTCCACTCCACTCCACTCCACACCTCTCCACTCCACTCCACTCCACTCCACTCCGTTTTACTCCTCTCCACTCCACTCCTCTCCACTCCACTCCACTCCACTCCACTCCACTCCACTCCACTCCACTCCGTTTTACTCCTCTCCACTCCACTCCACTCCACTCCACTCCACTCCACTCCACTCCTCTCCACTCCACTCCACTCCACTCCACTCCACTCCACTCCACTCTACTCCACTCAACACCACACCTCTCCACTCCACTCCACTCCGCTCCGCACCACTCTACTCTACTCCACTCCACTCCACTCCACTCCACTCCACTCCACTCAACTCCACTCCACTCCACTCCACTCCACACCACACCTCTCCACTCCACTCCACTCCACTCCACTCCACACCTCTCCACTCCACTCCACTCCACTCCACTCCACTCCTCTCCACTCCACTCCACTCCACTCCACTCCACTCCGTTTTCCTCCTCTCCACTACACTCCTCTCCACTCCACTCCACTCCACTCCACTCCACTCCACTCCACTCCACTCCACTCCACTCCACTCCACTCCACTCCACTCCACACCTCTCCACTCCACTCCACTCCACTCCAGACCGTTTTACTCCGCTCCGCACCACTCTACTCCACTCCACTCCACTCCACTCCTCTCCACTCCACTCCACTCCACTCCACTCCACTCCGTTTTCCTCCTCTCCACTACACTCCTCTCCACTCCACTCCACTCCACTCCACTCCACTCCACTCCACTCCACTCCACTCCACTCCACTCCACTCCACTCCACTCCACTCCACACCTCTCCACTCCACTCCACTCCACTCCACACCGTTTTACTCCGCTCCGCACCACTCTACTCCACTCCACTCCACTCCACTCCGTTTTACTCCTCTCCACTCCACTCCACTCCACTCCACTCCACTCCACTCCACTCCACTCCACTCCACTCCACTCCACTCTACTCCACTCAACACCACACCTCTCCACTCCACTCCACTCCGCTCCGCACCACTCTACTCTACTCCACTCCACTCCACTCCACTCCACTCCACTCCACTCAACTCCACTCCACTCCACTCCACTCCACACCACACCTCTCCACTCCACTCCACTCCACTCCACTCCACACCTCTCCACTCCACTCCACTCCACTCCACTCCACTCCACTCCTCTCCACTCCACTCCACTCCACTCCACTCCACTCCACTCCGTTTTCCTCCTCTCCACTACACTCCTCTCCACTCCACTCCACTCCACTCCACTCCACTCCACTCCACTCCACTCCACTCCACTCCACTCCACTCCACTCCACTCCACACCTCTCCACTCCACTCCACTCCACTCCACACCGTTTTACTCCGCTCCGCACCACTCTACTCCACTCCACTCCACTCCACTCCACTCCACTCCACTCCACTCCACTCCACTCCGTTTTACTCCTCTCCACTCCACTCCACTCCACTCCACTCCACTCCACTCCACTCCACTCCACTCCACTCCACTCCACTCCACTCCACTCCACTCCACTCTACTCCACTCAACACCACACCTCTCCACTCCACTCCACTCCACTCCACTGCACTCCACTGCACTCCACTGCACTCCACTGCACTCCACTCCACTCCACTCCACTCCACTCCACACCTCTCCACTCCACTCCACTCCACTCCGTTTTACGCCTCTCCACTCCACTCCACTCCACTCCACTCCACTCCACTCAACACCACACCTCTCCACTCCACTCCACTCCGCTCCGCACCACTCTACTCCACTCCACTCCACTCCACTCCACTCCACTCCACTCCACTCCACTCCACTCCACACCACACCTCTCCACTCCACTACACTCCACTCCACTCCACACCTCTCCACTCCATTCCACTCCACTCCACTCCACTCCACTCCACTCCACTCTACTCCACTCCACTTCACTCCACTCCACTCCGTTTTACTCCTCTCCACTCCACTCCACTCCACTCCACTCCACTCCACTCCACTCTACTCCACTCGACTCCACTCCACTCCACTCCACTCCACTCCACTCCTCTCCACTCCACTCCACTCCACTCCACTCCACTCCGTTTTACTCCTCTCCACTCCACTCCTCTCCACTCCACTCCACTCCACTCCATTCCACTCCACTCCACTCCACTCCACTCCACTCCACTCCACTCCACTCCACTCCACTCCACTCCACTCCACACCTCTCCACTCCACTCCACTCCACTCCACTCCGTTTTACTCCTCTCCACTCCACTCCTCTCCACTCCACTCCACTCCACTCCACTCCACTCCACTCCGTTTTACTCCTCTCCACTCCACTCCACTCCACTCCACTCCACTCCACTCCACTCCACTCCACTCTACTCCACTCAACACCACACCTCTCCACTCCACTCCACTCCGCTCCGCACCACTCTACTCCACTCCACTCCACTCCACTCCACTCCACTCCACTCCACTCCACTCCACTCCACTCCACACCACACCTCTCCACTCCACTCCACTCCACTCCACACCTCTCCACTCCACTCCACTCCACTCCACTCCACTCCACTCCACTCCACTCCGCTCCGCACCACTCTACTCCACTCCACTCCACTCCACTCCACTCCACTCCACTCAACTCCACTCCACTCCACTCCACTCCACACCACACCTCTCCACTCCACTCCACTCCACTCCACTCCACACCTCTCCACTCCACTCCACTCCACTCCACTCCACTCCACTCCTCTCCACTCCACTCCACTCCACTCCACTCCACTCCACTCCGTTTTCCTCCTCTCCACTACACTCCTCTCCACTCCACTCCACTCCACTCCACTCCACTCCACTCCACTCCACTCCACTCCACTCCACTCCACTCCACTCCACTCCACTCCACTCCACTCCACTCCACTCCACACCTCTCCACTCCACTCCACTCCACTCCACACCGTTTTACTCCTCTCCACTCCACTCCACTCCACTCCACTCCACTCCACTCCACTCCACTCCACTCCACTCCACTCCACTCCACTCCACTCCGTTTTACTCCTCTCCACTCCACTCCACTCCACTCCACTCCACTCCACTCCACTCCACTCCACTCCACTCCACTCCACTCCACTCCACTCCACTCTACTCCACTCAACACCACACCTCTCCACTCCACTCCACTCCACTCCACTGCACTCCACTGCACTCCACTGCACTCCACTCCACTCCACTCCTCTCCACTCCACTCCACTCCACACCTCTCCACTCCACTCCACTCCACTCCACTCCACTCCGTTTTACTCCTGTCCAGTCCACTCCACTGCACTCCACTGCACTCCACTGCACTCCACTCCACTGCACTCCACTCCACTCCACTCCACTCCACTCCACTCCACTCCACTCCACTCCACTCCACTCTACTCCACTCAACACCTCTCCACTCCACTCCACTCCACTCCGCTCCGCACCACTCTACTCCACTCCACTCCACTCCACTCCACTCCATTCCGCTCCGCACCACTCTACTCCACTCCACTCCACTCCACTCCACTCCACTCCACTCCACTCCACTCCACTCCACTCCACTCCACTCCACTCCACACCACACCTCTCCACTCCACTCCACTCCAATCCACACCTCTCCACTCCACTCCACTCCACTCCACTCCACTCCACTGCACTCCACTGCACTCCACTCCACTGCACTCCACTCCACTCCACTCCACTCCACTCCACTCTACTCCACTCAACACCTCTCCACTCCACTCCTCTCCACTCCGCTCCGCACCACTCTACTCCACTCCACTCCACTCCACTCCACTCCACTCCGCTCCGCACCACTCTACTCCACTCCACTCCACTCCACTCCACTCCACTCCACTCCACTCCACTCCACTCCACTCCACTCCACTCCACACCACACCTCTCCACTCCACTCCACTCCAATCCACACCTCTCCACTCCACTCCACTCCACTCCACTCCACTCCACTCCACTCCACTCCACTCCACTCCACTCCACTCCACACCACACCTCTCCACTCCACTCCACTCCACTCCACACCTCTCCACTCCACTCCACTCCACTCCACTCCACTCCGCTCCGCACCACTCTACTCCACTCCACTCCACTCCACTCCACTCCACTCCACTCCACTCCAATCCACTCCACTCCACTCCACACCACACCTCTCCACTCCACTCCACTCCACTCCACTCCACACCTCTCCACTCCACTCCACTCCACTCCACTCCACTCCACTCCACTCCACTCCACTCCACACCTCTCCACTCCACTCCACTCCACTCCACACCTCTCCACTCCACTCCACTCCACTCCACTCCACTCCACTCCACTCCACTCCACTCCACTCCACACCACTCCACTCCGTTTTACTCCTCTCCACTCCACTCCACTCCTCACCACTCCACTCCACTCCACTCCACTCCACTCCACTCCACTCCACTCCACTCCACACGTCTCCACTCCACTCCACTCCACTCCACTCCACTCCACTCCGTTTTACTCCTCTCCACTCCACTCCACTGCACTCCACTGCACTGCACTCCACTCCACTCCACTCCACTCCACTCCACTCCACTCCACTCCACTCCACTCCACTCCACTCCACTCAACTCCAATCCACTCCACTCCACTCCACACCACACCTCTCCACTCCACTCCACTCCACTCCACTCCACACCTCTCCACTCCACTCCACTCCACTCCACTCCACTCCACTCCACTCCACTCCACACCTCTCCACTCCACTCCACTCCACTCCACACCTCTCCACTCCACTCCACTCCACTCCACTCCACTCCACTCCACTCCACTCCACTCCACACCACTCCACTCCGTTTTACTCCTCTCCACTCCACTCCACTCCTCACCACTCCACTCCACTCCACTCCACTCCACTCCACTCCACTCCACTCCACTCCACTCCACTCCACTCCACTCCACTCCACTCCACACGTCTCCACTCCACTCCACTCCACTCCACTCCACTCCGTTTTACTCCTCTCCACTCCACTCCACTGCACTCCACTGCACTGCACTCCACTCCACTCCACTCCACTCCACTCCACTCCACTCCACTCCACTCCACTCCGTTTTACTCCTCACCACTCCACTCCACTCCACTCCACTCCACTCCACTCCACTCCACTCCACTCCACTCCACTCTACTCCACTCAACACCACACCTCTCCACTCCACTCCACTCCGCTCCGCACCACTCTACTCCACTCCACTCCACTCCACTCCACTCCACTCCACTCCACTCCACTCCACACGTCTCCACTCCACTCCACTCCACTCTACTCCACTCGACTCCACTCCACTCCACTCCACTCCACTCCACTCCACTCCTCTCCACTCCACTCCACTCCACTCCACTCCACTCCGTTTTACTCCTCTCCACTCCACTCCTCTCCACTCCACTCCACTCCACTCCACTCCACTCCACTCCACTCCACTCCACTCCACTCCACTCCACTCCACTCCACTCCACTCCACTCCACTCCACTCCACTCCACACCTCTCCACTCCACTCCACTCCACTCCACTCCGTTTTACTCCTCTCCACTCCACTCCTCTCCACTCCACTCCACTCCACTCCACTCCACTCCACTCCACTCCACTCCGTTTTACTCCTCTCCACTCCACTCCACTCCACTCCACTCCACTCCACTCCACTCCACTCCACTCCACTCCACTCCACTCCACTCCACTCTACTCCACTCAACACCACACCTCTCCACTCCACTCCACTCCGCTCCGCACCACTCTACTCTACTCCACTCCACTCCACTCCACTCCACTCCACTCCACTCAACTCCACTCCACTCCACTCCACTCCACACCACACCTCTCCACTCCACTCCACTCCACTCCACTCCACACCTCTCCACTCCACTCCACTCCACTCCACTCCACTCCACTCCACTCCTCTCCACTCCACTCCACTCCACTCCACTCCACTCCGTTTTCCTCCTCTCCACTACACTCCTCTCCACTCCACTCCACTCCACTCCACTCCACTCCACTCCACTCCACTCCACTCCACTCCACTCCACTCCACTCCACACCTCTCCACTCCACTCCACTCCACTCCACACCGTTTTACTCCGCTCCGCACCACTCTACTCCACTCCACTCCACTCCACTCCTCTCCACTCCACTCCACTCCACTCCACTCCACTCCGTTTTCCTCCTCTCCACTACACTCCTCTCCACTCCACTCCACTCCACTCCACTCCACTCCACTCCACTCCACTCCACTCCACTCCACTCCACTCCACTCCACTCCACACCTCTCCACTCCACTCCACTCCACTCCACACCGTTTTACTCCGCTCCGCACCACTCTACTCCACTCCACTCCACTCCACTCCGTTTTACTCCTCTCCACTCCACTCCACTCCACTCCACTCCACTCCACTCCACTCCACTCCACTCCACTCCACTCCACTCCACTCCACTCCAATCCACTCCACTCCACTCCACTCCACTCCACTCTACTCCACTCAACACCACACCTCTCCACTCCACTCCACTCCGCTCCGCACCACTCTACTCTACTCCACTCCACTCCACTCCACTCCACTCCACTCCACTCAACTCCACTCCACTCCACTCCACTCCACACCACACCTCTCCACTCCACTCCACTCCACTCCACTCCACACCTCTCCACTCCACTCCACTCCACTCCACTCCACTCCACTCCACTCCTCTCCACTCCACTCCACTCCACTCCACTCCACTCCGTTTTCCTCCTCTCCACTACACTCCTCTCCACTCCACTCCACTCCACTCCACTCCACTCCACTCCACTCCACTCCACTCCACTCCACTCCACTCCACACCTCTCCACTCCACTCCACTCCACTCCACACCGTTTTACTCCGCTCCGCACCACTCTACTCCACTCCACTCCACTCCACTCCACTCCACTCCACTCCACTCCACTCCACTCCGTTTTACTCCTCTCCACTCCACTCCACTCCACTCCACTCCACTCCACTCCACTCCACTCCACTCCACTCCACTCCACTCCACTCCACTCCACTCCACTCTACTCCACTCAACACCACACCTCTCCACTCCACTCCACTCCACTCCACTGCACTCCACTGCACTCCACTGCACTCCACTGCACTCCACTCCACTCCACTCCACTCCACTCCACACCTCTCCACTCCACTCCACTCCACTCCGTTTTACGCCTCTCCACTCCACTCCACTCCACTCCACTCCACTCCACTCAACACCACACCTCTCCACTCCACTCCACTCCGCTCCGCACCACTCTACTCCACTCCACTCCACTCCACTCCACTCCACTCCACTCCACTCCACTCCACTCCACACCACACCTCTCCACTCCACTACACTCCACTCCACTCCACACCTCTCCACTCCATTCCACTCCACTCCACTCCACTCCACTCCACTCCACTCTACTCCACTCCACTTCACTCCACTCCACTCCGTTTTACTCCTCTCCACTCCACTCCACTCCACTCCACTCCACTCCACTCCACTCCACTCTACTCCACTCGACTCCACTCCACTCCACTCCACTCCACTCCACTCCACTCCTCTCCACTCCACTCCACTCCACTCCACTCCACTCCGTTTTACTCCTCTCCACTCCACTCCTCTCCACTCCACTCCACTCCACTCCATTCCACTCCACTCCACTCCACTCCACTCCACTCCACTCCACTCCACTCCACTCCACTCCACACCTCTCCACTCCACTCCACTCCACTCCACTCCGTTTTACTCCTCTCCACTCCACTCCTCTCCACTCCACTCCACTCCACTCCACTCCACTCCACTCCGTTTTACTCCTCTCCACTCCACTCCACTCCACTCCACTCCACTCCACTCCACTCTACTCCACTCAACACCACACCTCTCCACTCCACTCCACTCCGCTCCGCACCACTCTACTCCACTCCACTCCACTCCACTCCACTCCACTCCACTCCACTCCACTCCACTCCACTCCACTCCACTCCACTCCGCTCCGCACCACTCTACTCCACTCCACTCCACTCCACTCCACTCCACTCCACTCAACTCCACTCCACTCCACTCCACTCCACACCACACCTCTCCACTCCACTCCACTCCACTCCACTCCACACCTCTCCACTCCACTCCACTCCACTCCACTCCACTCCACTCCTCTCCACTCCACTCCACTCCACTCCACTCCACTCCACTCCGTTTTCCTCCTCTCCACTACACTCCTCTCCACTCCACTCCACTCCACTCCACTCCACTCCACTCCACTCCACTCCACTCCACTCCACTCCACTCCACTCCACTCCACTCCACACCTCTCCACTCCACTCCACTCCACTCCACACCGTTTTACTCCTCTCCACTCCACTCCACTCCACTCCACTCCACTCCACTCCACTCCACTCCACTCCACTCCACTCCACTCCACTCCACTCCACTCCACTCCACTCCACTCCACTCCGTTTTACTCCTCTCCACTCCACTCCACTCCACTCCACTCCACTCCACTCCACTCCACTCCACTCCACTCCACTCCACTCCACTCCACTCTACTCCACTCAACACCACACCTCTCCACTCCACTCCACTCCACTCCACTGCACTCCACTGCACTCCACTGCACTCCACTCCACTCCACTCCTCTCCACTCCACTCCACTCCACACCTCTCCACTCCACTCCACTCCACTCCGTTTTACGCCTCTCCACTCCACTCCACTCCACTCCACTCCACTCCACTCCACTCCACTCCACTCAACACCACACCTCTCCACTCCACTCCACTCCGCTCCGCACCACTCTACTCCACTCCACTCCACTCCACTCCACTCCACTCCACACCACACCTCTCCACTCCACTACACTCCACTCCACTCCACACCTCTCCACTCCACTCCACTCCACTCCACTCCACTCCACTCCACTCCACTCTACTCCACTCCACTTCACTCCACTCCTCTCCACTCCACTCCACTCCACTCCACTCCACTCCACTCCACTCCACTCCACTCCACTCCACTCCACTCCACTCCACTCCACTCCACTCCACACGTCTCCACTCCACACGTCTCCACTCCACTCCACTCCACTCTACTCCACTCGACTCCACTCCACTCCACTCCACTCCACTCCACTCCACTCCACTCCACTCCACTCCACTCCACTCCACTCCTCTCCACTCCACTCCACTCCACTCCACTCCACTCCACTCCGTTTTCCTCCTCTCCACTACACTCCTCTCCACTCCACTCCACTCCACTCCACTCCACTCCACTCCACTCCACTCCACTCCACTCCACTCCACTCCACACCTCTCCACTCCACTCCACTCCACTCCACTCCACTCCGTTTTACTCCTCTCCACTCCACTCCTCTCCACTCCACTCCACTCCACTCCACTCCACTCCACTCCACTCCGTTTTACTCCTCTCCACTCCACTCCACTCCACTCCACTCCACTCCACTCCACTCCACTCCACTCCTCTCCACTCCACTCCACTCCACTCCACTCCACTCCGTTTTACTCCTCTCCACTCCACTCCTCTCCACTCCACTCCACTCCACTCCATTCCACTCCACTCCACTCCACTCCACTCCACTCCACTCCACTCCACTCCACTCCACTCCACACCTCTCCACTCCACTCCACTCCACTCCACTCCGTTTTACTCCTCTCCACTCCACTCCTCTCCACTCCACTCCACTCCACTCCACTCCACTCCACTCCGTTTTACTCCTCTCCACTCCACTCCACTCCACTCCACTCCACTCCACTCCACTCCACTCCACTCTACTCCACTCAACACCACACCTCTCCACTCCACTCCACTCCGCTCCGCACCACTCTACTCCACTCCACTCCACTCCACTCCACTCCACTCCACTCCACTCCACTCCACTCCACTCCACTCCACTCCGCTCCGCACCACTCTACTCCACTCCACTCCACTCCACTCCACTCCACTCCACTCAACTCCACTCCACTCCACTCCACTCCACACCACACCTCTCCACTCCACTCCACTCCACTCCACTCCACACCTCTCCACTCCACTCCACTCCACTCCACTCCACTCCACTCCACTCCTCTCCACTCCACTCCACTCCACTCCACTCCACTCCACTCCGTTTTCCTCCTCTCCACTACACTCCTCTCCACTCCACTCCACTCCACTCCACTCCACTCCACTCCACTCCACTCCACTCCACTCCACTCCACTCCACACCTCTCCACTCCACTCCACTCCACTCCACACCGTTTTACTCCTCTCCACTCCACTCCACTCCACTCCACTCCACTCCACTCCACTCCACTCCACTCCACTCCACTCCACTCCACTCCACTCCACTCCACTCCACTCCACTCCGTTTTACTCCTCTCCACTCCACTCCACTCCACTCCACTCCACTCCACTCCACTCCACTCCACTCCACTCCACTCCACTCCACTCTACTCCACTCAACACCACACCTCTCCACTCCACTCCACTCCGCTCCGCACCACTCTACTCCACTCCACTCCACTCCACTCCACTCCACTCCACACCACACCTCTCCACTCCACTACACTCCACTCCACTCCACACCTCTCCACTCCACTCCACTCCACTCCACTCCACTCCACTCCACTCCACTCTACTCCACTCCACTTCACTCCACTCCACTCCGTTTTACTCCTCTCCACTCCACTCCACTCCACTCCACTCCACTCCACTCCACTCCACTCCACTCCACTCCACTCCACACGTCTCCACTCCACACGTCTCCACTCCACTCCACTCCACTCTACTCCACTCGACTCCACTCCACTCCACTCCACTCCACTCCACTCCACTCCACTCCACTCCACTCCACTCCACTCCACTCCACTCCTCTCCACTCCACTCCACTCCACTCCACTCCACTCCACTCCGTTTTCCTCCTCTCCACTACACTCCTCTCCACTCCACTCCACTCCACTCCACTCCACTCCACTCCACTCCACTCCACTCCACTCCACACCTCTCCACTCCACTCCACTCCACTCCACTCCACTCCGTTTTACTCCTCTCCACTCCACTCCTCTCCACTCCACTCCACTCCACTCCACTCCACTCCACTCCACTCCGTTTTACTCCTCTCCACTCCACTCCACTCCACTCCACTCCACTCCACTCCACTCCACTCCACGCCACTCCACTCCACTCCACACCACACCTCTCCACTCCACTCCACTCCACTCCACTCCACTCCACTCCACTCCACTCCACTCCACTCCACTCCACTCCGTTTTACTCCTCTCCACTCCACTCCTCTCCACTCCACTCCACTCCACTTCACTCCACTCCACTCCACTCCACTCCACTCCACCCCACATCTCCACTCCACTCCACTCCACTCCACTCCACTCCGTTTTACTCCTCTCCACTCCACTCCACTCCACTCCACTCCACTCCACTCCACTCCACTCCACTCCACTCCACTCAACTGCACTCCACTCCACTCCGTTTTACTCCACTCCACTCCACTCCTCTCCACTCCACTCCACTCCACTCCACTCCACTCCACTCCACTCCACTCCACTCCACTCCACTCCACTCCACACCTCTCCACTCCACTCCACTCCACTCCACACCACACCACTCCGTTTTACTCCTCTCCACTCCACTCCTCTCCACTCCACTCCACTCCACTCCACTCCACTCCACTCCACTCCACTCCACTCCACTCCACTCCACTCCACTCCGTTTTACTCCTCTCCATTCCACTCCACTCCACTCCACTCCACTCCACACCACACCTCTCCACTCCACTCCACTCCACTCCACACCTCTCCACTCCACTCCACTCCACTCCACTCCACTCCGCTCCGCACCACTCTACTCCACTCCACTCCACTCCACTCCACTCCACTCCACTCAACTCCACTCCACTCCACTCCACACCACACCTCTCCACTCCACTCCACTCCACTCCACTCCACTCCACACCTCTCCACTCCACTCCACTCCACTCCACTCCACACCTCTCCACTCCACTCCACTCCACTCCACACCTCTCCACTCCACTCCACTCCACTCCACTCGACTCCACTCCACTCCACTCCACTCCACTCCACTCCGTTTTACTCCTCTCCACTCCACTCCTCACCACTCCACTCCACTCCACTCCACTCCACTCCACTCCTCTCCACTCCACTCCACTCCACTCCACTCCACTCCACACCTCTCCACTCCACTCCACTCCACTCCACTCCACTCCACTCCACTCCACTCCACTCCACTCCACTCCGTTTTTCTCCTCTCCACTCCACTCCACTCCTCTGCACTCCACTCCACTCCACTCCACTGCACTCCACTCCACACCTCTCCACTCCACTCCACTCCACTCCACTCCACTCCGTTTTACTTCTCTCCACTCCACTCCACTCCTCTCCACTCCACTCCACTCCACTCCACTCCACTCCACTCCACTCCACTCCACTCCACTCCACACCTCTCCACTCCACTCCACTCCACTCCACTCCACTCCGTTTTACTCCTGTCCACTCCACTCCACTGCACTCCACTGCACTCCACTGCACTCCACTCCACTCCACTCCACTCCACTCCACTCCACTCCACACCACACCTATCCACTCCACTCCACTCCACACCTCTCCACTCCACTCCACTCCACTCCACACCTCTACACTCCACTCTACTCCACTCCACTCCACTCCACTCCACACCTCTCCACTCCACTCCACTCAATTTTACTCCTCTCCACTCCACTCCTCTCCACTCCACTCCACACCACTCCACTCCACTCCACTCCACTCCTCTCAAGTCAACACCACACCTCTCCACTCCACTCCACTCCACTCCACTCCACTGCACTCCACTGCACTCCGCTCCACTCCACTCCACTCTACTCCACTCCACTCCACTTCACCTCACTCCAGTCCAGACCACACCACACCGCTCCACTCCACTCCACTCCACTCCACTCCACTCCACTCCACTCCACTCCACTCCACTCCACTCCACTCCACTCCGTTTTACTCCTCTCCACTCCACTCCACTCCACTCCACTCCACACCTCTCCACTCCACTCCACTCCACTCCACTCCACTCCACTCCACTCCACTCCACTCCGTTTTTCTCCTCTCCACTCCACTCCACTCCACTGCACTCCACTCCACTCCACACCACACCTCTCCACACCACTCCACTCCACTCCACTCCACACCTCTCCACTCCACTCCACTCCACTCCACTCCACACCTCTCCACTCCACTCTACTCCACTCCACTCCACTCCACTCCACACCTCTCCACTCCACTCCACTCCACTCCACTCCTCTCCACTCCACTCCACTCCACTCCACTCCACTCCACTCCACTCAATTTTACTCCTCTCCACTCCACTCCTCTCTACTCCACTCCACACCACTCCACACCACTCCACTCCACTCCTCTCAAGTCAACACCACACCTCTCCACTCCACTCCACTCCAATCCACTCCACTGCACTCCACTGCACTCCGCTCCACTCCACTCCACTCTACTCCACTCCACTCCACTCCACTTCACCTCACTCCAGTCCACACCACACCACACCTCTCCACTCCACTCCACACCACTCCACTCCACTCCACTCCACTCCACTCCACTCCACTCCACTCCACTCCACTCCACTCCACTCCACTCCACTCCACTCCACTCCACTCCGTTTTACTCCACTCCACTCCACTCCACTCCACTCCACTCCACTCCACTCCACTCCACTCCACTCCACACCTCTCCACTCCACTCCACTCCACTCCACTCCACTCCGTTTTTCTCCTCTCCACTCCACTCCACTCCACTGCACTCCACTCCACTCCACTGCACTCCACTGCACTCCACTCCACACCACTCCACACCTCTCCACTCCACTCCACTCCACTCCACTCCACTCCACTCCACTCCGTTTTACTCCTCTCCACTCCACTCCACTCCTCTCCACTCCACTCCACTCCTCTCCACTCCACTCCACTCCACTCCACTCCACACCTCTCCACTCCACTCCACTCCACTCCACTCCGTTTTACTCCTGTCCAGTCCACTCCACTGCACTCCACTGCACTCCACTGCACTCCACTCCACTGCACTCCACTCCACTCCACTCCACTCCACTCCACTCCACTCCACTCCACTCCACTCCACTCCACTCCACTCCACTCTACTCCACTCAACACCTCTCCACTCCACTCCACTCCACTCCGCTCCGCACCACTCTACTCCACTCCACTCCACTCCACTCCACTCCACTCCACTCCACTCCACTCCACTCCACTCCACTCCACTCCACTCCACTCCACACCTCTCCACTCCACTCCACTCCACTCCACTCCGTTTTACTCCTCTCCACTCCACTCCTCTCCACTCCACTCCACTCCACTCCACTCCACTCCGTTTTACTCCTCTCCACTCCACTCCACTCCACTCCACTCCACAAAACTCCACTCCACTCCACTCCACTCCACTCCACTCCACTCTACTCCACTCAACACCACACCTCTCCACTCCACTCCACTCCGCTCCGCACCACTCTACTCCACTCCACTCCACTCCACTCCACTCCACTCCACTGCACTCCGCTCCACTCCACTCCACTCTACTCCACTCCACTCCACTCCACTTCACCTCACTCCAGTTCACACCACACCACACCTCTCCACTCCACTCCACTCCACTCCACTCCACTCCACTCCACTCCACTCCACTCCACTCCACTCCACTCCACTCCACTCCGTTTTACTCCACTCCACTCCACTCCACTCCACTCCACTCCACTCCACTCCACTCCACACCTCTCCACTCCACTCCACTCCACTCCACTCCACTCCGTTTTTCTCCTCTCCACTCCACTCCACTCCACTGCACTCCACTCCACTCCACTGCACTCCACTGCACTCCACTCCACACCACTCCACACCTCTCCACTCCACTCCACTCCACTCCACTCCACTCCACTCCACTCCGTTTTACTCCTCTCCACTCCACTCCACTCCTCTCCACTCCACTCCACTCCACTCCACTCCACACCTCTCCACTCCACTCCATTCCACTCCACTCCGTTTTACTCCTGTCCAGTCCACTCCACTGCACTCCACTGCACTCCACTGCACTCCACTCCACTGCACTCCACTCCACTCCACTCCACTCCACTCCACTCCACTCCACTCTACTCCACTCAACACCTCTCCACTCCACTCCACTCCACTCCGCTCCGCACCACTCTACTCCACTCCACTCCACTCCACTCCACTCCACTCCACTCCACTCCACTCCACTCCACTCCACTCCACTCCACTCCACACCTCTCCACTCCACTCCACTCCGTTTTACTCCTCTCCACTCCACTCCTCTCCACTCGACTCCACTCCACTCCACTCCACTCCACTCCACTCCACTCCGTTTTACTCCTCTCCACTCCACTCCACTCCACTCCACTCCACTCCACTCCACTCCACTCCACTCTACTCCACTCAACACCACACCTCTCCACTCCACTCCACTCCGCTCCGCACCACTCTACTCCACTCCACTCCACTCCACTCCACTCCACTCCACTCCACTCCACTCCACACCACACCTCTCCACTCCACTCCACTCCACTCCACACCTCTCCACTCCACTCCACTCCACTCCACTCCACTCCACTCCACTCCACTCCACTCCACTCCGCTCCGCACCACTCTACTCCACTCCACTCCACTCCACTCCACTCCACTCCACTCAACTCCACTCCACTCCACTCCACTCCACACCACACCTCTCCACTCCACTCCACTCCACTCCACTCCACACCTCTCCACTCCACTCCACTCCACTCCACTCCACTCCACTCCACTCCACTCCACTCCTCTCCACTCCACTCCACTCCACTCCACTCCACTCCACTCCGTTTTCCTCCTCTCCACTACACTCCTCTCCACTCCACTCCACTCCACTCCACTCCACTCCACTCCACTCCACTCCACTCCACTCCACTCCACTCCACTCCACTCCATTCCACTCCACTCCACACCTCTCCACTCCACTCCACTCCACTCCACACCGTTTTACTCCTCTCCACTCCACTCCACTCCACTCCACTCCACTCCACTCCACTCCACTCCACTCCACTCCACTCCGTTTTACTCCTCTCCACTCCACTCCACTCCACTCCACTCCACTCCACTCCACTCCACTCCACTCCACTCCACTCCACTCCACTCTACTCCACTCAACACCACACCTCTCCACTCCACTCCACTCCACTCCACTGCACTCCACTGCACTCCACTGCACTCCACTCCACTCCACTCCACTCCACTCCACTCCACACCTCTCCACTCCACTCCACTCCACTCCGTTTTACGCCTCTCCACTCCACTCCACTCCACTCCACTCCACTCCACTCCACTCCACTCAACACCACACCTCTCCACTCCACTCCACTCCGCTCCGCACCACTCTACTCCACTCCACTCCACTCCACTCCACTCCACTCCACACCACACCTCTCCACTCCACTACACTCCACTCCACTCCACACGTCTCCACTCCACTCCACTCCACTCCACTCCACTCCACTCCACTCCACTCCACTCCACTCTACTCCACTCCACTTCACTCCACTCCACTCCGTTTTACTCCTCTCCACTCCACTCCACTCCACTCCACTCCACTCCACTCCACTCTACTCCACTCGACTCCACTCCACTCCACTCCACTCCACTCCACTCCTCTCCACTCCACTCCACTCCACTCCACTCCACTCCACTCCGTTTTACTCCTCTCCACTCCACTCCTCTCCACTCCACTCCACTCCACTCCTCTCCACTCCACTCCACTCCACTCCACTCCACTCCACTCCACTCCACTCCACTCCACTCCACTCCACACCTCTCCACTCCACTCCACTCCACTCCACTCCGTTTTACTCCTCTCCACTCCACTCCTCTCCACTCCACTCCACTCCACTCCACTCCACTCCACTCCACTCCGTTTTACTCTTCTCCACTCCACTCCACTCCACTCCACTCCACTCCACTCCACTCCACTCCACTCCACTCCACTCCACTCTACTCCACTCAACACCACACCTCTCCACTCCACTCCACTCCGCTCCGCACCACTCTACTCCACTCCACTCCACTCCACTCCACTCCACTCCACACCACACCTCTCCACTCCACTCCACTCCACTCCACACCTCTCCACTCCACTCCACTCCACTCCACTCCACTCCACTCCACTCCACTCCACTCCACTCCACTCCGCTCCGCACCACTCTACTCCACTCCACTCCACTCCACTCCACTCCACTCCACTCAACTCCACTCCACTCCACTCCACTCCACACAACACCTCTCCACTCCACTCCACTCCACTCCACTCCACACCTCTCCACTCCACTCCACTCCACTCCACTCCACTCCACTCCACTCCACTCCACTCCTCTCCACTCCACTCCACTCCACTCCACTCCACTCCACTCCGTTTTCCTCCTCTCCACTACACTCCTCTCCACTCCACTCCACTCCACTCCACTCCACTCCACTCCACTCCACTCCACTCCACTCCACTCCACTCCACTCCACTCCACTCCACTCCACTCCACTCCACACCGTTTTACGCCTCTCCACTCCACTCCACTCCACTCCACTCCACTCCACTCCACTCCACTCCACTCCACTCCACTCCGTTTTACTCCTCTCCACTCCACTCCACTCCACTCCACTCCACTCCACTCCACTCCACTCCACTCCACTCCACTCCACTCCACTCTACTCCACTCAACACCACACCTCTCCACTCCACTCCACTCCACTCCACTGCACTCCACTGCACTCCACTGCACTCCACTGCACTCCACTCCACTCCACTCCACTCCACTCCACTCCACTCCGTTTTACGCCTCTCCACTCCACTCCACTCCACTCCACTCCACTCCACTCCACTCCACTCCACTCAACACCACACCTCTCCACTCCACTCCACTCCGCTCCGCACCACTCTACTCCACTCCACTCCACTCCACTCCACTCCACTCCACTCCACACCACACCTCTCCACTCCACTACACTCCACTCCACTCCACACCTCTCCACTCCACTCCACTCCACTCCACTCCACTCCACTCCACTCCACTCCACTCCACTCCACTTCACTCCACTCCACTCCGTTTTACTCCTCTCCACTCCACTCCACTCCACTCCACTCCACTCCACTCCACTCCACTCCACTCCACTCCACTCCACTCCACTCCACTCCACTCCACTCCACACGTCTCCACTCCACACGTCTCCACTCCACTCCACTCCACTCTACTCCACTCGACTCCACTCCACTCCACTCCACTCCACTCCACTCCACTCCACTCCACTCCTCTCCACTCCACTCCACTCCACTCCACTCCACTCCACTCCGTTTTCCTCCTCTCCACTACACTCCTCTCCACTCCACTCCACTCCACTCCACTCCACTCCACTCCACTCCACTCCACTCCACTCCACTCCACTCCACTCCACTCCACTCCACTCCACTCCACACCTCTCCACTCCACTCCACTCCACTCCACTCCGTTTTACTCCTCTCCACTCCACTCCTCTCCACTCCACTCCACTCCACTCCACTCCACTCCGTTTTACTCCTCTCCACTCCACTCCACTCCACTCCACTCCACTCCACTCCACTCCACTCCACTCCACTCCACTCCACTCCACTCCACTCCACGCCACTCCACTCCACTCCACACCACACCTCTCCACTCCACTCCACTCCACTCCACTCCACTCCACACCTCTCCACTCCACTCCACTCCACTCCACTCCACTCCACTCCACTCCACTCCACTCCACTCCACTCTACTCCACTCGACTCCACTCCACTCCACTCCACTCCACTCCACTCCACTCCACTCCACTCCACTCCTCTCCACTCCACTCCACTCCACTCCACTCCACTCCGTTTTCCTCCTCTCCACTCCACTCCTCTCCACTCCACTCCACTCCACTCCACTCCACTCCACTCCACTCCACTCCACTCCACTCCACTCCACTCCACTCCACTCCACTCCACTCCACTCCACACCTCTCCACTCCACTCCACTCCACTCCACTCCGTTTTACTCCTCTCCACTCCACTCCTCTCCACTCCACTCCACTCCACTCCACTCCACTCCACTCCGTTTTACTCCTCTCCACTCCACTCCACTCCACTCCACTCCACTCCACTCCACTCCACTCCACGCCACTCCACTCCACTCCACGCCACTCCACTCCACTCCACACCACACCTCTCCACTCCACTCCACTCCACTCCACTCCACTCCACACCTCTCCACTCCACTCCACTCCACTCCACTCCACTCCACTCCACTCCACTCCACTCCACTCCACTCCACTCCGTTTTACTCCTCTCCACTCCACTCCTCTCCACTCCACTCCACTCCACTTCACTCCACTCCACTCCACTCCACTCCACTCCACTCCACTCCACCCCACATCTCCACTCCACTCCACTCCACTCCACTCCGTTTTACTCCTCTCCACTCCACTCCACTCCACTCCACTCCACTCCACTCCACTCCACTCCACTCAACTCCACTCCACTCCACTCCGTTTTACTCCTCTCCACTCCACTCCTCTCCACTCCACTCCACTCCACTCCACTCCACTCCACTCCACTCCACTCCACTCCACTCCACTCCACTCCACTCCACTCCACTCCACTCCACTCCACACCTCTCCACTCCACTCCACTCCACTCCACACCACACCACTCCGTTTTACTCCTCTCCACTCCACTCCTCTCCACTCCACTCCACTCCACTCCACTCCACTCCACTCCACTCCACTCCACTCCACTCCACTCCACTCCACTCCACTCCACTCCACTCCACTCCACTCCACTCCGTTTTACTCCTCTCCATTCCACTCCACTCCACTCCACTCCACTCCACACCACACCTCTCCACTCCACTCCACTCCACTCCACACCTCTCCACTCCACTCCACTCCACTCCACTCCACTCCACTCCGCTCCGCACCACTCTACTCCACTCCACTCCACTCCACTCCACTCCACTCCACTCCACTCCACTCCACACCACACCTCTCCACTCCACTCCACTCCACTCCACTCCACTCCACTCCACTCCACTCCACTCCACACCTCTCCACTCCACTCCACTCCACTCCACTCCACACCTCTCCACTCCACTCCACTCCACTCCACACCTCTCCACTCCACTCCACTCCACTCCACTCCACTCCACTCCACTCCACTCCACTCCACTCCACTCCACTCCACTCCGTTTTACTCCTCTCCACTCCACTCCTCACCACTCCACTCCACTCCACTCCACTCCACTCCACTCCACTCCACTCCACTCCACTCCACTCCACTCCACTCCACTCCACTCCACTCCACTCCACTACACTCCACTCCACTCCACTCCACTCCACACCTCTCCACTCCACTCCACTCCACTCCACTCCACTCCACTCCACTCCACTCCACTCCACTCCACTCCGTTTTTCTCCTCTCCACTCCACTCCACTCCACTGCACTCCACTCCACTCCACTCCACTGCACTCCACTCCACACCTCTCCACTCCACTCCACTCCACTCCACTCCACTCCACTCCACTCCACTCCGTTTTACTTCTCTCCACTCCACTCCACTCCTCTCCACTCCACTCCACTCCACTCCACTCCACTCCACTCCACTCCACTCCACTCCACTCCACTCCACACCTCTCCACTCCACTCCACTCCACTCCACTCCGTTTTACTCCTGTCCACTCCACTCCACTGCACTCCACTGCACTCCACTCCACTCCACTCCACTCCACTCCACACCACACCTATCCACTCCACTCCACTCCACACCTCTCCACTCCACTCCACTCCACTCCACTCCTCTCCACTCCACTCCACTCCACTCCACTCCACTCCACTCCACTCCACTCCACTCAATTTTACTCCTCTCCACTCCACTCCTCTCCACTCCACTCCACACCACTCCACTCCACTCCACTCCACTCCACTGCACTCCACTGCACTCCGCTCCACTCCACTCCACTCTACTCCACTCCACTCCACTTCACCTCACTCCAGTCCAGACCACACCACACCGCTCCACTCCACTCCACTCCACTCCACTCCACTCCACTCCACTCCACTCCACTCCACTCCACTCGACTCCACTCCACTCCGTTTTACTCCTCTCCACTCCACTCCACTCCACTCCACTCCACACCTCTCCACTCCACTCCACTCCACTCCACTCCACTCCACTCCACTCCGTTTTTCTCCTCTCCACTCCACTCCACTCCACTGCACTCCACTCCACTCCACACCACACCTCTCCACACCACTCCACTCCACTCCACTCCACACCTCTCCACTCCACTCCACTCCACTCCACTCCACTCCACACCTCTCCACTCCACTCTACTCCACTCCACTCCACTCCACTCCACACCTCTCCACTCCACTCCACTCCACTCCACTCCTCTCCACTCCACTCCACTCCACTCCACTCCACTCCACTCAATTTTACTCCTCTCCACTCCACTCCTCTCCACTCCACTCCACACCACTCCACACCACTCCACTCCACTCCTCTCAAGTCAACACCACACCTCTCCACTCCACTCCACTCCAATCCACTCCACTGCACTCCACTGCACTCCGCTCCACTCCACTCCACTCTACTCCACTCCACTCCACTCCACTTCACCTCACTCCAGTCCACACCACACCACACCTCTCCACTCCACTCCACTCCACTCCACTCCACTCCACTCCACTCCACTCCACTCCACTCCACTCCGTTTTACTCCACTCCACTCCACTCCACTCCACTCCACTCCACTCCACTCCACTCCACTCCACTCCACTCCACTCCACTCCACTCCACTCCACTCCACACCTCTCCACTCCACTCCACTCCACTCCACTCCACTCCGTTTTTCTCCTCTCCACTCCACTCCACTCCACTGCACTCCACTCCACTCCACTGCACTCCACTGCACTCCACTCCACACCACTCCACACCTCTCCACTCCACTCCACTCCACTCCACTCCACTCCACTCCACTCCACTCCACTCCACTCCACTCCACTCCACTCCGTTTTACTCCTCTCCACTCCACTCCACTCCTCTCCACTGCACTCCACTCCACTCCACTCCACACCTCTCCACTCCACTCCACTCCACTCCACTCCGTTTTACTCCTGTCCAGTCCACTCCACTGCACTCCACTGCACTCCACTCCACTGCACTCCACTCCACTCCACTCCACTCCACTCCACTCCACTCCACTCCACTCCACTCCACTCCACTCCACTCCACACCACACCTCTCCACTCCACTCCACTCCAATCCACACCTCTCCACTCCACTCCACTCCACTCCACTCCGCTCCGCACCACTCTACTCCACTCCACTCCACTCCACTCAACTCCACTCCACTCCACTCCACTCCACTCCACTCCACACCACACCTCTCCACTCCACTCCACTCCACTCCACTCCACACCTCTCCACTCCACTCCACTCCACTCCACTCCACTCAACTCCACTCCACTCCACTCCGTTTTACTCCTCTCCACTCCACTCCTCTCCACTCCACTCCACTCCACTCCACTCCACTCCACTCCACCCCACATCTCCACTCCACTCCACTCCACTCCACTCCACTCCACTCCACTCCACTCCACTCCACTCCACTCCACTCCGTTTTACTCCTCTCCACTCCACTCCACTGCACTCCACTGCACTCCATTGCACTCCACTGCACTCAACTCCACTCCACTCCACTCCACTCCACTCCACTCCACTCCACTCCACTCCACTCCACTCCACTCCACTCCACTCCACTCCACTCCGTTTTACTCCTCTCCACTCCACTCCTCTCCACTCCACTCCACTCCACTCCACTCCACTCCACTCCACTCCACTCCACTCCACTCCACTCCACTCCACTCCACTCCACACCTCTCCACTCCACTCCACTCCACTCCACTCCGTTTTACTCCTCTCCACTCCACTCCTCTCCACTCCACTCCACTCCACTCCACTCCACTCCACTCCACTCCACTCCACTCCACTCCACTCCACTCCACTCCACTCCACACGTCTCCACTCCACACGTCTCCACTCCACTCCACTCCACTCTACTCCACTCGACTCCACTCCACTCCACTCCACTCCACTCCACTCCACTCCACTCCACTCCACTCCACTCCTCTCCACTCCACTCCACTCCACTCCACTCCGTTTTCCTCCTCTCCACTACACTCCTCTCCACTCCACTCCACTCCACTCCACTCCACTCCACTCCACTCCACTCCACTCCACTCCACTCCACTCCACTCCACTCCACACCTCTCCACTCCACTCCACTCCACTCCACACCGTTTTACTCCTCTCCACTCCACTCCACTCCACTCCACTCCTCTCCACTCCACTCCACTCCACTCCACTCAACTCCGTTTTCCTCCTCTCCACTACACTCCTCTCCACTCCACTCCACTCCACTCCACTCCACTCCACTCCACTCCACTCCACTCCACTCCACTCCACTCCACTCCACTCCACTCCACTCCACTCCACTCCACACCGTTTTACTCCTCTCCACTCCACTCCACTCCACTCCACTCCACTCCACTCCACTCCACTCCACTCCGTTTTACTCCTCTCCACTCCACTCCACTCCACTCCACTCCACTCCACTCCACTCCACTCCACTCCACTCCACTCCACTCCACTCCACTCCACTCTACTCCACTCAACACCACACCTCTCCACTCCACTCCACTCCACTCCACTGCACTCCACTGCACTCCACTGCACTCCACTCCACTCCACTCCACTCCACTCCACTCCACTCCACTCCACTCCACTCCGTTTTACGCCTCTCCACTCCACTCCACTCCACTCCACTCCACTCCACTCCACTCCACTCAACACCACACCTCTCCACTCCACTCCACTCCACTCCACTCCACACCTCTCCACTCCACTCCACTCCACTCCACACCTCTCCACTCCACTCCACTCCACTCCACTCCACTCCACTCCACTCCACTCCACTCCACTCCACTCCGTTTTACTCCTCTCCACTCCACTCCTCACCACTCCACTCCACTCCACTCCGTTTTACTCCTCTCCACTCCACTCCACTCCACTCCACTCCACTCCACTCCACTCCACTCCACTCCACTCCACTCCACTCCACTCCACTCCACTCCACTCCACACGTCTCCACTCCACACGTCTCCACTCCACTCCACTCCACTCTACTCCACTCGACTCCACTCCACTCCACTCCACTCCACTCCACTCCACTCCACTCCACTCCACTCCTCTCCACTCCACTCCACTCCACTCCGTTTTCCTCCTCTCCACTACACTCCTCTCCACTCCACTCCACTCCACTCCACTCCACTCCACTCCACTCCACTCCACTCCACTCCACTCCACTCCACTCCACTCCACTCCACACCTCTCCACTCCACTCCACTCCACTCCACTCCGTTTTACTCCTCTCCACTCCACTCCTCTCCACTCCACTCCACTCCACTCCACTCCACTCCGTTTTACTCCTCTCCACTCCACTCCACTCCACTCCACTCCACTCCACTCCACTCCACTCCACTCCACTCCACTCCACGCCACTCCACTCCACTCCACACCACACCTCTCCACTCCACTCCACTCCACTCCACTCCACTCCACACCTCTCCACTCCACTCCACTCCACTCCACTCCACTCCACTCCACTCCACTCCACTCCACTCCACTCCACTCTACTCCACTCGACTCCACTCCACTCCACTCCACTCCACTCCACTCCACTCCACTCCACTCCACTCCTCTCCACTCCACTCCACTCCACTCCACTCCACTCCGTTTTCCTCCTCTCCACTCCACTCCTCTCCACTCCACTCCACTCCACTCCACTCCACTCCACTCCACTCCACTCCACTCCACTCCACTCCACTCCACTCCACTCCACTCCACACCTCTCCACTCCACTCCACTCCACTCCACTCCGTTTTACTCCTCTCCACTCCACTCCTCTCCACTCCACTCCACTCCACTCCACTCCACTCCACTCCACTCCACTCCGTTTTACTCCTCTCCACTCCACTCCACTCCACTCCACTCCACTCCACTCCACTCCACTCCACGCCACTCCACTCCACTCCACGCCACTCCACTCCACTCCACACCACACCTCTCCACTCCACTCCACTCCACTCCACTCCACTCCACACCTCTCCACTCCACTCCACTCCACTCCACTCCACTCCACTCCACTCCACTCCACTCCACTCCACTCCGTTTTACTCCTCTCCACTCCACTCCTCTCCACTCCACTCCACTCCACTTCACTCCACTCCACTCCACTCCACTCCACTCCACTCCACTCCACTCCACCCCACATCTCCACTCCACTCCACTCCACTCCACTCCGTTTTACTCCTCTCCACTCCACTCCACTCCACTCCACTCCACTCCACTCCACTCCACTCAACTCCACTCCACTCCACTCCGTTTTACTCCTCTCCACTCCACTCCTCTCCACTCCACTCCACTCCACTCCACTCCACTCCACTCCACTCCACTCCACTCCACTCCACTCCACTCCACTCCACTCCACTCCACTCCACTCCACTCCACTCCACACCTCTCCACTCCACTCCACTCCACTCCACACCACACCACTCCGTTTTACTCCTCTCCACTCCACTCCTCTCCACTCCACTCCACTCCACTCCACTCCACTCCACTCCACTCCACTCCACTCCACTCCACTCCACTCCGTTTTACTCCTCTCCATTCCACTCCACTCCACTCCACTCCACTCCACACCACACCTCTCCACTCCACTCCACTCCACTCCACACCTCTCCACTCCACTCCACTCCACTCCACTCCACTCCGCTCCGCACCACTCTACTCCACTCCACTCCACTCCACTCCACTCCACTCCACTCCACTCCACTCCACACCACACCTCTCCACTCCACTCCACTCCACTCCACTCCACTCCACTCCACTCCACACCTCTCCACTCCACTCCACTCCACTCCACTCCACACCTCTCCACTCCACTCCACTCCACTCCACACCTCTCCACTCCACTCCACTCCACTCCACTCCACTCCACTCCACTCCACTCCACTCCACTCCACTCCGTTTTACTCCTCTCCACTCCACTCCTCACCACTCCACTCCACTCCACTCCACTCCACTCCACTCCACTCCACTCCACTCCACTCCACTCCACTCCACTCCACTCCACTCCACTCCACTCCACTCCACTCCACACCTCTCCACTCCACTCCACTCCACTCCACTCCACTCCACTCCACTCCACTCCACTCCACTCCGTTTTTCTCCTCTCCACTCCACTCCACTCCACTGCACTCCACTCCACTCCACTCCACTGCACTCCACTCCACACCTCTCCACTCCACTCCACTCAACTCCACTCCACTCCACTCCACTCCGTTTTACTTCTCTCCACTCCACTCCACTCCTCTCCACTCCACTCCACTCCACTCCACTCCACTCCACTCCACTCCACTCCACTCCACTCCACTCCACTCCACTCCACTCCACACCTCTCCACTCCACTCCACTCCACTCCACTCCGTTTTACTCCTGTCCACTCCACTCCACTGCACTCCACTGCACTCCACTCCACTCCACTCCACTCCACACCACACCTATCCACTCCACTCCACTCCACACCTCTCCACTCCACTCCACTCCACTCCACTCCTCTCCACTCCACTCCACTCCACTCCACTCCACTCCACTCCACTCCACTCCACTCCACTCCACTCAATTTTACTCCTCTCCACTCCACTCCTCTCCACTCCACTCCACACCACTCCACTCCACTCCACTCCACTCCACTGCACTCCACTGCACTCCGCTCCACTCCACTCCAGTCTACTCCACTCCACTCCACTTCACCTCACTCCAGTCCAGACCACACCACACCGCTCCACTCCACTCCACTCCACTCCACTCCACTCCACTCCACTCCACTCCACTCCACTCCACTCCACTCGACTCCACTCCACTCCGTTTTACTCCTCTCCACTCCACTCCACTCCACTCCACTCCACACCTCTCCACTCCACTCCACTCCACTCCACTCCACTCCACTCCACTCCGTTTTTCTCCTCTCCACTCCACTCCACTCCACTGCACTCCACTCCACTCCACACCACACCTCTCCACACCACTCCACTCCACTCCACTCCACACCTCTCCACTCCACTCCACTCCACTCCACTCCACACCTCTCCACTCCACTCTACTCCACTCCACTCCACTCCACTCCACACCTCTCCACTCCACTCCACTCCACTCCACTCCTCTCCACTCCACTCCACTCCACTCCACTCCACTCCACTCCACTCCACTCAATTTTACTCCTCTCCACTCCACTCCTCTCCACTCCACTCCACACCACTCCACACCACTCCACTCCACTCCTCTCAAGTCAACACCACACCTCTCCACTCCACTCCACTCCAATCCACTCCACTGCACTCCACTGCACTCCGCTCCACTCCACTCCACTCTACTCCACTCCACTCCACTCCACTTCACCTCACTCCAGTCCACACCACACCACACCTCTCCACTCCACTCCACTCCACTCCACTCCACTCCACTCCACTCCACTCCACTCCACTCCACTCCACTCCACTCCACTCCACTCCACTCCACTCCGTTTTACTCCACTCCACTCCACTCCACTCCACTCCACTCCACTCCACTCCACTCCACTCCACACCTCTCCACTCCACTCCACTCCACTCCACTCCACTCCGTTTTTCTCCTCTCCACTCCACTCCACTCCACTGCACTCCACTCCACTCCACTGCACTCCACTGCACTCCACTCCACACCACTCCACACCTCTCCACTCCACTCCACTCCACTCCACTCCACTCCACTCCACTCCACTCCACTCCACTCCACTCCACTCCACTCCACTCCACTCCGTTTTACTCCTCTCCACTCCACTCCACTCCTCTCCACTGCACTCCACTCCACTCCACTCCACACCTCTCCACTCCACTCCACTCCACTCCACTCCGTTTTACTCCTGTCCAGTCCACTCCACTGCACTCCACTGCACTCCACTGCACTCCACTCCACTGCACTCCACTCCACTCCACTCCACTCCACTCCACTCCACTCCACTCCACTCCACTCCACTCCACTCCACACCACACCTCTCCACTCCACTCCACTCCAATCCACACCTCTCCACTCCACTCCACTCCACTCCACTCCGCTCCGCACCACTCTACTCCACTCCACTCCTCTCCACTCAACTCCACTCCACTCCACTCCACTCCACTCCACTCCACTCCACACCACACCTTTCCACTCCACTCCACTCCACTCCACTCCACACCTCTCCACTCCACTCCACTCCACTCCACTCCACTCAACTCCACTCCACTCCACTCCGTTTTACTCCTCTCCACTCCACTCCTCTCCACTCCACTCCACTCCACTCCACTCCACCCCACATCTCCACTCCACTCCACTCCACTCCACTCCACTCCACTCCACTCCACTCCACTCCACTCCGTTTTACTCCTCTCCACTCCACTCCACTGCACTCCACTGCACTCCATTGCACTCCACTGCACTCAACTCCACTCCACTCCACTCCACTCCACTCCACTCCACTCCACTCCACTCCACTCCACTCCACTCCACTCCACTCCACTCCACTCCGTTTTACTCCTCTCCACTCCACTCCTCTCCACTCCACTCCACTCCACTCCACTCCACTCCACTCCACTCCACTCCACTCCACTCCACACCTCTCCACTCCACTCCACTCCACTCCACTCCGTTTTACTCCTCTCCACTCCACTCCTCTCCACTCCACTCCACTCCACTCCACTCCACTCCACTCCACTCCACTCCACTCCACTCCACTCCACACGTCTCCACTCCACACGTCTCCACTCCACTCCACTCCACTCTACTCCACTCGACTCCACTCGACTCCACTCCACTCCACTCCACTCCACTCCACTCCACTCCACTCCACTCCACTCCACTCCTCTCCACTCCACTCCACTCCACTCCACTCCACTCCGTTTTCCTCCTCTCCACTACACTCCTCTCCACTCCACTCCACTCCACTCCACTCCACTCCACTCCACTCCACTCCACTCCACTCCACTCCACTCCACTCCACTCCACTCCACACCTCTCCACTCCACTCCACTCCACTCCACACCGTTTTACTCCTCTCCACTCCACTCCACTCCACTCCACTCCACTCCACTCCGTTTTACTCCTCTCCACTCCACTCCACTCCACTCCACTCCACTCCACTCCACTCCACTCCACTCCACTCCACTCCACTCCACTCCACTCCACTCCACTCTACTCCACTCAACACCACACCTCTCCACTCCACTCCACTCCACTCCACTCCACTCCACTCCACTCCACTCCACTCCACTCCACTCCACTCCACTCCACTCCACTCCACTCCACTCCGTTTTACGCCTCTCCACTCCACTCCACTCCACTCCACTCCACTCCACTCCACTCAACACCACACCTCTCCACTCCACTCCACTCCGCTCCGCACCACTCTACTCCACTCCACTCCACTCCACTCCACTCCACTCCACTCCACACCACACCTCTCCACTCCACTACACTCCACTCCACTCCACTCCACTCCACTCCACTCCACTCCACTCCACACCTCTCCACTCCACTCCACTCCACTCCACACCGTTTTACTCCTCTCCACTCCACTCCACTCCACTCCACTCCACTCCACTCCGTTTTACTCCTCTCCACTCCACTCCACTCCACTCCACTCCACTCCACTCCACTCCACTCCACTCCACTCCACTCCACTCCACTCCACTCCACTCTACTCCACTCAACACCACACCTCTCCACTCCACTCCACTCCACTCCACTCCACTCCACTCCACTCCACTCCACTCCACTCCACTCCACTCCACTCCACTCCACTCCGTTTTACGCCTCTCCACTCCACTCCACTCCACTCCACTCCACTCCACTCCACTCAACACCACACCTCTCCACTCCACTCCACTCCGCTCCGCACCACTCTACTCCACTCCACTCCACTCCACTCCACTCCACTCCACTCCACACCACACCTCTCCACTCCACTACACTCCACTCCACTCCACACCTCTCCACTCCACTCCACTCCACTCCACTCCACTCCACTCCACTCCACTCTACTCCACTCCACTTCACTCCACTCCACTCCGTTTTACTCCTCTCCACTCCACTCCACTCCACTCCACTCCACTCCACTCCACTCCACTCCACTCCACACCACTCCACTCCACTCCACTCCACTCCACTCCACACGTCTCCACTCCACACGTCTCCACTCCACTCCACTCCACTCTACTCCACTCGACTCCACTCCACTCCACTCCACTCCACTCCACTCCACTCCACTCCACTCCTCTCCACTCCACTCCACTCCACTCCACTCCACTCCGTTTTCCTCCTCTCCACTCCACTCCTCTCCACTCCACTCCACTCCACTCCACTCCACTCCACTCCACTCCACTCCACTCCACTCCACTCCACTCCACTCCACTCCACTCCACACCTCTCCACTCCACTCCACTCCACTCCACTCCGTTTTACTCCTCTCCACTCCACTCCTCTCCACTCCACTCCACTCCACTCCACTCCACTCCGTTTTACTCCTCTCCACTCCACTCCACTCCACTCCACTCCACTCCACTCCACTCCACTCCACTCCACTCCACTCAACTCCACTCCACTCCACTCCGTTTTACTCCTCTCCACTCCACTCCTCTCCACTCCACTCCACTCCACTCCACTCCACTCCACTCCACTCCACTCCACTCCACTCCACTCCACTCCACTCCACTCCACTCCACACCTCTCCACTCCACTCCACTCCACTCCACACCACACCACTCCGTTTTACTCCTCTCCACTCCACTCCTCTCCACTCCACTCCACTCCACTCCACTCCACTCCACTCCACTCCACTCCACTCCACTCCACTCCACTCCACTCCACTCCACTCCACTCCGTTTTACTCCTCTCCATTCCACTCCACTCCACTCCACTCCACTCCACACCACACCTCTCCGCTCCACTCCACTCCACTCCACACCTCTCCACTCCACTCCACTCCACTCCACTCCACTCCACTCCACTGCACTCCACTCCACTCCACTCCACTGCACTCCACTCCACACCTCTCCACTCCACTCCACTCCACTCCACTCCACTCCACTCCGTTTTACTTCTCTCCACTCCACTCCACTCCTCTCCACTCCACTCCACTCCACTCCACTCCACTCCACTCCACACCTCTCCACTCCACTCCACTCCACTCCACTCCGTTTTACTCCTGTCCACTCCACTCCACTGCACTCCACTGCACTCCACTCCACTCCACTCCACTCCACTCCACACCACACCTATCCACTCCACTCCACTCCACACCTCTCCACTCCACTCCACTCCACTCCACACCTCTACACTCCACTCTACTCCACTCCACTCCACTCCACTCCACACCTCTCCACTCCACTCCACTCCACTCCACTCCTCTCCACTCCACTCCACTCCACTCCACTCCACTCCACTCCACTCCACTCCACTCCACTCCACTCCACTCCACTCCACTCAATTTTACTCCTCTCCACTCCACTCCTCTCCACTCCACTCCACACCACTCCACTCCACTCCACTCCACTCCTCTCAAGTCAACACCACACCTCTCCACTCCACTCCACTCCACTCCACTCCACTGCACTCCACTGCACTCCACTCCACTCCACTCCACTCTACTCCACTCCACTCCACTTCACCTCACTCCAGTCCAGACCACACCACACCGCTCCACTCCACTCCACTCCACTCCACTCCACTCCACTCCACTCCACTCCACTCCACTCCGTTTTACTCCTCTCCACTCCACTCCACTCCACTCCACTCCACACCTCTCCACTCCACTCCACTCCACTCCACTCCACTCCACTCCACTCCGTTTTTCTCCTCTCCACTCCACTCCACTCCACTGCACTCCACTCCACTCCACACCACACCTCTCCACACCACTCCACTCCACTCCACTCCACTCCGCTCCGCACCACTCTACTCCACTCCACTCCACTCCACTCCACTCCACTCCACTCAACTCCACTCCACTCCACTCCACACCACACCTCTCCACTCCACTCCACTCCACTCCACTCCACACCTCTCCACTCCACTCCACTACACTCCACTCCACACCTCTCCACTCCACTCCACTCCACTCCACTCCACTCCACTCCACTCCACTCCACTCCACTCCACTCCACTCCACACCACTCCACACCACTCCACTCCACTCCTCTCAAGTCAACACCACACCTCTCCACTCCACTCCACTCCAATCCACTCCACTGCACTCCACTGCACTCCGCTCCACTCCACTCCACTCTACTCCACTCCACTCCACTCCACTTCACCTCACTCCAGTCCACACCACACCACACCTCTCCACTCCACTCCACTCCACTCCACTCCACTCCACTCCACTCCACTCCACTCCACTCCACTCCACTCCACTCCACTCCACACCACTCCACTCCACTCCTCTCAAGTCAACACCACACCTCTCCACTCCACTCCACTCCAATCCACTCCACTGCACTCCACTGCACTCCGCTCCACTCCACTCCACTCTACTCCACTCCACTCCACTCCACTTCACCTAACTCCAGTCCACACCACTCCACACCTCTCCACTCCACTCCACTCCACTCCACTCCACTCCACTCCACTCCACTCCACTCCACTCCACTCCACTCCACTCCACTCCACTCCACTCCACTCCACTCCACTCCACTCCACTCCGTTTTACTCCACTCCACTCCACTCCACTCCACTCCACTCCACTCCACTCCACTCCACTCCACTCCACTCCACTCCGTTTTACTCCTCTCCATTCCACTCCACTCCACTCCACTCCACTCCACACCACACCTCTCCACTCCACTCCACTCCACTCCACACCTCTCCACTCCACTCCACTCCACTCCACTCCACTCCGCTCCGCACCACTCTACTCCACTCCACTCCACTCCACTCCACTCCACTCCACTCCACTCAACTCCACTCCACTCCACTCCACACCACACCTCTCCACTCCACTCCACTCCACTCCACTCCACTCCACTCCACTCCACTCAATTTTACTCCTCTCCACTCCACTCCTCTCCACTCCACTCCACACCACTCCACTCCACTCCACTCCACTCCTCTCAAGTCAACACCACACCTCTCCACTCCACTCCACTCCACTCCACTCCACTGCACTCCACTGCACTCCACTCCACTCCACTCCACTCTACTCCACTCCACTCCACTTCACCTCACTCCAGTCCAGACCACACCACACCGCTCCACTCCACTCCACTCCACTCCACTCCACTCCACTCCACTCCACTCCACTCCACTCCACTCCACTCCACTCCGTTTTACTCCTCTCCACTCCACTCCACTCCACTCCACTCCACACCTCTCCACTCCACTCCACTCCACTCCACTCCACTCCACTCCACTCCACTCCACTCCGTTTTTCTCCTCTCCACTCCACTCCACTCCACTGCACTCCACTCCACTCCACACCACACCTCTCCACACCACTCCACTCCACTCCACTCCACTCCGCTCCGCACCACTCTACTCCACTCCACTCCACTCCACTCCACTCCACTCCACTCAACTCCACTCCACTCCACTCCACACCACACCTCTCCACTCCACTCCACTCCACTCCACTCCACACCTCTCCACTCCACTCCACTACACTCCACTCCACACCTCTCCACTCCACTCCACTCCACTCCACTCCACTCCACTCCACTCCACTCCACTCCACTCCACTCCACTCCACTCCACTCCACTCCACACCACTCCACACCACTCCACTCCACTCCTCTCAAGTCAACACCACACCTCTCCACTCCACTCCACTCCAATCCACTCCACTGCACTCCACTGCACTCCGCTCCACTCCACTCCACTCTACTCCACTCCACTCCACTCCACTTCACCTCACTCCAGTCCACACCACACCACACCTCTCCACTCCACTCCACTCCACTCCACTCCACTCCACTCCACTCCACTCCACTCCACTCCACTCCACTCCACTCCACTCCACTCCACACCACTCCACACCACTCCACTCCACTCCTCTCAAGTCAACACCACACCTCTCCACTCCACTCCACTCCAATCCACTCCACTCCACTCCACTACACTCCACTCCACTCCACTCCACTCCACACCTCTCCACTCCACTCCACTCCACTCCACTCCACTCCACTCCACTCCACTCCACTCCACTCCACTCCGTTTTTCTCCTCTCCACTCCACTCCACTCCACTGCACTCCACTCCACTCCACTCCACTGCACTCCACTCCACACCTCTCCACTCCACTCCACTCCACTCCACTCCACTCCGTTTTACTTCTCTCCACTCCACTCCACTCCTCTCCACTCCACTCCACTCCACTCCACTCCACTCCACTCCACTCCACTCCACACCACTCCACACCTCTCCACTCCACTCCACTCCACTCCACTCCGTTTTACTCCTGTCCACTCCACTCCACTGCACTCCACTGCACTCCACTCCACTCCACTCCACTCCACTCCACACCACACCTATCCACTCCACTCCACTCCACACCTCTCCACTCCACTCCACTCCACTCCACACCTCTACACTCCACTCTACTCCACTCCACTCCACTCCACTCCACACCTCTCCACTCCACTCCACTCCACTCCACTCCTCTCCACTCCACTCCACTCCACTCCACTCCACTCCACTCCACTCCACTCCACTCCACTCCACTCCACTCCACTCCACTCCACTCCACTCAATTTTACTCCTCTCCACTCCACTCCTCTCCACTCCACTCCACACCACTCCACTCCACTCCACTCCACTCCTCTCAAGTCAACACCACACCTCTCCACTCCACTCCACTCCACTCCACTCCACTGCACTCCACTGCACTCCGCTCCACTCCACTCCACTCTACTCCACTCCACTCCACTTCACCTCACTCCAGTCCAGACCACACCACACCGCTCCACTCCACTCCACTCCACTCCACTCCACTCCACTCCACTCCACTCCACTCCACTCCGTTTTACTCCTCTCCACTCCACTCCACTCCACTCCACTCCACACCTCTCCACTCCACTCCACTCCACTCCACTCCACTCCGTTTTTCTCCTCTCCACTCCACTCCACTCCACTGCACTCCACTCCACTCCACACCACACCTCTCCACACCACTCCACTCCACTCCACTCCACACCTCTCCACTCCACTCCACTCCACTCCACTCCACACCTCTCCACTCCACTCTACTCCACTCCACTCCACTCCACTCCACTCCACACCTCTCCACTCCACTCCACTCCACTCCACTCCTCTCCACTCCACTCCACTCCACTCCACTCCACTCCACTCCACTCCACTCCACTCCACTCCACTCCACTCCACTCCACTCCACTCGACTCCACTCCACTCCACTCCACTCCACTCCACTCCACTCCACTCCACTCCACTCCGTTTTACTCCTCTCCACTCCACTCCACTCCTCTCCACTCCACTCCACTCCACTCCACTCCACTCCACTCCACTCCACTCCACTCCACTCCACTCCACTCCACTCCACTCCACTCCACACCTCTCCAATCCACTCCACTCCACTCCACTCCGTTTTACTCCTGTCCACTCCACTCCACTGCACTCCACTCCACTCCACTCCACTCAACTCCACTCCACTCCTCACCACTCCACTCCACTCCACTCCACTCCACTCCACTCCACTCCACTCCACTCCACTCCACTCCACTCCACACCTCTCCACTCCACTCCACTCCACTCCACTCCACTCTGTTTTTCTCCTCTCCACTCCACTCCACTCCACTGCACTCCACTCCACTCCACTCCACTCCACTCCACTCCACTCCGTTTTACTCCTCTCCACTCCACTCCACTCCTCTCCACTCCACTCCACTCCACTCCACTCCACTCCACTCCACTCCACTCCACACCTCTCCACTCCACTCCACTCCACTCCACTCCGTTTTATTCCTGTCCACTCCACTCCACTGCACTCCACTGCACTCCACTCCACTCCACTCCACTCCACTCCACTCCACTCCACTCCACTCCACTCCACTCCACTCCACACCACACCTCTCCACTCCACTCCACTCCACTCCACTCCACACCTCTCCACTCCACTCCACTCCACTCCACACCTCTACACTCCACTCTACTCCACTCCACTCCACTCCACTCCACACCTCTCCACTCCACTCCACTCCACTCCACTCCACTCCTCTCCACTCCACTCCACTCCACTCCACTCCACTCCACTCCACTCCACTCCACTCCACTCCACTCAATTTTACTCCTCTCCACTCCACTCCTCTCCACTCCACTCCACACCACTCCACTCCACTCCACTCCACTCCACTCCTCTCAAGTCAACACCACACCTCTCCACTCCACTCCACTCCACTCCACTCCACTGCACTCCACTGCACTCCGCTCCACTCCACTCCACTCTACTCCACTCCACTCCAATTCACCTCACTCCAGTCCAGACCACACCACACCTCTCCACTCCACTCCACTCCACTCCACTCCACTCCACTCCACTCCACTCCACTCCACTCCACTCCACTCCGTTTTACTCCTCTCCACTCCACTCCACTCCACTCCACTCCACTCCACACCTCTCCACTCCACTCCACTCCACTCCACTCCACTCCACTCCACTCCGTTTTTCTCCTCTCCACTCCACTCCACTCCACTGCACTCAACTCCACTCCACACCACACCTCTCCACACCACTCCACTCCACTCCACTCCACACCTCTCCACTCCACTCCACTCCACTCCACTCCACTCCACACCTCTCCACTCCACTCTACTCCACTCCACTCCACACCACTCCACACCTCTCCACTCCACTCCACTCCACTCCACTCCACTCCTCTCCACTCCACTCCACTCCACTCCACTCCACTCCACTCCACTCCACTCCACTCCACTCCACTCCACTCCACTCAATTTTACTCCTCTCCACTCCACTCCTCTCCACTCCACTCCACACAACTCCACACCACTCCACTCCACTCCTCTCAAGTCAACACCACACCTCTCCACTCCACTCCACTCCACTCCACTCCACTGCACTCCACTGCACTCCGCTCCACTCCACTCCACACCTCTCCACACCACTCCACTCCACTCCACTCCACACCTCTCCACTCCACTCCACTCCACTCCACTCCACACCTCTCCACTCCACTCTACTCCACTCCACTCCACACCACTCCACACCTCTCCACTCCACTCCACTCCGCTCCGCACCACTCTACTCCACTCCACTCCACACCACTCCACACCACTCCACTCCACTCCTCTCAAGTCAACACCACACCTCTCCACTCCACTCCACTCCAATCCACTCCACTGCACTCCACTGCACTCCGCTCCACTCCACTCCACTCTACTCCACTCCACTCCACTCCACTTCACCTCACTCCAGTCCACACCACACCACACCTCTCCACTCCACTCCACTCCACTCCACTCCACTCCACTCCACTCCACTCCACTCCACTCCACTCCACTCCACTCCACTCCACACCACTCCACACCACTCCACTCCACTCCTCTCAAGTCAACACCACACCTCTCCACTCCACTCCACTCCAATCCACTCCACTCCACTCCACTACACTCCACTCCACTCCACTCCACTCCACTCCACACCTCTCCACTCCACTCCACTCCACTCCACTCCACTCCACTCCACTCCACTCCACTCCACTCCACTCCGTTTTTCTCCTCTCCACTCCACTCCACTCCACTGCACTCCACTCCACTCCACTCCACTGCACTCCACTCCACACCTCTCCACTCCACTCCACTCCACTCCACTCCACTCCGTTTTACTTCTCTCCACTCCACTCCACTCCTCTCCACTCCACTCCACTCCACTCCACTCCACTCCACTCCACTCCACACCACTCCACACCTCTCCACTCCACTCCACTCCACTCCACTCCGTTTTACTCCTGTCCACTCCACTCCACTGCACTCCACTGCACTCCACTCCACTCCACTCCACTCCACTCCACACCACACCTATCCACTCCACTCCACTCCACACCTCTCCACTCCACTCCACTCCACTCCACACCTCTACACTCCACTCTACTCCACTCCACTCCACTCCACTCCACACCTCTCCACTCCACTCCACTCCACTCCACTCCTCTCCACTCCACTCCACTCCACTCCACTCAACTCCACTCCACTCCACTCCACTCCACTCCACTCCACTCCACTCCACTCCACTCAATTTTACTCCTCTCCACTCCACTCCTCTCCACTCCACTCCACACCACTCCACTCCACTCCACTCCACTCCTCTCAAGTCAACACCACACCTCTCCACTCCACTCCACTCCACTCCACTCCACTGCACTCCACTGCACTCCGCTCCACTCCACTCCACTCTACTCCACTCCACTCCACTTCACCTCACTCCAGTCCAGACCACACCACACCGCTCCACTCCACTCCACTCCACTCCACTCCACTCCACTCCACTCCACTCCACTCCACTCCACTCCACTCCGTTTTACTCCTCTCCACTCCACTCCACTCCACTCCACTCCACACCTCTCCACTCCACTCCACTCCACTCCACTCCACTCCACTCCGTTTTTCTCCTCTCCACTCCACTCCACTCCACTGCACTCCACTCCACTCCACACCACACCTCTCCACACCACTCCACTCCACTCCACTCCACACCTCTCCACTCCACTCCACTCCACTCCACTCCACACCTCTCCACTCCACTCTACTCCACTCCACTCCACTCCACTCCACACCTCTCCACTCCACTCCACTCCACTCCACTCCTCTCCACTCCACTCCACTCCACTCCACTCCACTCCACTCCACTCCACTCCACTCCACTCCACTCGACTCCACTCCACTCCACTCCACTCCACTCCACTCCACTCCACTCCACTCCACTCCGTTTTACTCCTCTCCACTCCACTCCACTCCTCTCCACTCCACTCCACTCCACTCCACTCCACTCCACTCCACTCCACTCCACTCCACTCCACTCCACACCTCTCCAATCCACTCCACTCCACTCCACTCCGTTTTACTCCTGTCCACTCCACTCCACTGCACTCCACTCCACTCCACTCCACTCAACTCCACTCCACTCCTCACCACTCCACTCCACTCCACTCCACTCCACTCCACTCCACTCCACTCCACTCCACACCTCTCCACTCCACTCCACTCCACTCCACTCTGTTTTTCTCCTCTCCACTCCACTCCACTCCACTGCACTCCACTCCACTCCACTCCACTCCACTCCACTCCACTCCACTCCGTTTTACTCCTCTCCACTCCACTCCACTCCTCTCCACTCCACTCCACTCCACTCCACTCCACTCCACTCCACTCCACACCTCTCCACTCCACTCCACTCCACTCCACTCCGTTTTATTCCTGTCCACTCCACTCCACTGCACTCCACTGCACTCCACTCCACTCCACTCCACTCCACTCCACTCCACTCCACTCCACTCCACTCCACACCACACCTCTCCACTCCACTCCACTCCACTCCACTCCACACCTCTCCACTCCACTCCACTCCACTCCACACCTCTACACTCCACTCTACTCCACTCCACTCCACTCCACTCCACACCTCTCCACTCCACTCCACTCCACTCCACTCCACTCCTCTCCACTCCACTCCACTCCACTCCACTCCACTCCACTCCACTCCACTCCACTCCACTCCACTCCACTCCACTCCACTCCACTCAATTTTACTCCTCTCCACTCCACTCCTCTCCACTCCACTCCACACCACTCCACTCCACTCCACTCCACTCCTCTCAAGTCAACACCACACCTCTCCACTCCACTCCACTCCACTCCACTCCACTGCACTCCACTGCACTCCGCTCCACTCCACTCCACTCTACTCCACTCCACTCCACTTCACCTCACTCCAGTCCAGACCACACCACACCTCTCCACTCCACTCCACTCCACTCCACTCCACTCCACTCCACTCCACTCCACTCCGTTTTACTCCTCTCCACTCCACTCCACTCCACTCCACTCCACTCCACACCTCTCCACTCCACTCCACTCCACTCCACTCCACTCCACTCCACTCCACTCCACTCCACTCCGTTTTTCTCCTCTCCACTCCACTCCACTCCACTGCACTCAACTCCACTCCACACCACACCTCTCCACACCACTCCACTCCACTCCACTCCACACCTCTCCACTCCACTCCACTCCACTCCACTCCACTCCACTCCACACCTCTCCACTCCACTCTACTCCACTCCACTCCACACCACTCCACACCTCTCCACTCCACTCCACTCCACTCCACTCCACTCCTCTCCACTCCACTCCACTCCACTCCACTCCACTCCACTCCACTCCACTCCACTCCACTCCACTCCACTCCACTCCACTCAATTTTACTCCTCTCCACTCCACTCCTCTCCACTCCACTCCACACAACTCCACACCACTCCACTCCACTCCTCTCAAGTCAACACCACACCTCTCCACTCCACTCCACTCCACTCCACTCCACTGCACTCCACTGCACTCCGCTCCACTCCACTCCACACCTCTCCACACCACTCCACTCCACTCCACTCCACACCTCTCCACTCCACTCCACTCCACTCCACTCCACACCTCTCCACTCCACTCTACTCCACTCCACTCCACACCACTCCACACCTCTCCACTCCACTCCACTCCGCTCCGCACCACTCTACTCCACTCCACTCCACTCCACTCCACTCCACACCACTCCACTCCACTCCACTCCACTCCACTCCACTCCACTCCACTCCACTCCACTCAACACCACACCTCTCCACTCCACTCCACTCCACTCCACTCCACTCCACTCCACTCCACTCCACTTCACTCCACTCCACTCCGTTTTACTCCTCTCCACTCCACTCCACTCCACTCCACTCCACTCCACTCCACTCCACACGTCTCCACTCCACTCCACTCCACTCTACTCCACTCGACTCCACTCCACTCGACTCCACTCCACTCGACTCCACTCCACTCCACTCCACTCCACTCCACTCCACTCCACTCCACTCCACTCCTCTCCACTCCACTCCTCTCCACTCCACTCCACTCCACTCCACTCCACTCCACTCCACTCCACTCCACTCCACTCCACTCCACACCTCTCCACTCCACTCCACTCCACTCCGTTTTACTCCTCTCCACTCCACTCCTCTCCACTCCACTCCACTCCACTCCACTCCACTCCACTCCACTCCACTCCACTCCACTCCACTCCGTTTTACTCCTCTCCACTCCACTCCACTCCACTCCACTCCACTCCACTCCACTCCACTCCACTCCACTCCACTCCACTCTACTCCACTCAACACCACACCTCTCCACTCCACTCCACTCCACTCCACTGCACTCCACTGCACTCCACTGCACTCCACTCCACTCCACTCCACTCCACTCCACTCCACACCTCTCCACTCCACTCCACTCCACTCCACTCCGTTTTACGCCTCTCCACTCCACTCCACTCCACTCCACTCCACTCCACTCCACTCCACTCCACTCCACTCAACACCACACCTCTCCACTCCACTCCACTCCGCTCCGCACCACTCTACTCCACTCCACTCCACTCCACTCCACTCCACTCCACTCCACTCCACTCCACTCCACACCACACCTCTCCACTCCACTACACTCCACTCCACTCCACACCTCTCCACTCCACTCCACTCCACTCCACTCCACTCCACTCCACTCCACTTCACTCCACTCCACTCCGTTTTACTCCTCTCCACTCCACTCCACTCCACTCCACTCCACTCCACTCCACTCCACTCCACTCCACTCCACTCCACACGTCTGCACTCCACTCCACTCCACTCTACTCCACTCCACTCCACTCCACTCCACTCCACTCCACTCCACTCCACTCCACTCCACTCCACTCCACTCCACTCCACTCCACTCCTCTCCACTCCACTCCACTCCACTCCACTCCACTCCACTCCACTCCGTTTTCCTCCTCTCCACTCCACTCCTCTCCACTCCACTCCACTCCACTCCACTCCACTCCACTCCACTCCACTCCACTCCACTCCACTCCACTCCACTCCACTCCACTCCACTCCACTCCACTCCACACCTCTCCACACCACTCCACTCCACTCCACTCCACTCCGTTTTACTCCTCTCCACTCCACTCCTCTCCACTCCACTCCACTCCACTCCACTCCACTCCACTCCACTCCACTCCACTCCACTCCACTCCACTCCACTCCACTCCACTCCACTCCACTCCACTCCACTCCACTCCACTCCGTTTTACTCCTCTCCACTCCACTCCACTCCACTCCACTGCACTCCACTCCACTCCACTCCACTCAACTCCACTCCACTCCTCACCACTCCACTCCACTCCACTCCACTCCACTCCACTCCACTCCACTCCACTCCACACCTCTCCACTCCACTCCACTCCACTCCACTCCACTCCACTCTGTTTTTCTCCTCTCCACTCCACTCCACTCCACTGCACTCCACTCCACTCCACTCCACTCCACTCCACTCCACTCCACTCCACTCCGTTTTACTCCTCTCCACTCCACTCCACTCCTCTCCACTCCACTCCACTCCACTCCACTCCACTCCACTCCACTCCACTCCACACCTCTCCACTCCACTCCACTCCACTCCACTCCGTTTTATTCCTGTCCACTCCACTCCACTGCACTCCACTGCACTCCACTCCACTCCACTCCACTCCACTCCACTCCACTCCACTCCACTCCACTCCACTCCACACCACACCTCTCCACTCCACTCCACTCCACTCCACTCCACACCTCTCCACTCCACTCCACTCCACTCCACACCTCTACACTCCACTCTACTCCACTCCACTCCACTCCACTCCACACCTCTCCACTCCACTCCACTCCACACCTCTCCACTCCACTCCACTCCACTCCACTCCACTCCTCTCCACTCCACTCCACTCCACTCCACTCCACTCCACTCCACTCCACTCCACTCCACTCCACTCAATTTTACTCCTCTCCACTCCACTCCTCTCCACTCCACTCCACACCACTCCACTCCACTCCACTCCACTCCTCTCAAGTCAACACCACACCTCTCCACTCCACTCCACTCCACTCCACTCCACTCCACTGCACTCCACTGCACTCCGCTCCACTCCACTCCACTCTACTCCACTCCACTCCACTTCACCTCACTCCAGTCCAGACCACACCACACCTCTCCACTCCACTCCACTCCACTCCACTCCACTCCACTCCACTCCACTCCACTCCACTCCACTCCACTCCGTTTTACTCCTCTCCACTCCACTCCACTCCACTCCACTCCACTCCACACCTCTCCACTCCACTCCACTCCACTCCACTCCACTCCACTCCACTCCACTCCGTTTTTCTCCTCTCCACTCCACTCCACTCCACTGCACTCAACTCCACTCCACACCACACCTCTCCACACCACTCCACTCCACTCCACTCCACACCTCTCCACTCCACTCCACTCCACTCCACTCCACTCCACACCTCTCCACTCCACTCTACTCCACTCCACTCCACAACACTCCACACCTCTCCACTCCACTCCACTCCACTCCACTCCACTCCTCTCCACTCCACTCCACTCCACTCCACTCCACTCCACTCCACTCCACTCCACTCCACTCCACTCCACTCAATTTTACTCCTCTCCACTCCACTCCTCTCCACTCCACTCCACACAACTCCACACCACTCCACTCCACTCCTCTCAAGTCAACACCACACCTCTCCACTCCACTCCACTCCACTCCACTCCACTGCACTCCACTGCACTCCGCTCCACTCCACTCCACACCTCTCCACACCACTCCACTCCACTCCACTCCACACCTCTCCACTCCACTCCACTCCACTCCACTCCACACCTCTCCACTCCACTCTACTCCACTCCACTCCACACCACTCCACACCTCTCCACTCCACTCCACTCCGCTCCGCACCACTCTACTCCACTCCACTCCACTCCACTCCACTCCACACCACTCCACTCCACTCCACTCCACTCCACTCCACTCCACTCCACTCCACTCCACTCCACTCCACTCCACTCCACTCCACTCCACTCAACACCACACCTCTCCACTCCACTCCACTCCACTCCACTCCACTCCACTCCACTCCACTCCACTCCACTCCACTTCACTCCACTCCACTCCGTTTTACTCCTCTCCACTCCACTCCACTCCACTCCACTCCACTCCACTCCACACGTCTCCACTCCACTCCACTCCACTCTACTCCACTCGACTCCACTCCACTCGACTCCACTCCACTCCACTCCACTCCACTCCACTCCACTCCACTCCACTCCACTCCACTCCACTCCTCTCCACTCCACTCCTCTCCACTCCACTCCACTCCACTCCACTCCACTCCACTCCACTCCACTCCACTCCACACCTCTCCACTCCACTCCACTCCACTCCGTTTTACTCCTCTCCACTCCACTCCTCTCCACTCCACTCCACTCCACTCCACTCCACTCCACTCCACTCCACTCCACTCCACTCCACTCCACTCCGTTTTACTCCTCTCCACTCCACTCCACTCCACTCCACTCCACTCCACTCCACTCCACTCCACTCCACTCCACTCCACTCTACTCCACTCAACACCACACCTCTCCACTCCACTCCACTCCACTCCACTGCACTCCACTGCACTCCACTGCACTCCACTCCACTCCACTCCACTCCACTCCACTCCACACCTCTCCACTCCACTCCACTCCACTCCACTCCGTTTTACGCCTCTCCACTCCACTCCACTCCACTCCACTCCACTCCACTCCACTCCACTCCACTCAACACCACACCTCTCCACTCCACTCCACTCCGCTCCGCACCACTCTACTCCACTCCACTCCACTCCACTCCACTCCACTCCACTCCACTCCACTCCACTCCACACCACACCTCTCCACTCCACTACACTCCACTCCACTCCACACCTCTCCACTCCACTCCACTCCACTCCACTCCACTCCACTCCACTCCACTCCACTTCACTCCACTCCACTCCGTTTTACTCCTCTCCACTCCACTCCACTCCACTCCACTCCACTCCACTCCACTCCACTCCACTCCACTCCACTCCACACGTCTGCACTCCACTCCACTCCACTCTACTCCACTCCACTCCACTCCACTCCACTCCACTCCACTCCACTCCACTCCACTCCACTCCACTCCACTCCTCTCCACTCCACTCCACTCCACTCCACTCCACTCCACTCCACTCCACTCCGTTTTCCTCCTCTCCACTCCACTCCTCTCCACTCCACTCCACTCCACTCCACTCCACTCCACTCCACTCCACTCCACTCCACTCCACTCCACTCCACACCTCTCCACACCACTCCACTCCACTCCACTCCACTCCGTTTTACTCCTCTCCACTCCACTCCTCTCCACTCCACTCCACTCCACTCCACTCCACTCCACTCCACTCCACTCCACTCCACTCCACTCCACTCCACTCCACTCCACTCCACTCCACTCCACTCCACTCCACTCCACTCCACTCCACTCCGTTTTACTCCTCTCCACTCCACTCCACTCCACTCCACTCCACTCCACTCCACTCCACTCCACTCCACTCCACTCTGCTCCACTCAACACCACACCTCTCCACTCCACTCCACTCCGCTCCGCACCACTCTACTCCACTCCACTCCACTCCACTCCACTCCACTCCACTCCACTCCACTCCACTCCACTCCTCTCCACACCACACCTCTCCACTCCACTCCACTCCAATCCACACCTCTCCACTCATCTCCACTCCACTCCACTCCACTCCACTCCACTCCACTCCACTCAACTCCACTCCACTCCACTCCACACCACACCTCTCCACTCCACTCCACTCCACTCCACTCCACTCCACACCTCTCCACTCCACTCCACTCCACTCCACTCCACTCCACTCCACTCCACTCCACTCCACTCCGTTTTACTCCTCTCCACTCCACTCCTCTCCACTCCACTCCACTCCACTCCACTCCACTCCACTCCACTCCACTCCACTCCACTCCACTCCACTCCACTCCACACCACTCCACTCCACTCCACCCCACATCTCCACTCCACTCCACTCCACTCCACTCCACTCCACTCCGTTTTACTCCTCTCCACTCCACTCCACTCCACTCCACTCCACTCCACTCCACTCCACTCCACTCCACTCCACTCCACTCCACTCCACTCCACTCCGTTTTACTCCTCTCCACTCCACTCCTCTCCACTCCACTCCAGTCCACTCCACTCCACTCCACTCCACTCCACTCCACTCCACTCCACTCCACTCCACTCCACTCCACTCCACTCCACTCCACTCCACTCCACACCTCTCCACTCCACTCCACTCCGTTTTACTCCTCTCCACTCCACTCCTCTCCACTCCACTCCACTCCACTCCACTCCACTCCACTCCACTCCACTCCACTCCGTTTTACTCCTCTCCATTCCACTCCACTCCACTCCACTCCACTCCACTCCACTCCACTCCACTCCACACCACACCTCTCCACTCCACTCCACTCCACTCCACTCCACTCCACTCAACTCCACTCCACTCCACTCTACTCCACACCACACCTCTCCACTCCACTCCACTCCACTCCACTCCACTCCACTCCACACCTCTCCACTCCACTCCACTCCACTCCACTCCACACCTCTCCACTCCACTCCACTCCACTCCACTCCACTCCGTTTTACTCCTCTCCACTCCACTCCTCACCACTCCACTCCACTCCACTCCACTCCACTCCACTCCACTCCACACCTCTCCACTCCACTCCACTCCACTCCACTCCACTCCACTCCGTTTTTCTCCTTTCCACTCCACTCCACTCCACTGCACTCCACTCCACTCCACTCCACTGCACTCCACTCCACACCTCTCCACTCCACTCCACTCCACTCCACTCCACTCCACTCCACTCCACTCCGTTTTACTCCTCTCCACTCCACTCCACTCCTCTCCACTCCACTCCACTCCACTCCACTCCACTCCACTCCACTCCACTCCACTCCACTCCACTCCACTCCACTCCACTCCACTCCACACCACACCTCTCCACTCCACTCCACTCCACTCCACTCCACACCTCTCCACTCCACTCCACTCCACTCCACACCTCTACACTCCACTCTACTCCACTCCACTCCACTCCACTCCACACCTCTCCACTCCACTCCACTCCACTCCACTCCACTCCTCTCCACTCCACTCCACTCCACTCCACTCCACTCCACTCCACTCCACTCCACTCCACTCCACTCCACTCCACTCCACTCCACACCTCTCCACTCCACTCCACTCCACTCCACTCCGTTTTACTCCTCTCCACTCCACTCCTCTCCACTCCACTCCACTCCACTCCACTCCACTCCGTTTTACTCCTCTCCATTCCACTCCACTCCACTCCACTCCACTCCACTCCACTCCACACCACACCTCTCCACTCCACTCCACTCCACTCCACACCTCTCCACTCCACTCCACTCCACTCCACTCCGCTCCGCACCACTCTACTCCACTCCACTCCACTCCACTCCACTCCACTCAACTCCACTCCACTCCACTCTACTCCACACCACACCTCTCCACTCCACTCCACTCCACTCCACTCCACACCTCTCCACTCCACTCCACTCCACTCCACTCCACACCTCTCCACTCCACTCCACTCCACTCCACTCCACTCCGTTTTACTCCTCTCCACTCCACTCCTCACCACTCCACTCCACTCCACTCCACTCCACTCCACTCCACTCCACTCCACTCCACACCTCTCCACTCCACTCCACTCCACTCCACTCCACTCCGTTTTTCTCCTTTCCACTCCACTCCTCTCCACTGCACTCCACTCCACTCCACTCCACTGCACTCCACTCCACACCTCTCCACTCCACTCCACTCCACTCCACTCCACTCCACTCCACTCCGTTTTACTCCTCTCCACTCCACTCCACTCCTCTCCACTCCACTCCACTCCACTCCACTCCACTCCACTCCACTCCACTCCACTCCACTCCACTCCACACCACACCTCTCCACTCCACTCCACTCCACTCCACTCCACTCCACACCTCTCCACTCCACTCCACTCCACTCCACACCTCTACACTCCACTCTACTCCACTCCACTCCACTCCACTCCACACCTCTCCACTCCACTCCACTCCACTCCACTCCTCTCCACTCCACTCCACTCCACTCCACTCCACTCCACTCCACTCTATTTTACTCCTCTCCACTCCACTCCTCTCCACTCCACTCCACACCACTCCACTCCACTCCACTCCACTCCACTCCTCTCAAGTCAACACCACACCTCTCCACTCCAATCCACTCCACTCCACTGCACTCCACTGCACTCCGCTCCACTCCACTCCACTCTACTCCACTCCACTCCACTTCACCTCACTCCAGTCCAGACCACACCACACCTCTCCACTCCACTCCACTCCACTCCACTCCACTCCACTCCACTCCACTCCACTCCACTCCACTCCACTCCACTCCACTCCACTCCACTCCGTTTTACTCCTCTCCACTCCACTCCACTCCACTCCACTCCACACCTCTCCACTCCACTCCACTCCACTCCACTCCACTCCACTCCACTCCACTCCGTTTTTCTCCTCTCCACTCCACTCCACTCCACTGCACTCCACTCCACTCCACACCACACCTCTCCACACCACTCCACTCCACTCCACTCCACACCTCTCCACTCCACTCCACTCCACTCCACTCCACACCTCTCCACTCCACTCTACTCCACTCCACTCCACACCACTCCACACCTCTCCACTCCACTCCACTCCACTCCACTCCTCTCCACTCCACTCCACTCCACTCCACTCCACTCCACTCCACTCCACTCCACTCCACTCCACTCCACTCCACTCCACTCCACTCAATTTTACTCCTCTCCACTCCACTCCTCTCCACTCCACTCCACACCACTCCACACCACTCCACTCCACTCCTCTCAAGTCAACACCACACCTCTCCACTCCACTCCACTCCACTCCACTCCACTGCACTCCACTGCACTCCGCTCCACTCCACTCCACTCTACTCCACTCCACTCCCCTCCACTTCACCTCACTCCAGTCCACACCACTCCACACCTCTCCACTCCACTCCACTCCACTCCACTCCACTCCACTCCACTCCACTCCACTCCACTCCACTCCACTCCACTCCACTCAGTTTTACTCCTCTCCACTCCACTCCACTCCACTCCACTCCACTCCACTACACACCTCTCCACTCCACTCCACTCCACTCCACTCCACTCCACTCCGTTTTTCTCCTCTCCACTCCACTCCACTCCACTGCACTCCACTCCACTCCACTCCACTGCACTCCACTGCACTCCACTCCACACCACTCCACACCTCTCCACTCCACTCCACTCCACTCCACTCCACTCCACTCCACTCCACTCCACTCCACTCCACTCGACTCCACTCGACTCCACTCCACTCCACTCCACTCCACTCCACTCCACTCCACTCCGTTTTACTCCTCTCCACTCCACTCCACTCCTCTCCACTCCACTCCACTCCACTCCACTCCACTCCACTCCACTCCACTCCACTCCACTCCACTCCACACCTCTCCAATCCACTCCACTCCACTCCACTCCGTTTTACTCCTGTCCACTCCACTCCACTGCACTCCACTCCACTCCACTCCACTCAACTCCACTCCACTCCACTCCACTCCACTCCACTCCACTCCACTCCACTCCACTCCACTCGACTCCACTCGACTCCACTCCACTCCACTCCACTCCACTCCACTCCACTCCACTCCGTTTTACTCCTCTCCACTCCACTCCACTCCTCTCCACTCCACTCCACTCCACTCCACTCCACTCCACTCCACTCCACTCCACTCCACTCCACTCCACTCCACTCCACTCCACTCCACACCTCTCCAATCCACTCCACTCCACTCCACTCCGTTTTACTCCTGTCCACTCCACTCCACTGCACTCCACTCCACTCCACTCCACTCAACTCCACTCCACTCCTCACCACTCCACTCCACTCCACTCCACTCCACTCCACTCCACTCCACTCCACTCCACACCTCTCCACTCCACTCCACTCCACTCCACTCCACTCCGTTTTTCTCCTCTCCACTCCACTCCACTCCACTGCACTCCACTCCACTCCACTCCACTCCACTCCACTCCACTCCACTCCACTCCACTCCACTCCGTTTTACTCCTCTCCACTCCACTCCACTCCTCTCCACTCCACTCCACTCCACTCCACTCCACTCCACTCCACTCCACTCCACTCCACACCTCTCCACTCCACTCCACTCCACTCCACTCCGTTTTATTCCTGTCCACTCCACTCCACTGCACTCCACTGCACTCCACTCCACTCCACTCCACTCCACTCCACTCCACTCCACACCACACCTCTCCACTCCACTCCACTCCACTCCACTCCACACCTCTCCACTCCACTCCACTCCACTCCACACCTCTACACTCCACTCTACTCCACTCCACTCCACTCCACTCCACACCTCTCCACTCCACTCCACTCCACTCCACTCCACTCCACTCCTCTCCACTCCACTCCACTCCACTCCACTCCACTCCACTCCACTCCACTCCACTCCACTCCACTCCACTCCACTCAATTTTACTCCTCTCCACTCCACTCCTCTCCACTCCACTCCACACCACTCCACTCCACTCCACTCCACTCCTCTCAAGTCAACACCACACCTCTCCACTCCACTCCACTCCACTCCACTCCACTGCACTCCACTGCACTCCGCTCCACTCCACTCCACTCTACTCCACTCCACTCCACTTCACCTCACTCCAGTCCAGACCACACCACACCTCTCCACTCCACTCCACTCCACTCCACTCCACTCCACTCCACTCCACTCCACTCCACTCCACTCCACTCCACTCCACTCCACTCCACTCCACTCCACTCCACTCCACTCCGTTTTACTCCTCTCCACTCCACTCCACTCCACTCCACTCCACACCTCTCCACTCCACTCCACTCCACTCCACTCCACTCCGTTTTTCTCCTCTCCACTCCACTCCACTCCACTGCACTCAACTCCACTCCACACCACACCTCTCCACACCACTCCACTCCACTCCACTCCACACCTCTCCACTCCACTCCACTCCACTCCACTCCACACCTCTCCACTCCACTCTACTCCACTCCACTCCACACCACTCCACACCTCTCCACTCCACTCCACTCCACTCCACTCCTCTCCACTCCACTCCACTCCACTCCACTCCACTCCACTCAACTCCACTCCACTCCACTCCACTCCACTCCACTCAATTTTACTCCTCTCCACTCCACTCCTCTCCACTCCACTCCACACAACTCCACACCACTCCACTCCACTCCTCTCAAGTCAACACCACACCTCTCCACTCCACTCCACTCCACTCCACTCCACTGCACTCCACTGCACTCCGCTCCACTCCACTCCACACCTCTCCACACCACTCCACTCCACTCCACTCCACACCTCTCCACTCCACTCCACTCCACTCCACTCCACACCTCTCCACTCCACTCTACTCCACTCCACTCCACACCACTCCACACCTCTCCACTCCACTCCACTCCACTCCACTCCTCTCCACTCCACTCCACTCCACTCCACTCCACTCCACTCCACTCCACTCCACTCCACTCCACTCCACTCCACTCCACACCTCTCCACTCCACTCCACTCCACTCCACTCCACTCCACTCCGTTTTTCTCCTCTCCACTCCACTCCACTCCACTGCACTCCACTCCACTCCACTCCACTGCACTCCACTGCACTCCACTCCACACCACTCCACACCTCTCCACTCCACTCCACTCCACTCCACTCCACTCCACTCCACTCCACTCCACTCCACTCCACTCCACTCCACTCCACTCCACTCGACTCCACTCCACTCCACTCCACTCCACTCCACTCCACTCCACTCCGTTTTACTCCTCTCCACTCCACTCCACTCCACTCCACTCCACTCCACTCCACTCCACTCCACTCCACTCCACTCCACTCCACTCCACTCCACACCTCTCCACTCCACTCCACTCCACTCCACTCCACTCCGTTTTTCTCCTCTCCACTCCACTCCACTCCACTGCACTCCACTCCACTCCACTCCACTGCACTCCACTGCACTCCACTCCACACCACTCCACACCTCTCCACTCCACTCCACTCCACTCCACTCCACTCCACTCCACTCCACTCCACTCCACTCCACTCGACTCCACTCCACTCCACTCCACTCCACTCCATTCCACTCCACTCCACTCCACTCCGTTTTACTCCTCTCCACTCCACTCCACTCCTCTCCACTCCACTCCACTCCACTCCACTCCACTCCACTCCACTCCACTCCACTCCACTCCACCACCTCTCCACTCCACTCCACTCCACTCCACTCCACTCCGTTTTACTCCTGTCCACTCCACTCCACTGCACTCCACTCCACTCCACTCCACTCGACTCCACTCCCTCCACTCCACTCCACTCCACTCCACTCCACTCCACTCCACTCCGTTTTACTCCTCTCCACTCCACTCCACTCCTCTCCACTCCACTCCACTCCACTCCACTCCACTCCACTCCACTCCACTCCACTCCACTCCACTCCACTCCACTCCACTCAACTCCACTCCACTCCACACCTCTCCACTCCACTCCACTCCACTCCACTCCACTCCACTCCACTCCACTCCGTTTTACTCCTGTCCACTCCACTCCACTCCACTCCACTGCACTCCACTGCACTCCACTCCACTCCACTCCACTCCACTCCACTCCACTCCACTCCACTCTACTCCACTCAACACCTCTCCACTCCACTCCACTCCACTCCGCTCCGCACCACTCTACTCCACTCCACTCCACTCCACTCCACTCCACTCCACTCCACTCCACACCACACCTCTCCACTCCACTCCACTCCAATCCACACCTCTCCACTCCACTCCACTCCACTCCACTCCACTCCGCTCCGCACCACTCTACTCCACTCCACTCCACTCCACTCCACTCCACTCCACTCCACTCCACTCCTCTCCACACCACACCTCTCCACTCCACTCCACTCCACTCCACTCCACACCTCTCCACTCCACTCCACTCCACTCCACTCCACTCCACTCCACTCCGTTTTACTCCTCTCCACTCCACTCCTCTCCACTCCACTCCACTCCACACCTCTCCACTCCACTCCACTCCACTCCACTCCGTTTTACTCCTGTCCACTCCACTCCTCTGCACTCCAATCCACTCCACTCGACTCCACTCCCTCCACTCCACTCCACTCCACTCCACTCCACTCCACTCCACTCCACTCCGTTTTACTCCTCTCCACTCCACTCCACTCCACTCCACTCCACACCACTCCACTCCACTCCACTCCACTCCACTCCACACCTCTCCACTCCACTCCACTCCACTCCACTCCGTTTTACTCCTGTCCACTCCACTCCACTGCACTCCACTGCACTCCACTGCACTCCACTCCACTCCACTCCACTCCACTCCACTCCACTCTACTCCACTCAACACCTCTCCACTCCACTCCACTCCACTCCGCTCCGCACCACTCTACTCCACTCCACTCCACTCCACTCCACTCCACACCACACCTCTCCACTCCACTCCACTCCAATCCACACCTCTCCACTCCACTCCACTCCACTCCACTCCACTCCACTCCACTCCACTCCACTCCACTCCACTCCGCTCCGCACCACTCTACTCCACTCCACTCCACTCCACTCCACTCCACTCCACTCCACTCCACTCAACTCCACTCCACTCCACTCCACTCCACTCCAATCCACACCACACCTCTCCACTCCACTCCACTCCACACCTCTCCACTCCACTCCACTCCACTCCACTCCACTCCACTCCACTCCGTTTTACTCCTCTCCACTCCACTCCTCTCCACTCCACTCCACTCCACTCCACTCCACTCCACTCCACTCCACCCCACATCTCCACTCCACTCCACTCCACTCCACTCCACTCCGTTTTACTCCTCTCCACTCCACTCCACTCCACTGCACTCCACTGCACTCCACTGCACTCCACTCCACTCCACTCCACTCCACTCCACTCCACTCCACTCCACTCAACTCCACTCCACTCCACTCCACTCCAATCCACACCACACCTCTCCACTCCACTCCACTCCACACCTCTCCACTCCACTCCACTCCACTCCACTCCACTCCACTCCACTCCGTTTTACTCCTCTCCACTCCACTCCTCTCCACTCCACTCCACTCCACTCCACTCCACTCCACTCCACTCCACTCACTCCACTCCACTCCACTCCACTCCACTCCACTCCACTCCACTCCACCCCACATCTCCACTCCACTCCACTCCACTCCACTCCACTCCACTCCGTTTTACTCCTCTCCACTCCACTCCACTGCACTCCACTGCACTCCACTGCACTCCACTCCACTCCACTCCACTCCACTCCACTCCACTCCTCTCCACTCCACTCCACTCCACTCCACTCCACTCCACTCCACTCCACTCCACACCTCTCCACACCTCTCCACAACACTCCACTCCACTCCACTCCGTTTTACTCCTGTCCACTCCACTCCACTGCACTCCACTGCACTCCACTGCACTCCACTCCACTCCACTCCACTCCACTCCACTCCACTCCACTCTACTCCACTCAACACCTCTCCACTCCACTCCACTCCACTCCGCTCCGCACCACTCTACTCCACTCCACTCCACTCCACTCCACTCCACACCACACCTCTCCACTCCACTCCACTCCAATCCACACCTCTCCACTCCACTCCACTCCACTCCACTCCACTCCACTCCACTCCACTCCACTCCACTCCACTCCACTCCACTCCACTCCACTCCACTCCGCTCCGCACCACTCTACTCCACTCCACTCCACTCCACTCCACTCCACTCCACTCCACTCCACTCCACTCCACTCCACTCCACTCCACTCCACTCCACTCCACTCCACTCAACTCCACTCCACTCCACTCCACTCCACACCACACCTCTCCACTCCACTCCACTCCACTCCACTCCACACCTCTCCACTCCACTCCACTCCACTCCACTCCACTCCACTCCGTTTTACTCCTCTCCACTCCACTCCTCTCCACTCCACTCCACTCCACTCCACTCCACTCCACTCCACTCCACTCCACTCCACTCCACCCCACATCTCCACTCCACTCCACTCCACTCCACTCCACTCCACTCCACTCCGTTTTACTCCTCTCCACTCCACTCCACTGCACTCCACTGCACTCCACTCCACTCCACTCCACTCCACTCCACTCCACTCCACTCCACTCCACTCCACTCCACTCCACTCCACTCCACTCCGTTTTACTCCTCTCCACTCCACTCCTCTCCACTCCACTCCACTCCACTCCACTCCACTCCACTCCACTCCACACCTCTCCACACCTCTCCACAACACTCCACTCCACTCCACTCCGTTTTACTCCTGTCCACTCCACTCCACTGCACTCCACTGCACTCCACTGCACTCCACTCCACTCCACTCCACTCCACTCCACTCCACTCCACTCTACTCCACTCAACACCTCTCCACTCCACTCCACTCCACTCCGCTCCGCACCACTCTACTCCACTCCACTCCACTCCACTCCACTCCACACCACACCTCTCCACTCCACTCCACTCCAATCCACACCTCTCCACTCCACTCCACTCCACTCCACTCCACTCCACTCCACTCCACTCCACTCCACTCCACTCCACTCCGCTCCGCACCACTCTACTCCACTCCACTCCACTCCACTCCACTCCACTCCACTCCACTCCACTCCACTCCACTCCACTCCACTCCACTCCACTCCACTCCACACCACACCTCTCCACTCCACTCCACTCCACTCCACTCCACACCTCTCCACTCCACTCCACTCCACTCCACTCCACTCCACTCCACTCCACTCCGTTTTACTCCTCTCCACTCCACTCCTCTCCACTCCACTCCACTCCACTCCACTCCACTCCACTCCACTCCACTCCACTCCACTCCACTCCACTCCACTCCACTCCACCCCACATCTCCACTCCACTCCACTCCACTCCACTCCACTCCACTCCACTCCACTCCACTCCGTTTTACTCCTCTCCACTCCACTCCACTGCACTCCACTGCACTCCACTGCACTCCACTCCACTCCACTCCACTCCACTCCACTCCACTCCACTCCACTCCACTCCACTCCACTCCACTCCACTCCGTTTTACTCCTCTCCACTCCACTCCTCTCCACTCCACTCCACTCCACTCCACTCCACTCCACTCCACTCCACTCCACTCCACTCCACTCCACTCCACTCCACACCTCTCCACTCCACTCCACTCCACTCCACTCCGTTTTACTCCTCTCCACTCCACTCCTCTCCACTCCACTCCACTCCACTCCACTCCGTTTTACTCCTCTCCACTCCACTCCACTCCACTCCACTCCACTCCACTCCACTCCACTCCACTCCACTCCACTCCACTCCACACCACACCTCTCCACTCCACTCCACTCCACTCCACACCTCTCCACTCCACTCCACTCCACTCCACTCCACTCCGCTCCGCACCACTCTACTCCACTCCACTCCACTCCACTCCACTCAACTCCACTCCACTCCACTCCACTCCACACCACACCTCTCCACTCCACTCCACTCCACTCCACTCCACACCTCTCCACTCCACTCCACTCCACTCCACTCCACTCCACTCCGTTTTACTCCTCTCCACTCCACTCCTCTCCACTCCACTCCACTCCACTCCACTCCACTCCACTCCACTCCACTCCACTCCACTCCACTCCACTCCACTCCACTCCACCCCACATCTCCACTCCACTCCACTCCACTCCACTCCACTCCACTCCACTCCGTTTTACTCCTCTCCACTCCACTCCACTGCACTCCACTGCACTCCACTGCACCACTCCACTCCACTCCACTCCACTCCACTCCACTCCACTCCACTCCGTTTTACTCCTCTCCACTCCACTCCTCTCCACTCCACTCCACTCCACTCCACTCCACTCCACTCCACTCCACTCCACTCCACACCTCTCCACTCCACTCCACTCCACTCCACTCCGTTTTACTCCTCTCCACTCCACTCCTCTCCACTCCACTCCACTCCACTCCACTCCGTTTTACTCCTCTCCACTCCACTCCACTCCACTCTCCACTCCACTCCACTCCACTCCACTCCACTCCACTCCACTCCACACCACACCTCTCCACTCCACTCCACTCCACTCCACACCTCTCCACTCCACTCCACTCCACTCCACTCCACTCCGCTCCGCACCACTCTACTCCACTCCACTCCACTCCACTCCACTCAACTCCACTCCACTCCACTCCACTCCACACCACACCTCTCCACTCCACTCCACTCCACTCCACTCCACACCTCTCCACTCCACTCCACTCCACTCCACTCCACTCCACTCCACTCAATTTTACTCCTCTCCACTCCACTCCTCTCCACTCCACTCCGTTTTACTCCTCTCCACTCCACTCCACTCCACTCCACTCCACTCCACTCCACTCCACTCCACCCCACATCTCCACTCCACTCCACTCCACTCCACTCCACTCCACTCCACTCCACTCCACTCCACTCCACTCCGTTTTACTCCTCTCCACTCCACTCCACTGCACTCCACTGCACTCCACTCCACTCCACTCCACTCCACTCCACTCCACTCCACTCCACTCCACTCCACTCCACTCCACTCCACTCCACTCCACTCAATTTTACTCCTCTCCACTCCACTCCTCTCCACTCCACTCCGTTTTACTCCTCTCCACTCCACTCCACTCCACTCCACTCCACTCCACTCCACTCCACTCCACCCCACATCTCCACTCCACTCCACTCCACTCCACTCCACTCCACTCCACTCCACTCCACTCCACTCCACTCCGTTTTACTCCTCTCCACTCCACTCCACTGCACTCCACTGCACTCCACTCCACTCCACTCCACTCCACTCCACTCCACTCCACTCCACTCCACTCCACTCCACTCCACTTCACTCCACTCCACACCTCTCCACTCTACTCCACTCAACACCACACCTCTCCACTCCACTCCACTCCGCTCCGCACCACTCTACTCCACTCCACTCCACTCCACTCCACTCCACTCCACTCCACTCCACTCCACTCCACTCCACTCCACTCCACTCCACTCCACACCACAACTCTCCACTCCACTCCACTCCACTCCACACCTCTCCACTCCACTCCACTCCACTCCACTCCACTCCGCTCCGCACCACTCTACTCCACTCCACTCCACTCCACTCCACTCCACTCCACTCCACTCCACTCCACTCAACTCCACTCCACTCCACTCCACTCCACTCCACACCACACCTCTCCACTCCACTCCACTCCACTCCACTCCACACCTCTCCACTCCACTCCACTCCACTCCACTCCACTCCACTCCACTCCACTCCACTCCGTTTTACTCCTCTCCACTCCACTCCTCTCCACTCCACTCCACTCCACTCCACTCCACTCCACTCCACTCCACTCCACTCCACTCCACTCCACTCCACTCCACTCCACTCCACTCCACTCCACACGTCTCCACTCCACTCCACTCCACTCCGTTTTACTCCTCTCCACTCCACTCCTCTCCACTCCACTCCACTCCACTCCACTCCACTCCACTCCACTCCACTCCACTCCACTCCACTCCACTCCACTCCGTTTTACTCCTCTCCACTCCACTCCACTCCACTCCACTCCACTCCACTCCACTCCACTCCACTCCACTCCACTCCACTCTACTCCACTCAACACCACACCTCTCCACTCCACTCCACTCCACTCCACTGCACTCCACTGCACTCCACTGCACTCCACTCCACTCCACTCCACTCCACTCCACTGCACTCCACTGCACTCCACTGCACTCCACTCCGTTTTACGCCTCTCCACTCCACTCCACTCCACTCCACTCCACTCCACTCCACTCCACTCCACTCAACACCACACCTCTCCACTCCACTCCACTCCGCTCCGCACCACTCTACTCCACTCCACTCCACTCCACTCCACACCACTCCACTCCACTCCACTCCACTCCACTCCACTCCACTCCACTCCACTCCACTCCACTCCACTCCACTCAACACCACACCTCTCCACTCCACTCCACTCCACTCCACTCCACTCCACTTCACTCCACTCCACTCCGTTTTACTCCTCTCCACTCCACTCCACTCCACTCCACTCCACACGTCTCCACTCCACTCCACTCCACTCTACTCCACTCGACTCCACTCCACTCGACTCCACTCCACTCCACTCCACTCCACTCCACTCCACTCCACTCCACTCCACTCCACTCCACTCCTCTCCACTCCACTCCTCTCCACTCCACTCCACTCCACTCCACTCCACTCCACTCCACTCCACTCCACTCCACTCCACACCTCTCCACTCCACTCCACTCCACTCCGTTTTACTCCTCTCCACTCCACTCCTCTCCACTCCACTCCACTCCACTCCACTCCACTCCACTCCACTCCACTCCACTCCACTCCACTCCACTCCACTCCACTCCACTCCGTTTTACTCCTCTCCACTCCACTCCACTCCACTCCACTCCACTCCACTCCACTCCACTCTACTCCACTCAACACCACACCTCTCCACTCCACTCCACTCCACTCCACTGCACTCCACTGCACTCCACTGCACTCCACTCCACTCCACTCCACTCCACTCCACTCCACTCCACTCCACTCCACTCCACTCCACTCCACACCTCTCCACTCCACTCCACTCCACTCCACTCCGTTTTACGCCTCTCCACTCCACTCCACTCCACTCCACTCCACTCCACTCCACTCCACTCAACACCACACCTCTCCACTCCACTCCACTCCGCTCCGCACCACTCTACTCCACTCCACTCCACTCCACTCCACTCCACTCCACACCACACCTCTCCACTCCACTCCACTCCACTCCACTCCACACCTCTCCACTCCACTCCACTCCACTCCACTCCACTCCACTCCACTTCACTCCACTCCACTCCGTTTTACTCCTCTCCACTCCACTCCACTCCACTCCACTCCACTCCACTCCACTCCACTCCACTCCACTCCACTCCACACGTCTGCACTCCACTCCACTCCACTCTACTCCACTCCACTCCACTCCACTCCACTCCACTCCACTCCACTCCACTCCACTCCACTCCACTCCACTCCACTCCACTCCACTCCACTCCACTCCACTCCTCTCCACTCCACTCCACTCCACTCCACTCCACTCCACTCCACTCCACTCCGTTTTCCTCCTCTCCACTCCACTCCTCTCCACTCCACTCCACTCCACTCCACTCCACTCCACTCCACTCCACTCCACTCCACTCCACTCCACTCCACTCCACTCCACTCCACTCCACACCTCTCCACACCACTCCACTCCACTCCACTCCGTTTTACTCCTCTCCACTCCACTCCTCTCCACTCCACTCCACTCCACTCCACTCCACTCCACTCCACTCCACTCCACTCCACTCCACTCCACTCCACTCCGTTTACTCCTCTCCACTCCACTCCACTCCACTCCACTCCACTCCACTCCACTCCACTCCACTCCACTCCACTCCACTCCACTCTGCTCCACTCAACACCACACCTCTCCACTCCACTCCACTCCGCTCCGCACCACTCTACTCCACTCCACTCCACTCCACTCCACTCCACTCCACTCCACTCACTCCACTCCACTCCACTCCTCTCCACACCACACCTCTCCACTCCACTCCACTCCAATCCACACCTCTCCACTCCACTCCACTCCACTCCACTCCACTCCACTCAACTCCACTCCACTCCACTCCACACCACACCTCTCCACTCCACTCCACTCCACGCCACTCCACACCTCTCCACTCCACTCCACTCCACTCCACTCCACTCCACTCCACTCCACTCCACTCCACTCCACTCCACTCCACTCCACTCCACTCCACTCCACTCCGTTTTACTCCTCTCCACTCCACTCCTCTCCACTCCACTCCACTCCACTCCACTCCACTCCACTCCACTCCACTCCACTCCACTCCACTCCACTCCACTCCACACCACTCCACTCCACTCCACCCCACATCTCCACTCCACTCCACTCCACCTCCACTCCACTCCACTCCACTCCGTTTTACTCCTCTCCACTCCACTCCACTCCACTCCACTCCACTCCACTCCACTCCACTCCACTCCACTCCACTCCACTCCACTCCACTCCACTCCGTTTTACTCCTCTCCACTCCACTCCTCTCCACTCCACTCCACTCCAGTCCACTCCAGTCCACTCCACTCCACTCCACTCCACTCCACTCCACTCCACACCTCTCCACTCCACTCCACTCCACTCCACTCCGTTTTACTCCTCTCCACTCCACTCCTCTCCACTCCACTCCACTCCACTCCACTCCACTCCACTCCGTTTTACTCCTCTCCATTCCACTCCACTCCACTCCACTCCACTCCACTCCACACCACACCTCTCCACTCCACTCCACTCCACTCCACACCTCTCCACTCCACTCCACTCCACTCCACTCCGCTCCGCACCACTCTACTCCACTCCACTCCACTCCACTCCACTCAACTCCACTCCACTCCACTCTACTCCACACCACACCTCTCCACTCCACTCCACTCCACTCCACTCCACACCTCTCCACTCCACTCCACTCCACTCCACTCCACACCTCTCCACTCCACTCCACTCCACTCCACTCCGTTTTACTCCTCTCCACTCCACTCCTCACCACTCCACTCCACTCCACTCCACTCCACTCCACTCCACTCCACTCCACTCCACTCCACACCTCTCCACTCCACTCCACTCCACTCCACTCCACTCCACTCCACTCCACTCCGTTTTACTCCTCTCCACTCCACTCCTCTCCACTCCACTCCACTCCACTCCACTCCACTCCACTCCGTTTTACTCCTCTCCATTCCACTCCACTCCACTCCACTCCACTCCACTCCACACCACACCTCTCCACTCCACTCCACTCCACTCCACACCTCTCCACTCCACTCCACTCCACTCCACTCCGCTCCGCACCACTCTACTCCACTCCACTCCACTCCACTCCACTCCACTCAACTCCACTCCACTCCACTCTACTCCACACCACACCTCTCCACTCCACTCCACTCCACTCCACTCCACACCTCTCCACTCCACTCCACTCCACTCCACTCCACACCTCTCCACTCCACTCCACTCCACTCCACTCCGTTTTACTCCTCTCCACTCCACTCCTCACCACTCCACTCCACTCCACTCCACTCCACTCCACTCCACTCCACTCCACTCCACTCCACTCCACTCCACTCCACTCCACTCCACTCCACACCTCTCCACTCCACTCCACTCCACTCCACTCCACACCTCTCCACTCCACTCCACTCCACTCCACTCCGTTTTACTCCTCTCCACTCCACTCCTCACCACTCCACTCCACTCCACTCCACTCCACTCCACTCCACTCCACTCCACTCCACTCCACTCCACACCTCTCCACTCCACTCCACTCCACTCCACTCCACTCCACTCCACTCCACTCCGTTTTTCTCCTTTCCACTCCACTCCACTCCACTGCACTCCACTCCACTCCACTCCACTGCACTCCACTCCACACCTCTCCACTCCTCTCCACTCCACTCCACTCCACTCCACTCCGTTTTACTCCTCTCCACTCCGCTCCACTCCTCTCCACTCCACTCCACTCCACTCCACTCCACTCCACTCCACTCCACTCCACTCCACTCCACTCCACTCCACTCCACTCCACTCCACACCACACCTCTCCACTCCACTCCACTCCACTCCACTCCACACCTCTCCACTCCACTCCACTCCACTCCACACCTCTACACTCCACTCTACTCCACTCCACTCCACTCCACTCCACACCTCTCCACTCCACTCCACTCCACTCCACTCCTCTCCACTCCACTCCACTCCACTCCACTCCACTCCACTCCACTCCACACCTCTCCACTCCACTCCACTCCACTCCACTCCACACCTCTCCACTCCACTCCACTCCACTCCACTCCGTTTTACTCCTCTCCACTCCACTCCACTCCACTCCACTCCACTCCACTCCACTCCACTCCACTCCACTCCACTCCACTCCACTCCACTCCACACCACACCTCTCCACTCCACTCCACTCCACTCCACTCCACACCTCTCCACTCCACTCCACTCCACTCCACACCTCTACACTCCACTCTACTCCACTCCACTCCACTCCACTCCACACCTCTCCACTCCACTCCACTCCACTCCACTCCTCTCCACTCCACTCCACTCCACTCCACTCCACTCCACTCCACTCCACTCCACACCTCTCCACTCCACTCCACTCCACTCCACTCCGTTTTACTCCTCTCCACTCCACTCCTCTCCACTCCACTCCACTCCACTCCACTCCACTCCACTCCACTCCACTCCACTCCACTCCGTTTTACTCCTCTCCATTCCACTCCACTCCACTCCACTCCACTCCACACCACACCTCTCCACTCCACTCCACTCCACTCCACACCTCTCCACTCCACTCCACTCCACTCCACTCCGCTCCGCACCACTCTACTCCACTCCACTCCACTCCACTCCACTCCACTCAACTCCACTCCACTCCACTCTACTCCACACCACACCTCTCCACTCCACTCCACTCCACTCCACTCCACACCTCTCCACTCCACTCCACTCCACTCCACTCCACACCTCTCCACTCCACTCCACTCCACTCCACTCCACTCCGTTTTACTCCTCTCCACTCCACTCCTCACCACTCCACTCCACTCCACTCCACTCCACTCCACACCTCTCCACTCCACTCCACTCCACTCCACTCCACTCCACTCCACTCCGTTTTTCTCCTTTCCACTCCACTCCACTCCACTGCACTCCACTCCACTCCACTCCACTGCACTCCACTCCACACCTCTCCACTCCACTCCACTCCACTCCACTCCACTCCACTCCACTCCACTCCGTTTTACTCCTCTCCACTCCACTCCACTCCTCTCCACTCCACTCCACTCCACTCCACTCCACTCCACTCCACTCCACTCCACTCCACTCCACTCCACTCCACTCCACTCCACACCACACCTCTCCACTCCACTCCACTCCACTCCACTCCACTCCACACCTCTCCACTCCACTCCACTCCACTCCACACCTCTACACTCCACTCTACTCCACTCCACTCCACTCCACTCCACACCTCTCCACTCCACTCCACTCCACTCCACTCCTCTCCACTCCACTCCACTCCACTCCACTCCACTCTATTTTACTCCTCTCCACTCCACTCCTCTCCACTCCACTCCACACCACTCCACTCCACTCCACTCCTCTCAAGTCAACACCACACCTCTCCACTCCACTCCAATCCACTCCACTCCACTGCACTCCACTGCACTCCGCTCCACTCCACTCCACTCTACTCCACTCCACTCCACTTCACCTCACTCCAGTCCAGACCACACCACACCTCTCCACTCCACTCCACTCCACTCCACTCCACTCCACTCCACTCCACTCCACTCCACTCCACTCCACTCCACTCCACTCCACTCCACTCCACTCCACTCCACTCCGTTTTACTCCTCTCCACTCCACTCCACTCCACTCCACTCCACTCCACACCTCTCCACTCCACTCCACTCCACTCCACTCCACTCCACTCCACTCCGTTTTTCTCCTCTCCACTCCACTCCACTCCACTGCACTCCACTCCACTCCACACCACACCTCTCCACACCACTCCACTCCACTCCACTCCACACCTCTCCACTCCACTCCACTCCACTCCACTCCACACCTCTCCACTCCACTCTACTCCACTCCACTCCACACCACTCCACACCTCTCCACTCCACTCCACTCCACTCCACTCCTCTCCACTCCACTCCACTCCACTCCACTCCACTCCACTCCACTCCACTCCACTCCACTCCACTCCACTCAATTTTACTCCTCTCCACTCCACTCCTCTCCACTCCACTCCACACCACTCCACACCACTCCACTCCACTCCTCTCAAGTCAACACCACACCTCTCCACTCCACTCCACTCCACTCCACTCCACTGCACTCCACTGCACTCCGCTCCACTCCACTCCACTCTACTCCACTCCACTCCCCTCCACTTCACCTCACTCCAGTCCACACCACACCACACCTCTCCACTCCACTCCACTCCACTCCACTCCACTCCACTCCACTCCACTCCACTCCACTCCACTCCACTCCACTCCACTCCGTTTTACTCCTCTCCACTCCACTCCACTCCACTCCACTCCACTCCACTCCACTCCACTCCACTCCACACCTCTCCACTCCACTCCACTCCACTCCACTCCACTCCACTCCGTTTTTCTCCTCTCCACTCCACTCCACTCCACTGCACTCCACTCCACTCCACTCCACTCCACACCACTCCACACCTCTCCACTCCACTCCACTCCACTCCACTCCACTCCACTCCACTCCACTCCACTCCACTCCACTCCACTCCACTCCACTCCGTTTTACTCCTCTCCACTCCACTCCACTCCTCTCCACTCCACTCCACTCCACTCCACTCCACTCCACTCCACTCCACTCCACTCCACTCCACTCCACTCCACTCCACTCCACTCCACTCCACACCTCTCCAATCCACTCCACTCCACTCCACTCCGTTTTACTCCTGTCCACTCCACTCCACTGCACTCCACTCCACTCCACTCCACTCAACTCCACTCCACTCCTCACCACTCCACTCCACTCCACTCCACTCCACTCCACTCCACTCCACTCCACTCCACTCCACTCCACACCTCTCCACTCCACTCCACTCCACTCCACTCCACTCCGTTTTTCTCCTCTCCACTCCACTCCACTCCACTGCACTCCACTCCACTCCACTCCACTCCACTCCACTCCACTCCACTCCACTCCACTCCGTTTTACTCCTCTCCACTCCACTCCACTCCTCTCCACTCCACTCCACTCCACTCCACTCCACTCCACTCCACACCTCTCCACTCCACTCCACTCCACTCCACTCCGTTTTATTCCTGTCCACTCCACTCCACTGCACTCCACTGCACTCCACTCCACTCCACTCCACTCCACTCCACTCCACTCCACTCCACTCCACTCCACTCCACTCCACTCCACTCCACTCCACTCCACACCACACCTCTCCACTCCACTCCACTCCACTCCACTCCACACCTCTCCACTCCACTCCACTCCACTCCACACCTCTACACTCCACTCTACTCCACTCCACTCCACTCCACTCCACACCTCTCCACTCCACTCCACTCCACTCCACTCCACTCCTCTCCACTCCACTCCACTCCACTCCACTCCACTCCACTCCACTCAACTCCACTCCACTCCACTCCACTCCACTCCACTCCACTCCACTCAATTTTACTCCTCTCCACTCCACTCCTCTCCACTCCACTCCACACCACTCCACTCCACTCCACTCCACTCCTCTCAAGTCAACACCACACCTCTCCACTCCACTCCACTCCACTCCACTCCACTGCACTCCACTGCACTCCGCTCCACTCCACTCCACTCTACTCCACTCCACTCCACTTCACCTCACTCCAGTCTAGACCACACCACACCTCTCCACTCCACTCCACTCCACTCCACTCCACTCCACTCCACTCCACTCCACTCCACTCCACTCCACTCCACTCCGTTTTACTCCTCTCCACTCCACTCCACTCCACTCCACTCCACACCTCTCCACTCCACTCCACTCCACTCCACTCCACTCCACTCCGTTTTTCTCCTCTCCACTCCACTCCACTCCACTGCACTCAACTCCACTCCACACCACACCTCTCCACACCACTCCACTCCACTCCACTCCACACCTCTCCACTCCACTCCACTCCACTCCACTCCACACCTCTCCACTCCACTCTACTCCACTCCACTCCACACCACTCCACACCTCTCCACTCCACTCCACTCCACTCCTCTCCACTCCACTCCACTCCACTCCACTCCACTCCACTCCACTCCACTCCACTCCACTCCACTCCACTCCACTCCACTCCACTCCACTCAATTTTACTCCTCTCCACTCCACTCCTCTCCACTCCACTCCACACAACTCCACACCACTCCACTCCACTCCTCTCAAGTCAACACCACACCTCTCCACTCCACTACACTCCACTCCACTCCACTCCACTGCACTCCACTGCACTCCGCTCCACTCCACTCCACACCTCTCCACACCACTCCACTCCACTCCACTCCACACCTCTCCACTCCACTCCACTCCACTCCACTCCACACCTCTCCACTCCACTCTACTCCACTCCACTCCACACCACTCCACACCTCTCCACTCCACTCCACTCCACTCCACTCCTCTCCACTCCACTCCACTCCACTCCACTCCACTCCACTCCACTCCACTCCACTCCACTCCACTCCACTCCACTCCACTCCACACCTCTCCACTCCACTCCACTCCACTCCAGTCCACTCCACTCCGTTTTTCTCCTGTCCACTCCACTCCACTCCACTCCACTGCACTCCACTGCACTCCACTCCACTCCACTCCACTCCACTCCACTCCACTCCACTCCACTCTACTCCACTCAACACCTCTCCACTCCACTCCACTCCACTCCACTCCACTCCACTCCACTCCACTCCACTCCACTCCACTCCACTCCGTTTTACTCCTCTCCACTCCACTCCACTCCACTCCACTCCACTCCACTCCACTCCACTCCACTCCACACCTCTCCACTCCACTCCACTCCACTCCACTCCACTCCGTTTTTCTCCTCTCCACTCCACTCCACTCCACTGCACTCCACTCCACTCCACTCCACTGCACTCCACTGCACTCCACTCCACACCACTCCACACCTCTCCACTCCACTCCACTCCACTCCACTCCACTCCACTCCACTCCACTCCACTCCACTCCACTCCACTCGACTCCACTCCACTCCACTCCACTCCACTCCACTCCATTCCACTCCACTCCACTCCACTCCGTTTTACTCCTCTCCACTCCACTCCACTCCTCTCCACTCCACTCCACTCCACTCCACTCCACTCCACTCCACTCCACTCCACTCCACTCCACTCCACTCCACTCCACTCCACTCCACTCCACTCCACACCTCTCCACTCCACTCCACTCCACTCCACTCCACTCCGTTTTACTCCTGTCCACTCCACTCCACTGCACTCCACTCCACTCCACTCCACTCGACTCCACTCCCTCCACTCCACTCCACTCCACTCCACTCCACTCCGTTTTACTCCTCTCCACTCCACTCCACTCCTCTCCACTCCACTCCACTCCACTCCACTCCACTCCACTCCACTCCACTCCACTCCACTCCACTCCACTCCACTCCACTCCACACCTCTCCACTCCACTCCACTCCACTCCAGTCCACTCCGTTTTACTCCTGTCCACTCCACTCCACTCCACTCCACTGCACTCCACTGCACTCCACTCCACTCCACTCCACTCCACTCCACTCCACTCCACTCTACTCCACTCAACACCTCTCCACTCCACTCCACTCCACTCCGCTCCGCACCACTCTACTCCACTCCACTCCACTCCACTCCACTCCACTCCACACCACACCTCTCCACTCCACTCCACTCCAATCCACACCTCTCCACTCCACTCCACTCCACTCCACTCCACTCCGCTCCGCACCACTCTACTCCACTCCACTCCACTCCACTCCACTCCACTCCACTCCACTCCACTCCACTCCACACCACACCTCTCCACTCCACTCCACTCCACTCCACTCCACACCTCTCCACTCCACTCCACTCCACTCCACTCCACTCCACTCCACTCCACTCCACTCCACTCCACTCCACTCCGTTTTACTCCTCTCCACTCCACTCCTCTCCACTCCACTCCACTCCACACCTCTCCACTCCACTCCACTCCACTCCACTCCGTTTTACTCCTGTCCACTCCACTCCTCTGCACTCCAATCCACTCCACTCGACTCCACTCCCTCCACTCCACTCCACTCCACTCCACTCCACTCCACTCCGTTTTACTCCTCTCCACTCCACTCCACTCCACTCCACTCCACACCACTCCACTCCACTCCACTCCACTCCACTCCACTCCACACCTCTCCACTCCACTCCACTCCACTCCACTCCGTTTTACTCCTGTCCACTCCACTCCACTGCACTCCACTGCACTCCACTGCACTCCACTGCACTCCACTCCACTCCACTCCACTCCACTCCACTCCACTCCACTCCACTCTACTCCACTCAACACCTCTCCACTCCACTCCACTCCACTCCGCTCCGCACCACTCTACTCCACTCCACTCCACTCCACTCCACTCCACACCACACCTCTCCACTCCACTCCACTCCAATCCACACCTCTCCACTCCACTCCACTCCACTCCACTCCACTCCACTCCACTCCACTCCACTCCGCTCCGCACCACTCTACTCCACTCCACTCCACTCCACTCCACTCCACTCCACTCCACTCCACTCCACTCAACTCCACTCCACTCCACTCCACTCCACTCCACTCCACTCCACTCCACACCACACCTCTCCACTCCACTCCACTCCACACCTCTCCACTCCACTCCACTCCACTCCACTCCACTCCACTCCACTCCACTCCGTTTTACTCCTCTCCACTCCACTCCTCTCCACTCCACTCCACTCCACTCCACTCCACTCCACTCCACTCCACTCCACTCCACTCTACTCCACTCCACTCCACCCCACATCTCCACTCCACTCCACTCCACTCCACTCCACTCCACTCCGTTTTACTCCTCTCCACTCCACTCCACTGCACTCCACTGCACTCCACTGCACTCCACTCCACTCCACTCCACTCCACTCCACTCCACTCCACTCCTCTCCACTCCACTCCACACCTCTCCACACCTCTCCACAACACTCCACTCCACTCCACTCCGTTTTACTCCTGTCCACTCCACTCCACTGCACTCCACTGCACTCCACTGCACTCCACTCCACTCCACTCCACTCCACTCCACTCCACTCCACTCCACTCCACTCCACTCCACTCCACTCCACTCCACACCTCTCCACAACACTCCACTCCACTCCACTCCGTTTTACTCCTGTCCACTCCACTCCACTGCACTCCACTGCACTCCACTGCACTCCACTCCACTCCACTCCACTCCACTCCACTCCACTCTACTCCACTCAACACCTCTCCACTCCACTCCACTCCACTCCGCTCCGCACCACTCTACTCCACTCCACTCCACTCCACTCCACTCCACTCCACACCACACCTCTCCACTCCACTCCACTCCAATCCACACCTCTCCACTCCACTCCACTCCACTCCACTCCACTCCACTCCACTCCACTCCACTCCACTCCACTCCACTCCGCTCCGCACCACTCTACTCCACTCCACTCCACTCCACTCCACTCCACTCCACTCCACACCACACCTCTCCACTCCACTCCACTCCACTCCACTCCACACCTCTCCACTCCACTCCACTCCACTCCACTCCACTCCACTCCACTCCACTCCACTCCACTCCACTCCACTCCGTTTTACTCCTCTCCACTCCACTCCTCTCCACTCCACTCCACTCCACTCCACTCCACTCCACTCCACTCCACTCCACTCCACTCCACTCCACTCCACTCCACTCCACACGTCTCCACTCCACTCCACTCCACTCCACTCCACTCCACTCCACTCCACTCTGTTTTACTCCTCTCCACTCCACTCCACTGCACTCCACTGCACTCCACTGCACTCCACTGCACTCCACTCCACTCCACTCCACTCCACTCCACTCCACTCCACTCAACTCCACTCCACTCCACTCCACTCCACTCCACTCCACTCCGTTTTACTCCTCTCCACTCCACTCCTCTCCACTCCACTCCACTCCACTCCACTCCACTCCACGCCACTCCACTCCACTCCACTCCACTCCACACCTCTCCACTCCACTCCACTCCACTCCACTCCACTCCGTTTTACTCCTCTCCACTCCACTCCTCTCCACTCCACTCCACTCCACTCCACTCCGTTTTACTCCTCTCCACTCCACTCCACTCCACTCCACTCCACTCCACTCCACTCCACTCCACTCCACTCCACTCCACTCCACTCCACACCTCTCCACTCCACTCCACTCCACTCCACTCCACTCCACTCCACACCTCTCCACTCCACTCCACACCACTCCACTCCGTTTTACGCCTCTCCACTCCACTCCACTCCACTCCACTCCACTCCACTCCACTCAACACCACACCTCTCCACTCCACTCCACTCCGCTCCGCACCACTCTACTCTACTCCACTCCACTCCACTCCACTCCACTCCACTCAACTCCACTCCACTCCACTCCACTCCACTCCACACCACACCTCTCCACTCCACTCCACTCCACTCCACTCCACACCTCTCCACTCCACTCCACTCCACTCCACTCCACTCCACTCCACTCCACTCCACACCTCTCCACTCCACTCCACTCCACTCCACACCTCTCCACTCCACTCCACTCCACTCCACTCCACTCCACTCCACTCCACTCCACTCCACTCCACTCCGTTTTACTCCTCTCCACTCCACTCCTCACCACTCCACTCCACTCCACTCCACTCCACTCCACTCCACTCCACTCCACTCCACTCCACTCCACTCCACTCCACTCCACTCCGTTTTACTCCTCTCCACTCCACTCCACTGCACACCACTGCACTGCACTGCACTGCACTCCACTCCACTCCACTACACTCCACTCCACTCCACTCCACTCCACTCCACTCCGTTTTACTCCTCACCACTCCACTCCACTCCACTCCACTCCACTCCACTCCACTCCACTCCACTCCACTCTACTCCACTCAACACCTCACCTCTCCACTCCACTCCACTCTGCTCCGCACCACTCTACTCCACTCCACTCCACTCCACTCCACTCCACTCCACTCCACTCCACACGTCTCCACTCCACTCCACTCCACTCTACTCCACTCGACTCAACTCCACTCCACTCCACTCCACTCCAATCCTCTCCACTCCACTCCACTCCACTCCACTCCACTCCACTCCGTTTTACTCCTCTCCACTCCACTCCTCTCCACTCCACTCCACTCCACTCCACTCCACTCCACTCCACTCCACTCCACTCCACTCCACTCCACTCCACTCCACTCCACTCCACTCCACTCCACTCCACTCCACACCTCTCCACTCCACTCCACTCCACTCCACTCCGTTTTACTCCTCTCCACTCCACTCCTCTCCACTCCACTCCACTCCACTCCACTCCACTCCACTCCACTCCACTCCACTCCACTCCACTCCAATCCTCTCCACTCCACTCCACTCCACTCCACTCCACTCCACTCCACTCCACTCCACTCCGTTTTACCCATCTCCACTCCACTCCTCTCCACTCCACTCCACTCCACTCAACTCCACTCCACTCCACTCCACTCCACTCCACTCCACACCTCTCCACTCCACTCCACTCCACTCCACTCCGTTTTACTCCTCTCCACTCCACTCCTCTCCACTCCACTCCACTCCACTCCACTCCACTCCACTCCACTCCACTCCACTCCACTCCACTCCACTCCACTCCACTCCGTTTTACTCCTCTCCACTCCACTCCACTCCACTCCACTCCACTCCACTCCACTCTACTCCACTCAACACCACACCTCTCCACTCCACTCCACTCCGTTCCGCACCACTCTACTCCACTCCACTCCACTCCACTCCACTCCACTCCACTCCACTCCACTCCACTCAACACCACACCTCTCCACTCCACTCCACTCCACTCCACTCCACACCTCTCCACTCCACTCCACTCCACTCCACTCCACTCCACTCCACTCCACTCCACTCCACTCCACTCCACTCACCTCCACTCCACTCCACTCCACTCCACACCTCTCCACTCCACTCCACTCCACTCCACTCCACACCTCTCCACTCCACTCCACTCCACTCCACTCCACTCCACTCCGTTTTACTCCTCTCCACTCCACTCCACTCCACTCCACTCCACTCCACACCTCTCCACTCCACTCCACTCCGCTCCGCACCACTCTACTCCACTCCACTCCACTCCACACCACACCTCTCCACTCCACTCCACTCCACTCCACTCCACACCTCTTCACTCCACTCCACTCCACTCCACTCCACTCCACTCCACTCCACTTCACTCCACTCCACTCCGTTTTACTCCTCTCCACTCCACTCCACTCCACTCCACTCCACTCCACTCCACTCCACTCCACTCCACTCCACACGTCTCCACTCCACTCCACTCCACTCTACTCCACTCGACTCCACTCCACTCCACTCCACTCCACTCCACTCCACTCCACTCCACTCCACTCCACTCCACTCCTCTCCACTCCACTCCACTCCACTCCACTCCACTCCACTCCACTCCGTTTTCCTCCTCTCCACTACACTCCTCTCCACTCCACTCCACTCCACTCCACTCCACTCCACTCCACTCCACTCCACTCCACTCCACTCCACTCCACTCCACTCCACACCTCTCCACTCCACTCCACTCCACTCCACTCCGTTTTACTCCTCTCCACTCCACTCCTCTCCACTCCACTCCACTCCACTCCACTCCACTCCACTCCACTCCACTCCACTCCACTCCACTCCACTCCACTCCGTTTTACTCCTCTCCACTCCACTCCACTCCACTCCACTCCACTCCACTCCACTCCACTCCACTCCACTCCACTCCACTCTACTCCACTCAACACCACACCTCTCCACTCCACTCCACTCCGCTCCGCACCACTCTACTCCACTCCACTCCACTCCTCTCCACTCCACTCCACTCCACTCCACTCCACACCACACCTCTCCACTCCACTCCACTCCAATCCACACCTCTCCACTCCACTCCACTCCACTCCACTCCACTCCGCTCCGCACCACTCTACTCCACTCCACTCCACTCCACTCCACTCCACTCCACTCAACTCCACTCCACTCCACTCCACTCCACTCCACTCCACTCCACACCACACCTCTCCAGTCCACTCCACTCCACTCCACTCCACTCCACACCTCTCCACTCCACTCCACTCCACTCCACTCTACTCCACTCCACTCCACTCCACTCCACTCCACTCCACTCCACTCCACACGTCTCCACTCCACTCCACTCCACTCTACTCCACTCGACTCCACTCCACTCCACTCCACTCCACTCCACTCCACTCCACTCCACTCCACTCCACTCCTCTCCACTCCACTCCACTCCACTCCACTCCACTCCACTCCGTTTTCCTCCTCTCCACTACACTCCTCTCCACTCCACTCCACTCCACTCCACTCCACTCCACTCCACTCCACTCCACTCCACTCCACACCTCTCCACTCCACTCCACTCCACTCCACTCTGTTTTACTCCTCTCCACTCCACTCCGTTTTACTCCACTCCACTCCACTCCACTCCACTCCACTCCACTCCACTCCACTCCACTCCACTCCACTCCACTGCACTCCACTCCACTCCGTTTTACTCCTCTCCACTCCACTCCACTCCACTCCACTCCACTCCACTCCACTCCACTCCACTCCACTCCAATCTACTCCACTCAACACCACACCTCTCCACTCCACTCCACTCCGCTCCGCACCACTCTACTCCACTCCACTCCACTCCTCTCCACTCCACTCCACTCCACTCCACTCCACACCACACCTCTCCACTCCACTCCACTCCAATCCACACCTCTCCACTCCACTCCACTCCACTCCACTCCACTCTACTCCACTCCACTCCACTCCACTCCACTCCACTCCACTCCACTCCAATCCGTTTTACTCCTCTCCACTCCACTCCTCTCCACTCCACTCCACTCCACTCCACTCCACTCCACTCCACTCCACTCCACTCCACCCCACATCTCCACTCCACTCCACTCCACTCCACTCCACTCCACTCCACTCCGTTTTACTCCTCTCCACTCCACTCCACTGCACTCCACTGCACTCCACTCCACTCCACTCCACTCCACTCCACTCCACTCCTCTCCACTCCACTCCACTCCACTCCACTCCACTCCACTCCACTCCACACCTCTCCACTCTACTCCACTCAACACCACTCCTCTCCACTCCACTCCACTCCGCTCCGCACCACTCTACTCCACTCCACTCCACTCCACTCCACTCCACTCCACTCCACACCACACCTCTCCACTCCACTCCACTCCACTCCACTCCACACCTCTCCACTCCACTCCACTCCACTCCACTCCACTCCACTCCACTCCACTCCGCTCCGCACCACTCTACTCCACTCCACTCCACTCCACTCCACTCCACTCCACTCCACTCAACTCCACTCCACTCCACTCCACTCCACTCCACTCCACACCACACCTCTCCACTCCACTCCACTCCACTCCACTCCACACCTCTCCACTCCACTCCACTCCACTCCACTCCACTCCACTCCACTCCGTTTTACTCCTCTCCACTCCACTCCTCTCCACTCCACTCCACTCCACTCCACTCCTCTCCACTCCACTCCACTCCACTCCACTCCACTCCACTCCACTCCACTCCACTCCACTCCACTCCACACGTCTCCACTCCACTCCACTCCACTCCACTCCACTCCACTCCACTCCACTCCACTCCACTCTGTTTTACTCCTCTCCACTGCACTCCACTGCACTCCACTGCACTCCACTGCACTCCACTCCACTCCACTCCACTCCACTCCACTCCACTCCACTCCACTCCACACCACACCTCTCCACTCCACTCCACTCCACTCCACTCCACTCCACTCCACACCTCTCCACTCCACTCCACTCCACTCCACTCCACTCCACTCCGCTCCGCACCACTCTACTCCACTCCACTCCACTCCACTCCACTCCACTCCACTCCACTCAACTCCACTCCACTCCACTCCACTCCACTCCACACCACACCTCTCCACTCCACTCCACTCCACTCCACTCCACTCCACACCTCTCCACTCCACTCCACTCCACTCCACTCCACTCCACTCCACTCCACTCCACTCCACTCCGTTTTACTCCTCTCCACTCCACTCCTCTCCACTCCACTCCACTCCACTCCACTCCTCTCCACTCCACTCCACTCCACTCCACTCCACTCCACTCCACTCCACTCCACTCCACTCCACTCCACACGTCTCCACTCCACTCCACTCCACTCCACTCCACTCCACTCCACTCCACTCCACTCTGTTTTACTCCTCTCCACTGCACTCCACTGCACTCCACTGCACTCCACTGCACTCCACTGCACTCCACTCCACTCCACTCCACTCCACTCCACTCCACTCCACTCCACTCCACTCCACTCCACTCCACTCCACTCCGTTTTACACCTCTCCACTCCACTCCTCTCCACTCCACTCCACTCCACTCCACGCCACTCCACTCCACTCCACTCCACACCTCTCCACTCCACTCCACTCCACTCCAATCCGTTTTACTCCTCTCCACTCCACTCCTCTCCACTCCACTCCACTCCACTCCACTCCGTTTTACTCCTCTCCACTCCACTCCACTCCACTCCACTCCACTCCACTCCACTCCACTCCACTCCACTCCACTCCACTCAACACCACACCTCTCCACTCCACTCCACTCCACTCCACTGCACTCCACTGCACTCCACTGCACTCCACTCCACTCCACTCCACTCCACTCCACACCTCTCCACTCCACTCCGTTTTACGCCTCTCCACTCCACTCCACTCCACTCCACTCCACTCCACTCCACTCAACACCACACCTCTCCACTCCACTCCACTCCGCTCCGCACCACTCTACTCCACTCCACTCCACTCCACTCCACTCCACTCCACTCCACTCCACTCCACTCCACTCCACTCCACTCCACTCCACTCCGTTTTACACCTCTCCACTCCACTCCTCTCCACTCCACTCCACTCCACTCCACTCCACTCCACTCCACTCCACGCCACTCCACTCCACTCCACTCCACACCTCTCCACTCCACTCCACTCCACTCCACTCCGTTTTACTCCTCTCCACTCCACTCCTCTCCACTCCACTCTACTCCACTCCACTCCACTCCACTCCGTTTTACTCCTCTCCACTCCACTCCACTCCACTCCACTCCACTCCACTCCACTCCACTCCACTCCACTCCACTCCACTCCACTCAACACCACACCTCTCCACTCCACTCCACTCCACTCCACTGCACTCCACTGCACTCCACTGCACTCCACTCCACTCCACTCCACTCCACTCCACTCCACTCCACACCTCTCCACTCCACTCCGTTTTACGCCTCTCCACTCCACTCCACTCCACTCCACTCCACTCAACACCACACCTCTCCACTCCACTCCACTCCGCTCCGCACCACTCCACTCCACTCCACTCCACTCCACTCCACTCCACTCCACTCCACTCCACTCCACTCCACACCACTCCACTCCACTCCACTCCACTCAACACCACACCTCTCCACTACACTCCACTCCACTCCACACCTCTCCACTCCACTCCACTCCACTCCACTCCACTTCACTCCACTCCACTCCGTTTTACTCCTCTCCACTCCACTCCACTCCACTCCACTCCACTCCACTCCACTCCACTCCACTCCACTCCACTCCACTCCACTCCACTCCACTCCACTCCACTCCACTCCACTCCACTCCACACGTCTCCACTCCACTCCACTCCACTCTACTCCACTCGACTCCACTCGACTCCACTCCACTGCACTCCGCTCCACTCCACTCCTCTCAACTCCACTCCACTCCACTCCACTCCACTCCGTTTTCCTCCTCTCCACTACACTCCTCTCCACTCCACTCCACTCCACTCCACTCCACTCCACTCCACTCCACTCCACTCCACTCCACTCCACACCTCTCCACTCCACTCCACTCCACTCCGTTTTACTCCTCTCCACTCCACTCCTCTCCACTCCACTCCACTCCACTCCACTCCACTCCACTCCACTCCACTCCACTCCACTCCACTCCACTCCACTCCACTCCACTCCACTCCGTTTTACTCCTCTCCACTCCACTCCACTCAACTCCACTCAACACCACACCTCTCCACTCCACTCCACTCCACTCCACTGCACTCCACTGCACTCCACTCCACTCCACTCCACTCCACTTCGTTTTACGCCTCTCCACTCCACTCCACTCCACTCCACTCCACTCCACTCCACTCCACTCCACTCCACTCAACACCACACCTCTCCACTCCACTCCACTCCGCTCCGCACCACTCTACTCCACTCCACTCCACTCCACTCCACTCCACACCACACCTCTCCACTCCACTACACTCCACTCCACTCCACACCTCTCCACTCCACTCCACTCCACTCCACTCCACTCCACTCTACTCCACTCCACTTCACTCCACTCCACTCCGTTTTACTCCTCTCCACTCCACTCCACTCCACTCCACTCCACTCCACTCCACTCCACTCCACACGTCTCCACTCCACACGTCTCCACTCCACTCCACTCCACTCTACTCCACTCGACTCCACTCCACTCCACTCTACTCCACTCCACTTCACTCCACTCCACTCCGTTTTACTCCTCTCCACTCCACTCCACTCCACTCCACTCCACTCCACTCCACTCCACTCCACTCCACTCCACTCCACTCCACTCCACTCCACTCCACACGTCTCCACTCCACACGTCTCCACTCCACTCCACTCCACTCTACTCCACTCGACTCCACTCCACTCCACTCCACTCCACTCCACTCCACTCCACTCCACTCCTCTCCACTCCACTCCACTCCACTCCACTCCACTCCACTCCACTCAGTTTTCCTCCTCTCCACTACACTCCTCTCCACTCCACTCCACTCCACTCCACTCCACTCCACTCCACTCCACTCCACTCCACTCCACTCCACTCCACTCCACTCCACTCCACTCCACACGTCTCCACTCCACTCCACTCCACTCTACTCCACTCGACTCCACTCGACTCCACTCCACTGCACTCCGCTCCACTCCACTCCTCTCAACTCCACTCCACTCCACTCCACTCCACTCCGTTTTCCTCCTCTCCACTACACTCCTCTCCACTCCACTCCACTCCACTCCACTCCACTCCACTCCACTCCACTCCACTCCACTCCACTCCACTCCACTCCACTCCACTCCACTCCACTCCACTCCACTCCACTCCACTCCACTCCACACCTCTCCACTCCACTCCACTCCACTCCGTTTTACTCCTCTCCACTCCACTCCTCTCCACTCCACTCCACTCCACTCCACTCCACTCCACTCCACTCCACTCCACTCCACTCCACTCCACTCCACTCCACTCCGTTTTACTCCTCTCCACTCCACTCCACTCAACTCCACTCAACACCACACCTCTCCACTCCACTCCACTCCACTCCACTGCACTCCACTGCACTCCACTCCACTCCACTCCACTCCACTTCGTTTTACGCCTCTCCACTCCACTCCACTCCACTCCACTCCACTCCACTCCACTCAACACCACACCTCTCCACTCCACTCCACTCCGCTCCGCACCACTCTACTCCACTCCACTCCACTCCACTCCACTCCACACCACACCTCTCCACTCCACTACACTCCACTCCACTCCACACCTCTCCACTCCACTCCACTCCACTCCACTCCACTCCACTCCACTCTACTCCACTCCACTTCACTCCACTCCACTCCGTTTTACTCCTCTCCACTCCACTCCACTCCACTCCACTCCACTCCACTCCACTCCACTCCACTCCACTCCACTCCACTCCACTCCACACGTCTCCACTCCACACGTCTCCACTCCACTCCACTCCACTCTACTCCACTCGACTCCACTCCACTCCACTCTACTCCACTCCACTTCACTCCACTCCACTCCGTTTTACTCCTCTCCACTCCACTCCACTCCACTCCACTCCACTCCACTCCACTCCACTCCACTCCACTCCACTCCACTCCACTCCACACGTCTCCACTCCACACGTCTCCACTCCACTCCACTCCACTCTACTCCACTCGACTCCACTCCACTCCACTCCACTCCACTCCACTCCACTCCTCTCCACTCCACTCCACTCCACTCCACTCCACTCCACTCCACTCCACTCAGTTTTCCTCCTCTCCACTACACTCCTCTCCACTCCACTCCACTCCACTCCACTCCACTCCACTCCACTCCACTCCACTCCACTCCACTCCACACCTCTCCACTCCACTCCACTCCACTCCACTCCGTTTTACTCCTCTCCACTCCACTCCTCTCCACTCCACTCCACTCCACTCCACTCCACTCCACTCCGTTTTACTCCTCTCCACTCCACTCCACTCCACTCCACTCCACTCCACTCCACTCCACTCAACTCCACTCCACGCCACTCCACTCCACTCCACACCACACCTCTCCACTCCACTCCACTCCACTCCACTCCACTCCACTCCACACCTCTCCACTCCACTCCACTCCACTCCACTCCACTCCACTCCACTCCACTCCACTCCACTCCACTCCACTCCGTTTTACTCCTCTCCACTCCACTCCTCTCCACTCCACTCCACTCCACTCCACTCTACTCCACTCGACTCCACTCCACTCCACTCCACTCCACTCCACTCCACTCCACTCCACTCCACTCCACTCCACTCCACTCCACTCCGTTTTACTCCTCTCCACTCCACTCCTCTCCACTCCACTCCACTCCACTCCACTCCACTCCACTCCACTCCACTCCACTCCACTCCACTCCACTCCACTCCACTCCACCCCACTCCGTTTTACTCCTCTCCACTCCTCTCCACTCCACTCCACTCCACTCCACTCCACTCCACTCCACTCCACTCCACTCCACTCCACTCCACTCCACTCCACTCCACTCCACTCCGTTTTACTCCTCTCCATTCCACTCCACTCCACTCCACTCCACTCCACTCCACACCACACCTCTCCACTCCACTCCACTCCACTCCACACCTCTCCACTCCACTCCACTCCACTCCACTCCACTCCACTCCACTCCACTCCGCTCCGCACCACTCTACTCCACTCCACTCCACTCCACTCCACTCAACTCCACTCCACTCCACTCCACTCCACTCCACACCACACCTCTCCACTCCACTCCACTCCACTCCACTCCACACCTCTCCACTCCACTCCACTCCACTCCACTCCACACCTCTCCACTCCACTCCACTCCACTCCACACCTCTCCACTCCACTCCACTACACTCCACGCCACTCCACTCCACTCCACACCACACCTCTCCACTCCACTCCACTCCACTCCACTCCACTCCACACCTCTCCACTCCACTCCACTCCACTCCACTCCACTCCACTCCACTCCACTCCACTCCACTCCGTTTTACTGCTCTCCACTCCACTCCTCTCCACTCCACTCCACTCCACTCCACTCTACTCCACTCGACTCCACTCCACTCCACTCCACTCCACTCCACTCCACTCCACTCCACTCCACTCCACTCCACTCCACTCCACTCCACTCCGTTTTACTCCTCTCCACTCCACTCCTCTCCACTCCACTCCACTCCACTCCACTCCACTCCACTCCACTCCACTCCACTCCACTCCACTCCACTCCACTCCACCCCACTCCGTTTTACTCCTCTCCACTCCTCTCCACTCCACTCCACTCCACTCCACTCCACTCCACTCCACTCCACTCCACTCCACTCCACTCCACTCCACTCCACTCCGTTTTACTCCTCTCCATTCCACTCCACTCCACTCCACTCCACTCCACTCCACTCCACACCACACCTCTCCACTCCACTCCACTCCACTCCACACCTCTCCACTCCACTCCACTCCCCTCCACTCCACTCCACTCCACTCCACTCCGCTCCGCACCACTCTACTCCACTCCACACCTCTCCACTCCACTCCACTCCACTCCACTCCGTTTTACTCCTCTCCATTCCACTCCACTCCACTCCACTCCACTCCACTCCACACCACACCTCTCCACTCCACTCCACTCCACTCCACTCCACTCCACACCACACCTCTCCACTCCACTCCACTCCACTCCACACCACTCCACTCCACTCCACTCCACTCCACTCCACTCCACTCCACTCCACTCCGCTCCGCACCACTCTACTCCACTCCACTCCACTCCACTCCACTCCACTCAACTCCACTCCACTCCACTCCACTCCACACCACACCTCTCCACTCCACTCCACTCCACTCCACTCCACACCTCTCCACTCCACTCCACTCCACTCCACTCCACACCTCTCCACTCCACTCCACTCCACTCCACACCTCTCCACTCCACTCCACTACACTCCACTCCACTCCACTCCGTTTTACTCCTCTCCACTCCACTCCTCACCACTCCACTCCACTCCACTCCACTCCACTCCACTCCACTCCACTCCACTCCACTCCACTCCACTCCACTCCACTCCACTCCACACCTGTCCACTCCACTCCACTCCACTCCACTCCACTCCACTCCACTCCACTCCACTCCGTTTTTCTCCTCTCCACTCCACTCCACTCCACTGCACTCCACTCCACTCCACTCCACTGCACTTCACTCCACACCTCTCCACTCCACTCCACTCCACTCCACTCCACTCCACTCCACTCCACTCCACTCCACTCCACTCCACTCCACTCCACTCCGTGTTACTTCTCTCCACTCCACTCCACTCCTCTCCACTCCACTCCACTCCACTCCACTCCACTCCACTCCACTCCACTCCACTCCACTCCACTCCACACCTCTCCACTCCACTCCACTCCACTCCACTCCGTTTTACTCCTGTCCACTCCACTCCACTGCACTCCACTGCACTCCACTCCACTCCACTCCACTCCACTCCACTCCACTCCACTCCACTCCACTCCACTCCACTCCACTCCACTCCACTCCACTCTGTTTTACTCCTCTCCACTCCACTCCACTGCACTCCACTGCACTCCACTGCACTCCACTCCACTCCACTCCACTCCACTCCTCTCCACTCCACTCCACTCCACTCCACTCCACTCCACTCCACTCCACACCTCTCCACTCTACTCCACTCAACACCACTCCTCTCCACTCCACTCCACTCCGCTCCGCACCACTCTACTCCACTCCACTCCACTCCACTCCACTCCACTCCACTCCACTCCACTCCACACCACACCTCTCCACTCCACTCCACTCCACTCCACACCACACCTCTCCACTCCACTCCACTCCACTCCACTCCACTCCACTCCGCTCCGCACCACTCTACTCCACTCCACTCCACTCCACTCCACTCCACTCCACTCCACTCCACTCCACTCAACTCCACTCCACTCCACTCCACTCCACTCCACTCCACACCACACCTCTCCACTCCACTCCACTCCACTCCACTCCACTCCACACCTCTCCACTCCACTCCACTCCACTCCACTCCACTCCACTCCACTCCACTCCGTTTTACTCCTCTCCACTCCACTCCACTCCACTCCACTCCTCTCCACTCCACTCCACTCCACTCCACTCCACTCCACTCCACTCCACTCCACTCCACTCCACTCCACTCCACTCCACTCCACTCCACTCCACTCCACTCCACTCCACTCCACTCCACTCCACTCCACTCCACTCTGTTTTACTCCTCTCCACTGCACTCCACTGCACTCCACTGCACTCCACTGCACTCCACTCCACTCCACTCCACTCCACTCCACTCCACTCCACTCCACTCCACTCCACTCCACTCCACTCCACACCACACCTCTCCACTCCACTCCACTCCTCTCCACTCCACTCCACACCTCTCCACTCCACTCCACTCCACTCCACTCCACTCCGCTCCGCACCACTCTACTCCACTCCACTCCACTCCACTCCACTCCACTCCACTCCACTCCACTCAACTCCACTCCACTCCACTCCACTCCACTCCACTCCACTCCACACCACACCTCTCCACTCCACTCCACTCCACTCCGTTTTACTCCTCTCCACTCCACTCCTCTCCACTCCACTCCACTCCACTCCACTCCACTCCACTCCACTCCACTCCACTCCACTCCACTCCACACCTCTCCACTCCACTCCACTCCACTCCGTTTTACTCCTCTCCACTCCACTCCTCTCCACTCCACTCCACTCCACTCCACTCCACTCCACTCCACTCCACTCCACTCCACTCCACTCCACTCCACTCCACTCCACTCCACTCCACTCCACTCCACTCCACTCCACTCCACTCCGTTTTACTCCTCTCCACTCCACTCCACTCTACTCCACTCAACACCACTCCGCACCACTCTACTCCACTCCACTCCACTCCACTCCACTCCACTCCACTCCACTCCACTCCACTCCACTCCACTCAACTCCACTCCACTCCACTCCACTCCACTCCACACCACACCTCTCCACTCCACTCCACTCCACTCCACTCCACTCCACTCCACTCCACTCCACACCTCTCCACTCCACTCCACTCCACTCCACTCCACTCCACTCCACTCCACTCCGTTTTACTCCTCTCCACTCCACTCCTCTCCACTCCACTCCACGCCACTCCACTCCTCTCCACTCCACTCCACTCCACTCCACTCCACTCCACTCCACTCCACTCCACTCCACTCCACTCCACACGTCTCCACTCCACTCCACTCCACTCCACTGCACTCCACTCCACTCCACTCTGTTTTACTCCTCTCCACTGCACTCCACTGCACTCCACTGCACTCCACTGCACTCCACTGCACTCCACTCAACTCCACTCCACTCCACTCCACTCCACTCCACTCCGTTTTACACCTCTCCACTCCACTCCTCTCCACTCCACTCCACTCCACTCCACTCCACTCCACGCCACTCCACTCCACTCCACTCCACACCTCTCCACTCCACTCCACTCCACTCCACTCCGTTTTACTCCTCTCCACTCCACTCCTCTCCACTCCACTCCACTCCACTCCACTCCACTCCGTTTTACTCCTCTCCACTCCACTCCACTCCACTCCACTCCACTCCACTCCACTCCACTCCACTCCACTCCACTCCACTCCACTCCACTCCACTCCACTCAACACCACACCTCTCCACTCCACTCCACTCCACTCCACTGCACTCCACTGCACTCCACTCCACTCCACTCCACTCCACTCCACACCTCTCCACTCCACTCCGTTTTACGCCTCTCCACTCCACTCCACTCCACTCCACTCCACTCCACTCCACTCCACTCCACTCAACACCACACCTCTCCACTCCACTCCACTCCGCTCCGCACCACTCCACTCCACTCCACTCCACTCCACTCCACTCCACTCCACTCCACTCCACTCCACACCACTCCACTCCACTCCACTCCACTCAACACCACACCTCTCCACTACACTCCACTCCACTCCACACCTCTCCACTCCACTCCACTCCACTCCACTCCACTTCACTCCACTCCACTCCGTTTTACTCCTCTCCACTCCACTCCACTCCACTCCACTCCACTCCACTCCACTCCACTCCACTCCACTCCACTCCACTCCACTCCACTCCACTCCACTCCACACGTCTCCACTCCACTCCACTCCACTCTACTCCACTCGACTCCACTCGACTCCACTCCACTGCACTCCGCTCCACTCCACTCCTCTCAACTCCACTCCACTCCACTCCACTCCACTCCGTTTTCCTCCTCTCCACTACACTCCTCTCCACTCCACTCCACTCCACTCCACTCCACTCCACTCCACTCCACTCCACTCCACTCCACTCCACTCCACACCTCTCCACTCCACTCCACTCCACTCCGTTTTACTCCTCTCCACTCCACTCCTCTCCACTCCACTCCACTCCACTCCACTCCACTCCACTCCACTCCACTCCACTCCACTCCACTCCACTCCACTCCACTCCACTCCACTCCACTCCGTTTTACTCCTCTCCACTCCACTCCACTCTACTCCACTCAACACCACACCTCTCCACTCCACTCCACTCCACTCCACTGCACTCCACTGCACTCCACTCCACTCCACTCCACTCCACTTCGTTTTACGCCTCTCCACTCCACTCCACTCCACTCCACTCCACTCCACTCAACACCACACCTCTCCACTCCACTCCACTCCGCTCCGCACCACTCTACTCCACTCCACTCCACTCCACTCCACTCCACACCACACCTCTCCACTCCACTACACTCCACTCCACTCCACACCTCTCCACTCCACTCCACTCCACTCCACTCCACTCCACTCCACTCCACTCCACTCCACTCTACTCCACTCCACTTCACTCCACTCCACTCCGTTTTACTCCTCTCCACTCCACTCCACTCCACTCCACTCCACTCCACTCCACTCCACACGTCTCCACTCCACACGTCTCCACTCCACTCCACTCCACTCTACTCCACTCGACTCCACTCCACTCCACTCTACTCCACTCCACTTCACTCCACTCCACTCCGTTTTACTCCTCTCCACTCCACTCCACTCCACTCCACTCCACTCCACTCCACTCCACTCCACTCCACACGTCTCCACTCCACACGTCTCCACTCCACTCCACTCCACTCTACTCCACTCGACTCCACTCCACTCCACTCCACTCCACTCCACTCCACTCCACTCCTCTCCACTCCACTCCACTCCACTCCACTCCACTCCACTCAGTTTTCCTCCTCTCCACTACACTCCTCTCCACTCCACTCCACTCCACTCCACTCCACTCCACTCCACTCCACTTCACTCCACTCCACACCTCTCCACTCCACTCCACTCCACTCCACTCCGTTTTACTCCTCTCCACTCCACTCCTCTCCACTCCACTCCACTCCACTCCACTCCACTCCACTCCACTCCGTTTTACTCCTCTCCACTCCACTCCACTCCACTCCACTCCACTCCACTCCACTCCACTCCACTCCACTCAACTCCACTCCACGCCACTCCACTCCACTCCACACCACACCTCTCCACTCCACTCCACTCCACTCCACTCCACACCTCTCCACTCCACTCCACTCCACTCCACTCCACTCCACTCCACTCCACTCCACTCCACTCCACTCCACTCCACTCCACTCCGTTTTACTCCTCTCCACTCCACTCCTCTCCACTCCACTCCACTCGACTCCACTCTACTCCACTCGACTCCACTCCACTCCACTCCACTCCACTCCACTCCACTCCACTCCACTCCACTCCACTCCACTCCACTCCACTCCACTCCACTCCGTTTTACTCCTCTCCACTCCACTCCTCTCCACTCCACTCCACTCCACTCCACTCCACTCCACTCCACTCCACTCCACTCCACTCCACTCCACTCCACTCCACTCCACTCCACCCCACTCCGTTTTACTCCTCTCCACTCCACTCCTCTCCACTCCACTCCACTCCACTCCACTCCACTCCACTCCACTCCACTCCACTCCACTCCACTCCACTCCACTCCACTCCACTCCACTCCACTCCGTTTTACTCCTCTCCATTCCACTCCACTCCACTCCACTCCACTCCACTCCACACCACACCTCTCCACTCCACTCCACTCCACTCCACACCTCTCCACTCCACTCCACTCCACTCCACTCCACTCCACTCCACTCCACTCCGCTCCGCACCACTCTACTCCACTCCACTCCACTCCACTCCACTCCACTCAACTCCACTCCACTCCACTCCACTCCACACCACACCTCTCCACTCCACTCCACTCCACTCCACTCCACACCTCTCCACTCCACTCCACTCCACTCCACTCCACACCTCTCCACTCCACTCCACTCCACTCCACACCTCTCCACTCCACTCCACTACACTCCACTCCACTCCACTCCACTCCGTTTTACTCCTCTCCACTCCACTCCTCACCACTCCACTCCACTCCACTCCACTCCACTCCACTCCACTCCACTCCACTCCACTCCACTCCACTCCACACCTGTCCACTCCACTCCACTCCACTCCACTCCACTCCACTCCACTCCACTCCACTCCGTTTTTCTCCTCTCCACTCCACTCCACTCCACTCCACTCCACTCCACTCCACTCCACTGCACTTCACTCCACACCTCTCCACTCCACTCCACTCCACTCCACTCCACTCCACTCCACTCCACTCCACTCCACTCCGTTTTACTTCTCTCCACTCCACTCCACTCCTCTCCACTCCACTCCACTCCACTCCACTCCACTCCACTCCACTCAGTTTTCCTCCTCTCCACTACACTCCTCTCCACTCCACTCCACTCCACTCCACTCCACTCCACTCCACTCCACTTCACTCCACTCCACACCTCTCCACTCCACTCCACTCCACTCCACTCCACTCCGTTTTACTCCTCTCCACTCCACTCCTCTCCACTCCACTCCACTCCACTCCACTCCACTCCACTCCGTTTTACTCCTCTCCACTCCACTCCACTCCACTCCACTCCACTCCACTCCACTCCACTCCACTCAACTCCACTCCACGCCACTCCACTCCACTCCACACCACACCTCTCCACTCCACTCCACTCCACTCCACTCCACACCTCTCCACTCCACTCCACTCCACTCCACTCCACTCCACTCCACTCCACTCCACTCCACTCCACTCCGTTTTACTCCTCTCCACTCCACTCCTCTCCACTCCACTCCACTCGACTCCACTCGACTCCACTCGACTCCACTCCACTCCACTCCACTCCACTCCACTCCACTCCACTCCACTCCACTCCACTCCACTCCACTCCACTCCACTCCACTCCGTTTTACTCCTCTCCACTCCACTCCTCTCCACTCCACTCCACTCCACTCCACTCCACTCCACTCCACTCCACTCCACTCCACTCCACTCCACTCCACTCCACTCCACTCCACTCCACCCCACTCCGTTTTACTCCTCTCCACTCCACTCCACTCCACTCCACTCCACTCCACTCCACTCCACTCCACTCCACTCCACTCCACTCCACTCCACTCCACTCCACTCCGTTTTACTCCTCTCCATTCCACTCCACTCCACTCCACTCCACTCCACTCCACACCACACCTCTCCACTCCACTCCACTCCACTCCACACCTCTCCACTCCACTCCACTCCACTCCACTCCACTCCACTCCACTCCGCTCCGCACCACTCTACTCCACTCCACTCCACTCCACTCCACTCAACTCCACTCCACTCCACTCCACTCCACACCAAACCTCTCCACTCCACTCCACTCCACTCCACTCCACACCTCTCCACTCCACTCCACTCCACTCCACTCCACACCTCTCCACTCCACTCCACTCCACTCCACACCTCTCCACTCCACTCCACTACACTCCACTCCACTCCACTCCACTCCGTTTTACTCCTCTCCACTCCACTCCTCACCACTCCACTCCACTCCACTCCACTCCACTCCACTCCACTCCACTCCACTCCACTCCACACCTGTCCACTCCACTCCACTCCACTCCACTCCACTCAACTCCACTCCGTTTTTCTCCTCTCCACTCCACTCCACTCCACTGCACTCCACTCCACTCCACTCCACTGCACTTCACTCCACACCTCTCCACTCCACTCCACTCCACTCCACTCCACTCCACTCCACTCCACTCCACTCCACTCCACTCCACTCCACTCCACTCCACTCCACACCTCTCCACTCCACTCCACTCCACTCCACTCCACTCCACTCCACTCCACTCCACTCCACACCTCTCCACTCCACTCCACTCCACTCCACTCCACTCCGTTTTACTCCTGTCCACTCCACTCCACTGCACTCCACTGCACTCCACTCCACTCCACTCCACTCCACTCCACTCCACTCCACTCCACTCCACTCCACTCCACTCCACTCTGTTTTACTCCTCTCCACTCCACTCCACTGCACTCCACTGCACTCCACTGCACTCCACTGCACTCCACTCCACTCCACTCCACTCCACTCCACTCTGTTTTACTCCTCTCCACTCCACTCCACTGCACTCCACTGCACTCCACTGCACTCCACTCCACTCCACTCCACTCCACTCCACTCCTCTCCACTCCACTCCACTCCACACCACACCTCTCCACTCCACTCCACTCCACTCCACTCCACACCTCTCCACTCCACTCCACTCCACTCCACTCCACTCCACTCCGCTCCGCACCACTCTACTCCACTCCACTCCACTCCACTCCACTCCACTCCACTCCACTCCACTCCACTCCACTCAACTCCACTCCACTCCACTCCACTCCACTCCACTCCACTCCACACCACACCTCTCCACTCCACTCCACTCCACTCCACTCCACACCTCTCCACTCCACTCCACTCCACTCCACTCCACTCCACTCCGTTTTACTCCTCTCCACTCCACTCCTCTCCACTCCACTCCACTCCACTCCACTCCTCTCCACTCCACTCCACTCCACTCCACTCCACTCCACTCCACTCCACTCCACTCCACTCCACTCCACTCCACACCTCTCCACTCCACTCCACTCCACTCCACTCCACTCCACTCCACTCCACTCCACTCCACTCCACTCCACTCCGTTTTACTCCTCTCCACTCCACTCCTCTCCACTCCACTCCACTCCACTCCACTCCACTCCACTCCACTCCACTCCACTCCACTCCACTCCACTCCACTCCACTCCACTCCACTCCACTCCACTCCACTCCACCCCACTCCGTTTTACTCCTCTCCACTCCACTCCTCTCCACTCCACTCCACTCCACTCCACTCCACTCCACTCCACTCCACTCCACTCCACTCCACTCCACTCCACTCCACTCCACTCCACTCCACTCCACTCCGTTTTACTCCTCTCCATTCCACTCCACTCCACTCCACTCCACTCCACTCCACACCACACCTCTCCACTCCACTCCACTCCACTCCACACCTCTCCACTCCACTCCACTCCACTCCACTCCACTCCACTCCACTCCACTCCGCTCCGCACCACTCTACTCCACTCCACTCCACTCCACTCCACTCCACTCAACTCCACTCCACTCCACTCCACTCCACACCACACCTCTCCACTCCACTCCACTCCACTCCACTCCACACCTCTCCACTCCACTCCACTCCACTCCACTCCACACCTCTCCACTCCACTCCACTCCACTCCACACCTCTCCACTCCACTCCACTACACTCCACTCCACTCCACTCCACTCCGTTTTACTCCTCTCCACTCCACTCCTCACCACTCCACTCCACTCCACTCCACTCCACTCCACTCCACTCCACTCCACTCCACTCCACACCTGTCCACTCCACTCCACTCCACTCCACTCCACTCCACTCCACTCCACTCCACTCCGTTTTTCTCCTCTCCACTCCACTCCACTCCACTCCACTCCACTCCACTCCACTCCACTGCACTTCACTCCACACCTCTCCACTCCACTCCACTCCACTCCACTCCACTCCACTCCACTCCACTCCACTCCGTTTTACTTCTCTCCACTCCACTCCACTCCTCTCCACTCCACTCCACTCCACTCCACTCCACTCCACTCCACTCAGTTTTCCTCCTCTCCACTACACTCCTCTCCACTCCACTCCACTCCACTCCACTCCACTCCACTCCACTCCACTTCACTCCACTCCACACCTCTCCACTCCACTCCACTCCACTCCACTCCACTCCGTTTTACTCCTCTCCACTCCACTCCTCTCCACTCCACTCCACTCCACTCCACTCCACTCCACTCCACTCCGTTTTACTCCTCTCCACTCCACTCCACTCCACTCCACTCCACTCCACTCCACTCCACTCCACTCAACTCCACTCCACGCCACTCCACTCCACTCCACACCACACCTCTCCACTCCACTCCACTCCACTCCACTCCACACCTCTCCACTCCACTCCACTCCACTCCACTCCACTCCACTCCACTCCACTCCACTCCACTCCACTCCGTTTTACTCCTCTCCACTCCACTCCTCTCCACTCCACTCCACTCGACTCCACTCTACTCCACTCGACTCCACTCCACTCCACTCCACTCCACTCCACTCCACTCCACTCCACTCCACTCCACTCCACTCCACTCCACTCCACTCCGTTTTACTCCTCTCCACTCCACTCCTCTCCACTCCACTCCACTCCACTCCACTCCACTCCACTCCACTCCACTCCACTCCACTCCACTCCACTCCACTCCACTCCACTCCACTCCACCCCACTCCGTTTTACTCCTCTCCACTCCACTCCACTCCACTCCACTCCACTCCACTCCACTCCACTCCACTCCACTCCACTCCACTCCGTTTTACTCCTCTCCATTCCACTCCACTCCACTCCACTCCACTCCACTCCACACCACACCTCTCCACTCCACTCCACTCCACTCCACACCTCTCCACTCCACTCCACTCCACTCCACTCCACTCCACTCCACTCCGCTCCGCACCACTCTACTCCACTCCACTCCACTCCACTCCACTCAACTCCACTCCACTCCACTCCACTCCACACCACACCTCTCCACTCCACTCCACTCCACTCCACTCCACACCTCTCCACTCCACTCCACTCCACTCCACTCCACACCTCTCCACTCCACTCCACTCCACTCCACACCTCTCCACTCCACTCCACTACACTCCACTCCACTCCACTCCACTCCGTTTTACTCCTCTCCACTCCACTCCTCACCACTCCACTCCACTCCACTCCACTCCACTCCACTCCACTCCACTCCACTCCACTCCACACCTGTCCACTCCACTCCACTCCACTCCACTCCACTCAACTCCACTCCGTTTTTCTCCTCTCCACTCCACTCCACTCCACTGCACTCCACTCCACTCCACTCCACTGCACTTCACTCCACACCTCTCCACTCCACTCCACTCCACTCCACTCCACTCCACTCCACTCCACTCCACTCCACTCCACTCCACTCCACTCCACTCCACTCCACACCTCTCCACTCCACTCCACTCCACTCCACTCCACTCCACTCCACTCCACTCCACTCCACACCTCTCCACTCCACTCCACTCCACTCCACTCCACTCCGTTTTACTCCTGTCCACTCCACTCCACTGCACTCCACTGCACTCCACTCCACTCCACTCCACTCCACTCCACTCCACTCCACTCCACTCCACTCCACTCTGTTTTACTCCTCTCCACTCCACTCCACTGCACTCCACTGCACTCCACTGCACTCCACTCCACTCCACTCCACTCCACTCCACTCCACTCCTCTCCACTCCACTCCACTCCACTCCACTCCACTCCACTCCACTCCACTCCACTCCACACCTCTCCACTCTACTCCACTCAACACCACTCCTCTCCACTCCACTCCACTCCGCTCCGCACCACTCTACTCCACTCCACTCCACTCCACTCCACTCCACTCCACTCCACTCCACACCACACCTCTCCACTCCACTCCACTCCACTCCACTCCACACCTCTCCACTCCACTCCACTCCACTCCACTCCACTCCACTCCGCTCCGCACCACTCTACTCCACTCCACTCCACTCCACTCCACTCCACTCCACTCCACTCCACTCCACTCCACTCAACTCCACTCCACTCCACTCCACTCCACTCCACTCCACACCACACCTCTCCACTCCACTCCACTCCACTCCACTCCACACCTCTCCACTCCACTCCACTCCACTCCACTCCACTCCACTCCACTCCGTTTTACTCCTCTCCACTCCACTCCTCTCCACTCCACTCCACTCCACTCCACTCCTCTCCACTCCACTCCACTCCACTCCACTCCACTCCACTCCACTCCACTCCACTCCACACGTCTCCACTCCACTCCACTCCACTCCACTCCACTCCACTCCACTCCACTCCACTCCACTCTGTTTTACTCCTCTCCACTGCACTCCACTGCACTCCACTGCACTCCACTGCACTCCACTGCACTCCACTCCACTCCACTCCACTCCACTCCACTCCACACCACACCTCTCCACTCCACTCCACTCCTCTCCACTCCACTCCACTCCACTCCACTCCACTCCACTCCACTCCACACGTCTCCACTCCACTCCACTCCACTCCACTCCACTCCACTCCACTCCACTCCACTCCACTCTGTTTTACTCCTCTCCACTGCACTCCACTGCACTCCACTGCACTCCACTGCACTCCACTGCACTCCACTCCACTCCACTCCACTCCACTCCACTCCACACCACACCTCTCCACTCCACTCCACTCCTCTCCACTCCACTCCACACCTCTCCACTCCACTCCACTCCACTCCACTCCACTCCACTCCACTCCGCTCCGCACCACTCTACTCCACTCCACTCCACTCCACTCCACTCCACTCCACTCCACTCCACTCAACTCCACTCCACTCCACTCCACTCCACTCCACACCACACCTCTCCACTCCACTCCACTCCACTCCACTCCACTCCACTCCACTCCACACCTCTCCACTCCACTCCACTCCACTCCACTCCACTCCACTCCACTCCACTCCACTCCGTTTTACTCCTCTCCACTCCACTCCTCTCCACTCCACTCCACTCCACTCCACTCCTCTCCACTCCACTCCACTCCACTCCACTCCACTCCACTCCACTCCACTCCACTCCACTCCTCTCCACTCCACTCCACTCCACTCCACTCCACTCCACTCCACTCTGTTTTACTCCTCTCCACTGCACTCCACTGCACTCCACTGCACTCCACTGCACTCCACTGCACTCCACTGCACTCCACTCCACTCCACTCCACTCCACTCCACTCCACTCCACTCCACTCCACTCCACTCCGTTTTACACCTCTCCACTCCACTCCTCTCCACTCCACTCCACTCCACTCCACTCCACTCCACTCCACTCCACGCCACTCCACTCCACTCCACTCCACTCCACACCTCTCCACTCCACTCCACTCCACTCCAATCCGTTTTACTCCTCTCCACTCCACTCCTCTCCACTCCACTCCACTCCACTCCACTCCACTCCACTCCGTTTTACTCCTCTCCACTCCACTCCACTCCACTCCACTCCACTCCACTCCACTCCACTCCACTCCACTCAACACCACACCTCTCCACTCCACTCCACTCCACTCCACTGCACTCCACTGCACTCCACTGCACTCCACTCCACTCCACTCCACTCCACTCCACACCTCTCCACTCCACTCCGTTTTACGCCTCTCCACTCCACTCCACTCCACTCCACTCCACTCCACTCCACTCAACACCACACCTCTCCACTCCACTCCACTCCGCTCCGCACCACTCTACTCCACTCCACTCCACTCCACTCCACTCCACTCCACTCCACTCCACTCCACTCCACTCCACTCCACTCCACTCCACTCCGTTTTACACCTCTCCACTCCACTCCTCTCCACTCCACTCCACTCCACTCCACTCCACTCCACTCCACGCCACTCCACTCCACTCCACTCCACACCTCTCCACTCCACTCCACTCCACTCCACTCCGTTTTACTCCTCTCCACTCCACTCCTCTCCACTCCACTCCACTCCACTCCACTCCACTCCGTTTTACTCCTCTCCACTCCACTCCACTCCACTCCACTCCACTCCACTCCACTCCACTCCACTCCACTCCACTCCACTCCACTCAACACCACACCTCTCCACTCCACTCCACTCCACTCCACTGCACTCCACTGCACTCCACTCCACTCCACTCCACTCCACTCCACACCTCTCCACTCCACTCCGTTTTACGCCTCTCCACTCCACTCCACTCCACTCCACTCCACTCCACTCAACACCACACCTCTCCACTCCACTCCACTCCGCTCCGCACCACTCCACTCCACTCCTCTCCACTCCACTCCACTCCACTCCACTCCAATCCACTCCACTCCACACCACTCCACTCCACTCAACACCACACCTCTCCACTACACTCCACTCCACTCCACAACTCTCCACTCCACTCCACTCCACTCCACTCCACTTCACTCCACTCCACTCCGTTTTACTCCTCTCCACTCCACTCCACTCCACTCCACTCCACTCCACTCCACTCCACTCCACTCCACTCCACTCCACTCCACTCCACACGTCTCCACTCCACTCCACTCCACTCTACTCCACTCGACTCCACTCGACTCCACTCCACTGCACTCCGCTCCACTCCACTCCTCTCAACTCCACTCCACTCCACTCCACTCCACTCCGTTTTCCTCCTCTCCACTACACTCCTCTCCACTCCACTCCACTCCACTCCACTCCACTCCACTCCACTCCACTCCACTCCACTCCACTCCACTCCACACCTCTCCACTCCACTCCACTCCACTCCGTTTTACTCCTCTCCACTCCACTCCTCTCCACTCCACTCCACTCCACTCCACTCCACTCCACTCCACTCCACTCCACTCCACTCCACTCCACTCCACTCCACTCCGTTTTACTCCTCTCCACTCCACTCCACTCTACTCCACTCAACACCACACCTCTCCACTCCACTCCACTCCACTCCACTGCACTCCACTGCACTCCACTCCACTCCACTCCACTCCACTTCGTTTTACGCCTCTCCACTCCACTCCACTCCACTCCACTCCACTCCACTCCACTCCACTCAACACCACACCTCTCCACTCCACTCCACTCCGCTCCGCACCACTCTACTCCACTCCACTCCACTCCACTCCACTCCACTCCACTCCACACCACACCTCTCCACTCCACTACACTCCACTCCACTCCACACCTCTCCACTCCACTCCACTCCACTCCACTCCACTCCACTCCACTCTACTCCACTCCACTTCACTCCACTCCACTCCGTTTTACTCCTCTCCACTCCACTCCACTCCACTCCACTCCACTCCACTCCACTCCACTCCACTCCACACGTCTCCACTCCACACGTCTCCACTCCACTCCACTCCACTCTACTCCACTCGACTCCACTCCACTCCACTCTACTCCACTCCACTTCACTCCACTCCACTCCGTTTTACTCCTCTCCACTCCACTCCACTCCACTCCACTCCACTCCACTCCACTCCACTCCACACGTCTCCACTCCACACGTCTCCACTCCACTCCACTCCACTCTACTCCACTCGACTCCACTCCACTCCACTCCACTCCACTCCACTCCACTCCTCTCCACTCCACTCCACTCCACTCCACTCCACTCCACTCAGTTTTCCTCCTCTCCACTACACTCCTCTCCACTCCACTCCACTCCACTCCACTCCACTCCACTCCACTCCACTCCACTCCACTCCACTCCACTCCACTCCACTCCACTCCACACCTCTCCACTCCACTCCACTCCACTCCACTCCGTTTTACTCCTCTCCACTCCACTCCTCTCCACTCCACTCCACTCCACTCCACTCCACTCCACTCCACTCCGTTTTACTCCTCTCCACTCCACTCCACTCCACTCCACTCCACTCCACTCCACTCCACTCCACTCCACTCCACTCCACTCAACTCCACTCCACGCCACTCCACTCCACTCCACACCACACCTCTCCACTCCACTCCACTCCACTCCACTCCACACCTCTCCACTCCACTCCACTCCACTCCACTCCACTCCACTCCACTCCACTCCACTCCACTCCACTCCACTCCACTCCGTTTTACTCCTCTCCACTCCACTCCTCTCCACTCCACTCCACTCCACTCCACTCTACTCCACTCCACTCCACTCCACTCCACTCCACTCCACTCCACTCCACTCCACTCCACTCCACTCCACTCCGTTTTACTCCTCTCCACTCCACTCCTCTCCACTCCACTCCACTCCACTCCACTCCACTCCACTCCACTCCACTCCACTCCACTCCACTCCACTCCACCCCACTCCGTTTTACTCCTCTCCACTCCACTCCTCTCCACTCCACTCCACTCCACTCCACTCCACTCCACTCCACTCCACTCCACTCCACTCCACTCCACTCCACTCCACTCCACTCCACTCCACTCCACTCCACTCCACTCCACTCCGTTTTACTCCTCTCCATTCCACTCCACTCCACTCCACTCCACTCCACTCCACACCACACCTCTCCACTCCACTCCACTCCACTCCACACCTCTCCACTCCACTCCACTCCACTCCACTCCACTCCACTCCACTCCACTCCACTCCGCTCCGCACCACTCTACTCCACTCCACTCCACTCCACTCCACTCCACTCAACTCCACTCCACTCCACTCCACTCCACTCCACACCACACCTCTCCACTCCACTCCACTCCACTCCACTCCACTCCACACCTCTCCACTCCACTCCACTCCACTCCACTCCACACCTCTCCACTCCACTCCACTCCACTCCACACCTCTCCACTCCACTCCACTACACTCCACTCCACTCCACTCCGTTTTACTCCTCTCCACTCCACTCCTCACCACTCCACTCCACTCCACTCCACTCCACTCCACTCCACTCCACTCCACTCCACTCCACTCCACTCCACTCCACTCCACACCTGTCCACTCCACTCCACTCCACTCCACTCCACTCCGTTTTTCTCCTCTCCACTCCACTCCACTCCACTGCACTCCACTCCACTCCACTCCACTGCACTTCACTCCACACCTCTCCACTCCACTCCACTCCACTCCACTCCACTCCACTCCACTCCACTCCGTTTTACTTCTCTCCACTCCACTCCACTCCTCTCCACTCCACTCCACTCCACTCCACTCCACTCCACTCCACTCCACTCCACTCCACTCCACTCCACTCCACTCCACTCCACTCCACTCCACTCCACACCTCTCCACTCCACTCCACTCCACTCCACTCCGTTTTACTCCTGTCCACTCCACTCCACTGCACTCCACTGCACTCCACTCCACTCCACTCCACTCCACTCCACTCCACTCCACTCCACTCCACTCTGTTTTACTCCTCTCCACTCCACTCCACTGCACTCCACTGCACTCCACTGCACTCCACTCCTCTCCACTCCACTCCACTCCACTCCACTCCACTCCACTCCACTTCACTCCACTCCACTCCACTCCACTCCGTTTTACACCTCTCCACTCCACTCCTCTCCACTCCACTCCACTCCACTCCACTCCACTCCACTCCACTCCACGCCACTCCACTCCACTCCACTCCACACCTCTCCACTCCACTCCACTCCACTCCACTCCGTTTTACTCCTCTCCACTCCACTCCTCTCCACTCCACTCCACTCCACTCCACTCCACTCCACTCCACTCCGTTTTACTCCTCTCCACTCCACTCCACTCCACTCCACTCCACTCCACTCCACTCCACTCCACTCCACTCCACTCCACTCCACTCCACTCAACACCACACCTCTCCACTCCACTCCACTCCACTCCACTGCACTCCACTGCACTCCACTGCACTCCACTCCACTCCACTCCACTCCACTCCACTCCACACCTCTCCACTCCACTCCGTTTTACGCCTCTCCACTCCACTCCACTCCACTCCACTCCACTCCACTCCACTCAACACCACACCTCTCCACTCCACTCCACTCCGCTCCGCACCACTCCACTCCACTCCACTCCACTCCACTCCACTCCACTCCACTCCACTCCACTCCACTCCACTTCACTCCGTTTTACACCTCTCCACTCCACTCCTCTCCACTCCACTCCACTCCACTCCACTCCACTCCACTCCACTCCACTCCACTCCACTCCACTCCACTCCACGCCACTCCACTCCACTCCACTCCACACCTCTCCACTCCACTCCACTCCACTCCACTCCGTTTTACTCCTCTCCACTCCACTCCTCTCCACTCCACTCCACTCCACTCCACTCCACTCCACTCCACTCCACTCCACTCCACTCCACTCCACTCCACTTTGTTTTACTCCACTCCACTCCACTCCACTCCACTCCACTCCACTCCACTCCACTCCACTCCACTCCACTCAACACCACACCTCTCCACTCCACTCCACTCCACTCCACTGCACTCCACTGCACTCCACTCCACTCCACTCCACTCCACTCCACTCCACTCCACTCCACACCTCTCCACTCCACTCCGTTTTACGCCTCTCCACTCCACTCCACTCCACTCCACTCCACTCCACTCCACTCCACTCAACACCACACCTCTCCACTCCACTCCACTCCGCTCCGCACCACTCTACTCCACTCCACTCCACTCCACTCCACTCCACTCCACTCCACTCCACTCCACTCCACACCACTCCACTCCACTCCACTCCACTCAACACCACACCTCTCCACTACACTCCACTCCACTCCACACCTCTCCACTCCACTCCACTCCACTCCACTCCACTTCACTCCACTCCACTCCGTTTTACTCCTCTCCACTCCACTCCACTCCACTCCACTCCACTCCACTCCACTCCACTCCACTCCACTCCACTCCACTCCACTCCACACGTCTCCACTCCACTCCACTCCACTCTACTCCACTCGACTCCACTCGACTCCACTCCACTGCACTCCGCTCCACTCCACTCCTCTCCACTCCACTCCACTCCACTCCACTCCGTTTTCCTCCTCTCCACTACACTCCTCTCCACTCCACTCCACTCCACTCCACTCCACTCCACTCCACTCCACTCCACTCCACTCCACTCCACTCCACTCCACTCCACACCTCTCCACTCCACTCCACTCCACTCCACTTTGTTTTACTCCTCTCCACTCCACTCCACTCCACTCCACTCCACTCCGTTTTACTCCTCTCCACTCCACTCCACTCTACTCCACTCAACACCACACCTCTCCACTCCACTCCACTCCACTCCACTGCACTCCACTGCACTCCACTGCACTCCACTCCACTCCACTCCTCACCTCTCCACTCCACTCCACTCCACTCCACTTCGTTTTACGCCTCTCCACTCCACTCCACTCCACTCCACTCCACTCCACTCCACTCCACTCCACTCCACTCCACTCCACTCAACACCACACCTCTCCACTCCACTCCACTCCGCTCCGCACCACTCTACTCCACTCCACTCCACTCCACTCCACTCCACACCACACCTCTCCACTCCACTACACTCCACTCCACTCCACACCTCTCCACTCCACTCCACTCCACTCCACTCCACTCCACTCTACTCCACTCCACTTCACTCCACTCCACTCCGTTTTACTCCTCTCCACTCCACTCCACTCCACTCCACTCCACTCCACTCCACTCCACTCCACACGTCTCCACTCCACACGTCTCCACTCCACTCCACTCCACTCTACTCCACTCGACTCCACTCCACTCCACTCCACTCCACTCCACTCCACTCCTCTCCACTCCACTCCACTCCACTCCACTCCACTCCACTCCGTTTTCCTCCTCTCCACTACACTCCTCTCCACTCCACTCCACTCCACTCCACTCCACTCCACTCCACTCCACTCCACTCCACTCCGCTCCACTCCACACCTCTCCACTCCACTCCACTCCACTCCACTCCGTTTTACTCCTCTCCACTCCACTCCTCTCCACTCCACTCCACTCCACTCCACTCCACTCCACTCCGTTTTACTCCTCTCCACTCCACTCCACTCCACTCCACTCCACTCCACTCCACTCCACTCCACTCCACTCCACTCCACTCAACTCCACTCCACGCCACTCCACTCCACTCCACACCACACCTCTCCACTCCACTCCACTCCACTCCACTCCACACCTCTCCACTCCACTCCACTCCACTCCACTCCACTCCACTCCACTCCACTCCACTCCACTCCGTTTTACTCCTCTCCACTCCACTCCTCTCCACTCCACTCCACTCCACTTCACTCCACTGCACTCCACTCCACTCCACTCCACTCCACTCCACTCCACCCCACATCTCCACTCCACTCCACTCCACTCCACTCCACTCCGTTTTACTCCTCTCCACTCCACTCCACTCCACTCCACTCCACTCCACTCCACTCCACTCCACTCCACTCCACTCCGTTTTACTCCTCTCCACTCCACTCCTCTCCACTCCACTCCACTCCACTCCACTCCACTCCACTCCACTCCACTCCACTCCACTCCACTCCACTCCACTCCACTCCACTCCGTTTTACTCCTCTCCACTCCACTCCTCTCCACTCCACTCCACTCCACTCCACTCCACTCCACTCCACTCCACTCCACTCCACTCCACTCCACTCCACTCCACTCCACTCCACTCCGTTTTACTCCTCTCCACTCCACTCCACTCCACTCCACTCCACTCCACTCCACTCCACTCCACTCCGTTTTACTCCTCTCCACTCCACTCCTCTCCACTCCACTCCACTCCACTCCACTCCTCTCCACTCCACTCCACTCCACTCCACTCCACTCCACTCCACTCCACTCCACTCCACACCACACCTCTCCACTCCACTCCACTCCACTCCACACCTCTCCACTCCACTCCACTCCACTCCACTCCACTCCACTCCGCTCCGCACCACTCTACTCCACTCCACTCCACTCCACTCCACTCAACTCCACTCCACTCCACTCCACTCCACACCACACCTCTCCACTCCACTCCACTCCACTCCACTCCACTCCACTCCACACCTCTCCACTCCACTCCACTCCACTCCACTCCACACCTCTCCACTCCACTCCACTCCACTCCACACCTCTCCACTCCACTCCACTCCACTCCACTCCACTCCACTCCACTCCGTTTTACTCCTCTCCACTCCACTCCTCACCACTCCACTCCACTCCACTCCACTCCACTCCACTCCACTCCACTCCACTCCACTCCACTCCACTCCACTCCACTCCACACCTGTCCAATCCACTCCACTCCACTCCACTCCACTCCACTCCGTTTTTCTCCTCTCCACTCCACTCCACTCCACTGCACTCCACTCCACTCCACTCCACTGCACTTCACTCCACACCTCTCCACTCCACTCCACTCCACTCCACTCCACTCCACTCCACTCCACTCCGTTTTACTTCTCTCCACTCCACTCCACTCCTCTCCACTCCACTCCACTCCACTCCACTCCACTCCACTCCACTCCACTCCACTCCACTCCACTCCACTCCACTCCACACCTCTCCACTCCACTCCACTCCACTCCACTCCGTTTTACTCCTGTCCACTCCACTCCACTGCACTCCACTGCACTCCACTCCACTCCACTCCACTCCACTCCACTCCACTCCACTCCACTCCACTCCACACCACACCTCTCCACTCCACTCCACTCCACACCTCTCCACTCCACTCCACTCCACTCCACACCTCTACACTCCACTCTACTCCACTCCACTCCACTCCACTCCACACCTCTCCACTCCACTCCACTCCAGTCCACTCCTCTCCACTCCACTCCACTCCACTCCACTCCACTCCACTCCACTCCACTCCACTCCACTCAATTTTACTCCTCTCCACTCCACTCCTCTCCACTCCACTCCACACCACTCCACTCCACTCCACTCCTCTCAAGTCAACACCACACCTCTCCACTCCACTCCACTCCACTCCACTCCACTCCACTCCACTGCACTCCACTGCACTCCGCTCCACTCCACTCCACTCTACTCCACTCCACTCCACTTCACCTCACTCCAGTCCAGACCACACCACACCGCTCCACTCCACTCCACTCCACTCCACTCCACTCCACACCACTCCACTCCACTCCACTCCACTCCACTCCGTTTTACTCCTCTCCACTCCAGTCCACTCCACTCCACTCCACACCTCTCCACTCCACTCCACTCCACTCCACTCCACTCCGTTTTTCTCCTCTCCACTCCACTCCACTCCACTGCACTCCACTCCACTCCACACCACACCTCTCCACACCACTCCACTCCACTCCACTCCACACCTCTCCACTCCACTCCACTCCACTCCACTCCACACCTCTCCACTCCACTCTACTCCACTCCACTCCACTCCACTCCACTCCACACCTCTCCACTCCACTCCACTCCACTCCACTCCACTCCACTCCACTCAATTTTACTCCTCTCCACTCCACTCCTCTCCACTCCACTCCACACCACTCCACACCACTCCACTCCACTCCTCTCAAGTCAACACCACACCTCTCCACTCCACTCCACTCCACTCCACTCCACTCCACTGCACTCCACTGCACTCCGCTCCACTCCACTCCACTCCACTCTACTCCACTCCACTCCACTTCACTTCACTCCTGTCCACACCACACCTCTCCACTCCACTCCACTCCACACCTCTCCACTCCACTCCACTCCACACCACACCTCTCCACTCCACTCCACTCCACTCCACTCCACTCCACTCCACTCCACTCCACTCCACTCCACTCCGTTTTACTCCTCTCCACTCCACTCCACTCCGTTTTACTCCTCTCCACTCCACTCCACTGCACTCCACTCCACTCTACTCCACTCAACACCACACCTCTCCACTCCACTCCGCACCACTCCACTCCACTCCACTCCACTCCACTCCACTCCACTCCACACCACACCTCTCCACTCCACTCTACTCCACTCCACTCCACTCCATACCACACCCCACCACTCCAAACCACACCCCTCCACTCCACTCCAGTCCACTCCACTCCTCTCCACTCCACTCCACTCCAGTCCATTCCACTCCACTCCAATCCTCTCCACTCCACTAGACTCCATTCCACTCCACTCCACTCCACTCCACTCCACTCCACTCCACTCCACTCCACTCCACTCCACTCCACTCAACACCTCTCCACTCCACTCCACTCCACTCCACTTCACTTCACTCCACTCCACACCACACCTCTCCACTCCTCTCCACTCCTCTCCACTCCACTCCACTCCGTTTTACTCCTCTCCACTCCACTCCACTCCACTCCACTCCACTCCACTCCTCTCCACTCCACTCCACTCCACTCCACTCTATTCCACTCAACATCACACCTCTCCACTCCACTCCACTCCGCTCCGCACCACTCTACTCCACTCCTCTCCACTCCACTCCACTCCACTCCACTCCACTCCACTCCACTCCACTCCACACCTCTCCACTCCACTCCACTCCACTCCACTCCGTTTTACTCCTCTCCACTCCATTCCACTCCACTCCACTCCAGTCCACTCCACTCCACTCCACTCTACTCCACTCAACACCACACCTCTCCACTCCACTCCACTCCGCTCCGCACCACTCTCCTCCACTCCACTCCACTCCACTCCACTCCACTCCACTCCACTCCACTCCACTCCACTCCACTCCACTCCACTCCACTCCACTTCACTCCGTTTTACTCCTCTCCAATCCACTCCACTCCACTGCACTCCACTCCACTCCGTTTTACTCCTGTCCACTCCACTCCACTCCACTGCACTCCACTGCACTCCACTCCACTGCACTCCACTGCACTCCACTCCTCTCCACTCCACACCTCTCCACTCCACTCCACTCCACTCCGTTTTACTCCTCTCCACTCCACTCCTCTCCACTCCACTCCACTCCACTCCACTCCACTCCACTCCACTCCACTCCACTCCGTTTTACTCCTCTCCACTCCACTCCACTCCACTGCACTCCACTGCACTCCACTGCACTGCACTCCACTCCACACCACTCCACTCCACTCCACTCCACTCCACTCCACTCCACTCCACTCCACTCCACTCCGTTTTACTCCTCTCCACTCCACTCCACTCCACTCCACTCCACTCCACTCCACTCCACTCCACTCCACTCCACTCCACTCCACTCCACACCTCTCCACTCCACTCCACTCCACTCCACTCCACTCCACTCCGTTTTTCTCCTCTCCTCTCCACTCCACTCCACTGCACTCCACTCCACTCCACTCCACTGCACTCCACTCCACACCTCTCCACTCCACTCCACTCCACTCCACTCCACTCCACTCCACTCCACTCCGTTTTACTCCTCTCCACTCCACTCCACTCCTCTCCACTCCACTCCACTCCACTCCACTCCACTCCACTCCACTCCACTCCACTCCACTCCACTCCACTCCACTCCACTCCACTCCGTTTTACTCCTGTCCACTCCACTCCACTGCACTCCACTGCACTCCACTCCACTGCACTCCACTGCACTCCACTCCACTCCACTACACTCCACTCCACTCCACTCCACTCCACACCACACCTCTCCACTCCACTCCACTCCACTCCACTCCACACCTCTCCACTCCACTCCACTCCACTCCACTCCACACCTCTACACTCCACTCTACTCCACTCCACTCCACTCCACTCCACTCCACTCCACTCCACTCCACTCCACTCCACTCCACTCCACTCCACTCCACTCCACTCCACTCCACTCCACTCCGTTTTACTCCTCTCCACTCCACTCCTCTCCACTCCACTCCACTCCACTCCACTCCACTCCACTCCACTCCACTCCACTCCACTCCACTCCACTCCACTCCGTTTTACTCCTCTCCACTCCACTCCTCTCCACTCCACTCCACTCCACTCCACTCCACTCCACTCCACTCCACTCCACTCCACTCCACTCCACTCCACTCCGTTTTACTCCTCTCCATTCCACTCCACTCCACTCCACTCCACTCCACTCCACTCCACACCACACCTCTCCACTCCACTCCACTCCACTCCACTCCACACCTCTCCACTCCACTCCACTCCACTCCACTCCACTCCACTCCACTCCGCTCCGCACCACTCTACTCCACTCCACTCCACTCCACTCCACTCCACTCAACTCCACTCCACTCTACTCCACTCCACACCACACCTCTCCACTCCACTCCACTCCACTCCACTCCACTCCACTCCACTCCACTCCACTCCACTCCACTCCACTCCACTCCACTCCACACCTCTCCACTCCACTCCACTCCACTCCGTTTTACTCCTCTCCACTCCACTCCTCTCCACTCCACTCCACTCCACTCCACTCCACTCCACTCCACTCCACTCCACTCCACTCCACTCCGTTTTACTCCTCTCCACTCCACTCCACTCTACTCCACTCAACACCACACCTCTCCACTCCACTCCACTCCACTCCACTGCACTCCACTGCACTCCACTCCACTCCACTCCACTCCACTTCGTTTTACGCCTCTCCACTCCACTCCACTCCACTCCACTCCACTCCACTCAACACCACACCTCTCCACTCCACTCCACTCCGCTCCGCACCACTCTACTCCACTCCACTCCACTCCACTCCACTCCACTCCACACCACACCTCTCCACTCCACTACACTCCACTCCACTCCACACCTCTCCACTCCACTCCACTCCACTCCACTCCACTCCACTCCACTCCACTCCACTCTACTCCACTCCACTTCACTCCACTCCACTCCGTTTTACTCCTCTCCACTCCACTCCACTCCACTCCACTCCACTCCACTCCACTCCACACGTCTCCACTCCACACGTCTCCACTCCACTCCACTCCACTCTACTCCACTCGACTCCACTCCACTCCACTCTACTCCACTCCACTTCACTCCACTCCACTCCGTTTTACTCCTCTCCACTCCACTCCACTCCACTCCACTCCACTCCACTCCACTCCACTCCACTCCACACGTCTCCACTCCACACGTCTCCACTCCACTCCACTCCACTCTACTCCACTCGACTCCACTCCACTCCACTCCACTCCACTCCACTCCACTCCACTCCTCTCCACTCCACTCCACTCCACTCCACTCCACTCCACTCAGTTTTCCTCCTCTCCACTACACTCCTCTCCACTCCACTCCACTCCACTCCACTCCACTCCACTCCACTCCACTCCACTCCACTTCACTCCACTCCACACCTCTCCACTCCACTCCACTCCACTCCACTCCGTTTTACTCCTCTCCACTCCACTCCTCTCCACTCCACTCCACTCCACTCCACTCCACTCCACTCCACTCCGTTTTACTCCTCTCCACTCCACTCCACTCCACTCCACTCCACTCCACTCCACTCCACTCCACTCAACTCCACTCCACGCCACTCCACTCCACTCCACACCACACCTCTCCACTCCACTCCACTCCACTCCACTCCACACCTCTCCACTCCACTCCACTCCACTCCACTCCACTCCACTCCACTCCACTCCACTCCACTCCACTCCACTCCGTTTTACTCCTCTCCACTCCACTCCTCTCCACTCCACTCCACTCGACTCCACTCTACTCCACTCGACTCCACTCCACTCCACTCCACTCCACTCCACTCCACTCCACTCCACTCCACTCCACTCCACTCCACTCCACTCCACTCCGTTTTACTCCTCTCCACTCCACTCCTCTCCACTCCACTCCACTCCACTCCACTCCACTCCACTCCACTCCACTCCACTCCACTCCACTCCACTCCACTCCACTCCACTCCACTCCACCCCACTCCGTTTTACTCCTCTCCACTCCACTCCTCTCCACTCCACTCCACTCCACTCCACTCCACTCCACTCCACTCCACTCCACTCCACTCCACTCCACTCCACTCCACTCCACTCCACTCCACTCCACTCCGTTTTACTCCTCTCCATTCCACTCCACTCCACTCCACTCCACTCCACTCCACACCACACCTCTCCACTCCACTCCACTCCACTCCACACCTCTCCACTCCACTCCACTCCACTCCACTCCACTCCACTCCACTCCACTCCGCTCCGCACCACTCTACTCCACTCCACTCCACTCCACTCCACTCCACTCAACTCCACTCCACTCCACTCCACTCCACACCACACCTCTCCACTCCACTCCACTCCACTCCACTCCACACCTCTCCACTCCACTCCACTCCACTCCACTCCACACCTCTCCACTCCACTCCACTCCACTCCACACCTCTCCACTCCACTCCACTACACTCCACTCCACTCCACTCCACTCCGTTTTACTCCTCTCCACTCCACTCCTCACCACTCCACTCCACTCCACTCCACTCCACTCCACTCCACTCCACTCCACTCCACACCTGTCCACTCCACTCCACTCCACTCCACTCCACTCCACTCCACTCCACTCCGTTTTTCTCCTCTCCACTCCACTCCACTCCACTCCACTCCACTCCACTCCACTCCACTGCACTTCACTCCACACCTCTCCACTCCACTCCACTCCACTCCACTCCACTCCACTCCACTCCACTCCGTTTTACTTCTCTCCACTCCACTCCACTCCTCTCCACTCCACTCCACTCCACTCCACTCCACTCCACTCCACTCAGTTTTCCTCCTCTCCACTACACTCCTCTCCACTCCACTCCACTCCACTCCACTCCACTCCACTCCACTTCACTCCACTCCACACCTCTCCACTCCACTCCACTCCACTCCACTCCACTCCGTTTTACTCCTCTCCACTCCACTCCTCTCCACTCCACTCCACTCCACTCCACTCCACTCCACTCCGTTTTACTCCTCTCCACTCCACTCCACTCCACTCCACTCCACTCCACTCCACTCCACTCCACTCCACTCAACTCCACTCCACGCCACTCCACTCCACTCCACACCACACCTCTCCACTCCACTCCACTCCACTCCACTCCACACCTCTCCACTCCACTCCACTCCACTCCACTCCACTCCACTCCACTCCACTCCACTCCACTCCACTCCACTCCACTCCGTTTTACTCCTCTCCACTCCACTCCTCTCCACTCCACTCCACTCGACTCCACTCCACTCCACTCGACTCCACTCCACTCCACTCCACTCCACTCCACTCCACTCCACTCCACTCCACTCCACTCCGTTTTACTCCTCTCCACTCCACTCCTCTCCACTCCACTCCACTCCACTCCACTCCACTCCACTCCACTCCACTCCACTCCACTCCACTCCACTCCACTCCACTCCACTCCACTCCACCCCACTCCGTTTTACTCCTCTCCACTCCACTCCACTCCACTCCACTCCACTCCACTCCACTCCACTCCACTCCACTCCACTCCACTCCACTCCACTCCGTTTTACTCCTCTCCATTCCACTCCACTCCACTCCACTCCACTCCACTCCACTCCACACCACACCTCTCCACTCCACTCCACTCCACTCCACACCTCTCCACTCCACTCCACTCCACTCCACTCCACTCCACTCCGCTCCGCACCACTCTACTCCACTCCACTCCACTCCACTCCACTCAACTCCACTCCACTCCACTCCACTCCACACCACACCTCTCCACTCCACTCCACTCCACTCCACTCCACACCTCTCCACTCCACTCCACTCCACTCCACTCCACACCTCTCCACTCCACTCCACTCCACTCCACACCTCTCCACTCCACTCCACTACACTCCACTCCACTCCACTCCACTCCACTCCGTTTTACTCCTCTCCACTCCACTCCTCACCACTCCACTCCACTCCACTCCACTCCACTCCACTCCACTCCACTCCACTCCACTCCACTCCACTCCACTCCACACCTGTCCACTCCACTCCACTCCACTCCACTCCACTCAACTCCACTCCGTTTTTCTCCTCTCCACTCCACTCCACTCCACTGCACTCCACTCCACTCCACTCCACTGCACTTCACTCCACACCTCTCCACTCCACTCCACTCCACTCCACTCCACTCCACTCCACTCCACTCCACTCCACTCCACTCCACTCCACTCCACTCCACTCCACACCTCTCCACTCCACTCCACTCCACTCCACTCCACTCCACTCCACTCCACTCCACTCCACACCTCTCCACTCCACTCCACTCCACTCCACTCCACTCCACTCCGTTTTACTCCTGTCCACTCCACTCCACTGCACTCCACTGCACTCCACTCCACTCCACTCCACTCCACTCCACTCCACTCCACTCCACTCTGTTTTACTCCTCTCCACTCCACTCCACTGCACTCCACTGCACTCCACTGCACTCCACTCCACTCCACTCCACTCCACTCCACTCCACTCCTCTCCACTCCACTCCACTCCACTCCACTCCACTCCACTCCACTCCACTCCACACCTCTCCACTCTACTCCACTCAACACCACTCCTCTCCACTCCACTCCACTCCGCTCCGCACCACTCTACTCCACTCCACTCCACTCCACTCCACTCCACTCCACTCCACTCCACTCCACACCACACCTCTCCACTCCACTCCACTCCACTCCACTCCACACCTCTCCACTCCACTCCACTCCACTCCACTCCACTCCACTCCGCTCCGCACCACTCCACTCCACTCCACTCCACTCCACTCCACTCCACTCCACTCCACTCCACTCAACTCCACTCCACTCCACTCCACTCCACTCCACTCCACACCACACCTCTCCACTCCACTCCACTCCACTCCACTCCACACCTCTCCACTCCACTCCACTCCACTCCACTCCACTCCACTCCGTTTTACTCCTCTCCACTCCACTCCTCTCCACTCCACTCCACTCCACTCCACTCCTCTCCACTCCACTCCACTCCACTCCACTCCACTCCACTCCACTCCACTCCACTCCACTCCACTCCACACGTCTCCACTCCACTCCACTCCACTCCACTCCACTCCACTCCACTCCACTCCACTCCACTCTGTTTTACTCCTCTCCACTGCACTCCACTGCACTCCACTGCACTCCACTGCACTCCACTGCACTCCACTCCACTCCACTCCACTCCACTCCACTCCACACCACACCTCTCCACTCCACTCCACTCCTCTCCACTCCACTCCACTCCACTCCACTCCACTCCACTCCACTCCACACGTCTCCACTCCACTCCACTCCACTCCACTCCACTCCACTCCACTCCACTCTGTTTTACTCCTCTCCACTGCACTCCACTGCACTCCACTGCACTCCACTGCACTCCACTGCACTCCACTGCACTCCACTCCACTCCACTCCACTCCACACCACACCTCTCCACTCCACTCCACTCCTCTCCACTCCACTCCACACCTCTCCACTCCACTCCACTCCACTCCACTCCACTCCACTCCACTCCGCTCCGCACCACTCTACTCCACTCCACTCCACTCCACTCCACTCCACTCCACTCCACTCCACTCCACTCAACTCCACTCCACTCCACTCCACTCCACTCCACACCACACCTCTCCACTCCACTCCACTCCACTCCACTCCACTCCACTCCACTCCACACCTCTCCACTCCACTCCACTCCACTCCACTCCACTCCACTCCACTCCACTCCACTCCACTCCACTCCGTTTTACTCCTCTCCACTCCACTCCTCTCCACTCCACTCCACTCCACTCCACTCCTCTCCACTCCACTCCACTCCACTCCACTCCACTCCACTCCACTCCACTCCACTCCACTCCACTCCTCTCCACTCCACTCCACTCCACTCCACTCCACTCCACTCCACTCTGTTTTACTCCTCTCCACTGCACTCCACTGCACTCCACTGCACTCCACTGCACTCCACTGCACTCCACTCCACTCCACTCCACTCCACTCCACTCCACTCCACTCCACTCCACTCCACTCCACTCCACTCCGTTTTACACCTCTCCACTCCACTCCTCTCCACTCCACTCCACTCCACTCCACTCCACTCCACTCCACTCCACGCCACTCCACTCCACTCCACTCCACACCTCTCCACTCCACTCCACTCCACTCCAATCCGTTTTACTCCTCTCCACTCCACTCCTCTCCACTCCACTCCACTCCACTCCACTCCACTCCACTCCGTTTTACTCCTCTCCACTCCACTCCACTCCACTCCACTCCACTCCACTCCACTCCACTCCACTCCACTCCACTCCACTCAACACCACACCTCTCCACTCCACTCCACTCCACTCCACTGCACTCCACTGCACTCCACTGCACTCCACTCCACTCCACTCCACTCCACTCCACACCTCTCCACTCCACTCCGTTTTACGCCTCTCCACTCCACTCCACTCCACTCCACTCCACTCCACTCCACTCCACTCAACACCACACCTCTCCACTCCACTCCACTCCGCTCCGCACCACTCTACTCCACTCCACTCCACTCCACTCCACTCCACTCCACTCCACTCCACTCCACTCCACTCCACTCCGTTTTACACCTCTCCACTCCACTCCTCTCCACTCCACTCCACTCCACTCCACTCCACTCCACTCCACTCCACGCCACTCCACTCCACTCCACTCCACACCTCTCCACTCCACTCCACTCCACTCCACTCCGTTTTACTCCTCTCCACTCCACTCCTCTCCACTCCACTCCACTCCACTCCACTCCACTCCACTCCGTTTTACTCCTCTCCACTCCACTCCACTCCACTCCACTCCACTCCACTCCACTCCACTCCACTCCACTCCACTCCACTCAACACCACACCTCTCCACTCCACTCCACTCCACTCCACTGCACTCCACTGCACTCCACTCCACTCCACTCCACTCCACTCCACACCTCTCCACTCCACTCCGTTTTACGCCTCTCCACTCCACTCCACTCCACTCCACTCCACTCCACTCAACACCACACCTCTCCACTCCACTCCACTCCGCTCCGCACCACTCCACTCCACTCCTCTCCACTCCACTCCACTCCACTCCACTCCAATCCACTCCACTCCACACCACTCCACTCCACTCAACACCACACCTCTCCACTACACTCCACTCCACTCCACAACTCTCCACTCCACTCCACTCCACTCCACTTCACTCCACTCCACTCCGTTTTACTCCTCTCCACTCCACTCCACTCCACTCCACTCCACTCCACTCCACTCCACTCCACTCCACTCCACTCCACTCCACTCCACTCCACTCCACACGTCTCCACTCCACTCCACTCCACTCTACTCCACTCGACTCCACTCGACTCCACTCCACTGCACTCCGCTCCACTCCACTCCTCTCAACTCCACTCCACTCCACTCCACTCCACTCCGTTTTCCTCCTCTCCACTACACTCCTCTCCACTCCACTCCACTCCACTCCACTCCACTCCACTCCACTCCACTCCACTCCACTCCACTCCACTCCACTCCACTCCACACCTCTCCACTCCACTCCACTCCACTCCGTTTTACTCCTCTCCACTCCACTCCTCTCCACTCCACTCCACTCCACTCCACTCCACTCCACTCCACTCCACTCCACTCCACTCCACTCCACTCCACTCCACTCCGTTTTACTCCTCTCCACTCCACTCCACTCTACTCCACTCAACACCACACCTCTCCACTCCACTCCACTCCACTCCACTGCACTCCACTGCACTCCACTCCACTCCACTCCACTCCACTTCGTTTTACGCCTCTCCACTCCACTCCACTCCACTCCACTCCACTCCACTCCACTCCACTCAACACCACACCTCTCCACTCCACTCCACTCCGCTCCGCACCACTCTACTCCACTCCACTCCACTCCACTCCACTCCACTCCACTCCACACCACACCTCTCCACTCCACTACACTCCACTCCACTCCACACCTCTCCACTCCACTCCACTCCACTCCACTCCACTCCACTCCACTCTACTCCACTCCACTTCACTCCACTCCACTCCGTTTTACTCCTCTCCACTCCACTCCACTCCACTCCACTCCACTCCACTCCACTCCACTCCACTCCACACGTCTCCACTCCACACGTCTCCACTCCACTCCACTCCACTCTACTCCACTCGACTCCACTCCACTCCACTCTACTCCACTCCACTTCACTCCACTCCACTCCGTTTTACTCCTCTCCACTCCACTCCACTCCACTCCACTCCACTCCACTCCACTCCACACGTCTCCACTCCACACGTCTCCACTCCACTCCACTCCACTCTACTCCACTCGACTCCACTCCACTCCACTCCACTCCACTCCACTCCACTCCTCTCCACTCCACTCCACTCCACTCCACTCCACTCCACTCAGTTTTCCTCCTCTCCACTACACTCCTCTCCACTCCACTCCACTCCACTCCACTCCACTCCACTCCACTCCACTCCACTCCACTCCACTCCACTCCACTCCACACCTCTCCACTCCACTCCACTCCACTCCACTCCGTTTTACTCCTCTCCACTCCACTCCTCTCCACTCCACTCCACTCCACTCCACTCCACTCCACTCCACTCCGTTTTACTCCTCTCCACTCCACTCCACTCCACTCCACTCCACTCCACTCCACTCCACTCCACTCCACTCCACTCCACTCCACTCCACTCCACTCCACGCCACTCCACTCCACTCCACACCACACCTCTCCACTCCACTCCACTCCACTCCACTCCACACCTCTCCACTCCACTCCACTCCACTCCACTCCACTCCACTCCACTCCACTCCACTCCACTCCACTCCACTCCGTTTTACTCCTCTCCACTCCACTCCTCTCCACTCCACTCCACTCCACTCCACTCTACTCCACTCCACTCCACTCCACTCCACTCCACTCCACTCCACTCCACTCCACTCCACTCCACTCCACTCCGTTTTACTCCTCTCCACTCCACTCCTCTCCACTCCACTCCACTCCACTCCACTCCACTCCACTCCACTCCACTCCACTCCACTCCACTCCACTCCACTCCACCCCACTCCGTTTTACTCCTCTCCACTCCACTCCTCTCCACTCCACTCCACTCCACTCCACTCCACTCCACTCCACTCCACTCCACTCCACTCCACTCCACTCCACTCCACTCCACTCCACTCCACTCCACTCCGTTTTACTCCTCTCCATTCCACTCCACTCCACTCCACTCCACTCCACACCACACCTCTCCACTCCACTCCACTCCACTCCACACCTCTCCACTCCACTCCACTCCACTCCACTCCACTCCACTCCACTCCACTCCACTCCACTCCGCTCCGCACCACTCTACTCCACTCCACTCCACTCCACTCCACTCCACTCAACTCCACTCCACTCCACTCCACTCCACACCACACCTCTCCACTCCACTCCACTCCACTCCACTCCACTCCACACCTCTCCACTCCACTCCACTCCACTCCACTCCACACCTCTCCACTCCACTCCACTCCACTCCACACCTCTCCACTCCACTCCACTACACTCCACTCCACTCCACTCCGTTTTACTCCTCTCCACTCCACTCCTCACCACTCCACTCCACTCCACTCCACTCCACTCCACTCCACTCCACTCCACTCCACTCCACTCCACTCCACTCCACTCCACTCCACTCCACTCCACACCTGTCCACTCCACTCCACTCCACTCCACTCCACTCCACTCCACTCCACTCCGTTTTTCTCCTCTCCACTCCACTCCACTCCACTGCACTCCACTCCACTCCACTCCACTGCACTTCACTCCACACCTCTCCACTCCACTCCACTCCACTCCACTCCACTCCACTCCACTCCGTTTTACTTCTCTCCACTCCACTCCACTCCTCTCCACTCCACTCCACTCCACTCCACTCCACTCCACTCCACTCCACTCCACTCCACTCCACTCCACTCCACTCCACTCCACACCTCTCCACTCCACTCCACTCCACTCCACTCCACACCTCTCCACTCCACTCCACTCCACTCCACACCTCTCCACTCCACTCCACTACACTCCACTCCACTCCACTCCGTTTTACTCCTCTCCACTCCACTCCTCACCACTCCACTCCACTCCACTCCACTCCACTCCACTCCACTCCACTCCACTCCACTCCACTCCACTCCACTCCACTCCACTCCACTCCACTCCACTCCACACCTGTCCACTCCACTCCACTCCACTCCACTCCACTCCACTCCACTCCACTCCGTTTTTCTCCTCTCCACTCCACTCCACTCCACTGCACTCCACTCCACTCCACTCCACTGCACTTCACTCCACACCTCTCCACTCCACTCCACTCCACTCCACTCCACTCCACTCCACTCCGTTTTACTTCTCTCCACTCCACTCCACTCCTCTCCACTCCACTCCACTCCACTCCACTCCACTCCACTCCACTCCACTCCACTCCACTCCACTCCACTCCACTCCACTCCACACCTCTCCACTCCACTCCACTCCACTCCACTCCGTTTTACTCCTGTCCACTCCACTCCACTGCACTCCACTGCACTCCACTCCACTCCACTCCACTCCACTCCACTCCACTCCACTCCACTCCACTCCACTCCACTCCACTCCACTCCACTCCACTCTGTTTTACTCCTCTCCACTCCACTCCACTGCACTCCACTGCACTCCACTGCACTCCACTCCACTCCACTCCACTCCACTCCACTCCACTCCACTCCACTCCACTCCACTCCACTTCACTCCACTCCACTCCACTCCACTCCGTTTTACACCTCTCCACTCCACTCCTCTCCACTCCACTCCACTCCACTCCACTCCACTCCACTCCACTCCACTCCACGCCACTCCACTCCACTCCACTCCACACCTCTCCACTCCACTCCACTCCACTCCACTCCGTTTTACTCCTCTCCACTCCACTCCTCTCCACTCCACTCCACTCCACTCCACTCCACTCCACTCCACTCCGTTTTACTCCTCTCCACTCCACTCCACTCCACTCCACTCCACTCCACTCCACTCCACTCCACTCCACTCCACTCCACTCCACTCAACACCACACCTCTCCACTCCACTCCACTCCACTCCACTGCACTCCACTACACTCCACTGCACTCCACTCCACTCCACTCCACTCCACTCCACTCCACACCTCTCCACTCCACTCCGTTTTACGCCTCTCCACTCCACTCCACTCCACTCCACTCCACTCCACTCAACACCACACCTCTCCACTCCACTCCACTCCGCTCCGCACCACTCCACTCCACTCCACTCCACTCCACTCCACTCCACTCCACTCCACTCCACTCCACTCCACTCCACTTCACTCCGTTTTACACCTCTCCACTCCACTCCTCTCCACTCCACTCCACTCCACTCCACTCCACTCCACTCCACTCCACTCCACTCCACTCCACTCCACGCCACTCCACTCCACTCCACTCCACACCTCTCCACTCCACTCCACTCCACTCCACTCCGTTTTACTCCTCTCCACTCCACTCCTCTCCACTCCACTCCACTCCACTCCACTCCACTCCACTCCACTCCACTCCACTCCACTCCACTCCACTCCACTTTGTTTTACTCCACTCCACTCCACTCCACTCCACTCCACTCCACTCCACTCCACTCCACTCCACTCCACTCCACTCCACTCAACACCACACCTCTCCACTCCACTCCACTCCACTCCACTGCACTCCACTGCACTCCACTCCACTCCACTCCACTCCACTCCACTCCACTCCACACCTCTCCACTCCACTCCGTTTTACGCCTCTCCACTCCACTCCACTCCACTCCACTCCACTCCACTCCACTCCACTCAACACCACACCTCTCCACTCCACTCCACTCCGCTCCGCACCACTCTACTCCACTCCACTCCACTCCACTCCACTCCACTCCACTCCACTCCACTCCACTCCACTCCACACCACTCCACTCCACTCCACTCCACTCAACACCACACCTCTCCACTACACTCCACTCCACTCCACACCTCTCCACTCCACTCCACTCCACTCCACTCCACTTCACTCCACTCCACTCCGTTTTACTCCTCTCCACTCCACTCCACTCCACTCCACTCCACTCCACTCCACTCCACTCCACTCCACTCCACTCCACTCCACTCCACTCCACTCCACACGTCTCCACTCCACTCCACTCCACTCTACTCCACTCGACTCCACTCGACTCCACTCCACTGCACTCCGCTCCACTCCACTCCTCTCCACTCCACTCCACTCCACTCCACTCCGTTTTCCTCCTCTCCACTACACTCCTCTCCACTCCACTCCACTCCACTCCACTCCACTCCACTCCACTCCACTCCACTCCACTCCACTCCACTCCACTCCACTCCACACCTCTCCACTCCACTCCACTCCACTCCACTTTGTTTTACTCCTCTCCACTCCACTCCTCTCCACTCCACTCCACTCCACTCCACTCCACTCCACTCCACTCCACTCCACTCCACTCCACTCCACTCCACTCCACTCCACTCCGTTTTACTCCTCTCCACTCCACTCCACTCTACTCCACTCAACACCACACCTCTCCACTCCACTCCACTCCACTCCACTGCACTCCACTGCACTCCACTGCACTCCACTCCACTCCACTCCTCACCTCTCCACTCCACTCCACTCCACTCCACTTCGTTTTACGCCTCTCCACTCCACTCCACTCCACTCCACTCCACTCCACTCCACTCCACTCCACTCCACTCCACTCCACTCAACACCACACCTCTCCACTCCACTCCACTCCGCTCCGCACCACTCTACTCCACTCCACTCCACTCCACTCCACACCACACCTCTCCACTCCACTACACTCCACTCCACTCCACACCTCTCCACTCCACTCCACTCCACTCCACTCCACTCCACTCTACTCCACTCCACTTCACTCCACTCCACTCCGTTTTACTCCTCTCCACTCCACTCCACTCCACTCCACTCCACTCCACTCCACTCCACTCCACTCCACTCCACTCCACACGTCTCCACTCCACACGTCTCCACTCCACTCCACTCCACTCTACTCCACTCGACTCCACTCCACTCCACTCCACTCCACTCCACTCCACTCCTCTCCACTCCACTCCACTCCACTCCACTCCACTCCACTCCGTTTTCCTCCTCTCCACTACACTCCTCTCCACTCCACTCCACTCCACTCCACTCCACTCCACTCCACTCCACTCCACTCCACTCCGCTCCACTCCACACCTCTCCACTCCACTCCACTCCACTCCACTCCGTTTTACTCCTCTCCACTCCACTCCTCTCCACTCCACTCCACTCCACTCCACTCCACTCCACTCCGTTTTACTCCTCTCCACTCCACTCCACTCCACTCCACTCCACTCCACTCCACTCCACTCCACTCCACTCCACTCCACTCAACTCCACTCCACGCCACTCCACTCCACTCCACACCACACCTCTCCACTCCACTCCACTCCACTCCACTCCACACCTCTCCACTCCACTCCACTCCACTCCACTCCACTCCACTCCACTCCACTCCACTCCACTCCGTTTTACTCCTCTCCACTCCACTCCTCTCCACTCCACTCCACTCCACTTCACTCCACTGCACTCCACTCCACTCCACTCCACTCCACTCCACTCCACCCCACATCTCCACTCCACTCCACTCCACTCCACTCCACTCCGTTTTACTCCTCTCCACTCCACTCCACTCCACTCCACTCCACTCCACTCCACTCCACTCCACTCCACTCCACTCCGTTTTACTCCTCTCCACTCCACTCCTCTCCACTCCACTCCACTCCACTCCACTCCACTCCACTCCACTCCACTCCACTCCACTCCACTCCACTCCACTCCACTCCACTCCACTCCACTCCACTCCACTCCGTTTTACTCCTCTCCACTCCACTCCTCTCCACTCCACTCCACTCCACTCCACTCCACTCCACTCCACTCCACTCCACTCCACTCCACTCCGTTTTACTCCTCTCCACTCCACTCCACTCCACTCCACTCCACTCCACTCCACTCCACTCCACTCCACTCCGTTTTACTCCTCTCCACTCCACTCCTCTCCACTCCACTCCACTCCACTCCACTCCACTCCACTCCACTCCTCTCCACTCCACTCCACTCCACTCCACTCCACTCCACTCCACTCCACTCCACTCCACACCACACCTCTCCACTCCACTCCACTCCACTCCACACCTCTCCACTCCACTCCACTCCACTCCACTCCACTCCACTCCACTCCGCACCACTCTACTCCACTCCACTCCACTCCACTCCACTCCACTCCACTCCACTCCACTCCACTCCACACCACACCTCTCCACTCCACTCCACTCCACTCCACTCCACTCCACTCCACTCCGTTTTACTCCTCTCCACTCCACTCCACTCCACTCCACTCCACTCCACTCCACTCCACTCCACTCCACTCCACTCCACTCCACTCAACACCACACCTCTCCACTCCACTCCACTCCACTCCACTGCACTCCACTACACTCCACTGCACTCCACTCCACTCCACTCCACTCCACTCCACTCCACACCTCTCCACTCCACTCCGTTTTACGCCTCTCCACTCCACTCCACTCCACTCCACTCCACTCCACTCCACTCAACACCACACCTCTCCACTCCACTCCACTCCGCTCCGCACCACTCCACTCCACTCCACTCCACTCCACTCCACTCCACTCCACTCCACTCCACTCCACTCCACTCCACTTCACTCCGTTTTACACCTCTCCACTCCACTCCTCTCCACTCCACTCCACTCCACTCCACTCCACTCCACTCCACTCCACTCCACTCCACTCCACTCCACTCCACGCCACTCCACTCCACTCCACTCCACACCTCTCCACTCCACTCCACTCCACTCCACACCTCTCCACTCCACTCCACTCCACTCCACACCTCTCCACTCCACTCCACTCCACTCCACTCCACTCCACTCCACTCCGTTTTACTCCTCTCCACTCCACTCCTCACCACTCCACTCCACTCCACTCCACTCCACTCCACTCCACTCCACTCCACTCCACTCCACTCCACTCCACTCCACTCCACTCCACTCCACACCTGTCCAATCCACTCCACTCCACTCCACTCCACTCCACTCCGTTTTTCTCCTCTCCACTCCACTCCACTCCACTGCACTCCACTCCACTCCACTCCACTGCACTTCACTCCACACCTCTCCACTCCACTCCACTCCACTCCACTCCACTCCACTCCACTCCACTCCGTTTTACTTCTCTCCACTCCACTCCACTCCTCTCCACTCCACTCCACTCCACTCCACTCCACTCCACTCCACTCCACTCCACTCCACTCCACTCCACTCCACACCTCTCCACTCCACTCCACTCCACTCCACTCCGTTTTACTCCTGTCCACTCCACTCCACTGCACTCCACTGCACTCCACTCCACTCCACTCCACTCCACTCCACTCCACTCCACTCCACTCCACACCACACCTCTCCACTCCACTCCACTCCACACCTCTCCACTCCACTCCACTCCAGTCCACTCCTCTCCACTCCACTCCACTCCACTCCACTCCACTCCACTCCACTCCACTCCACTCCACTCAATTTTACTCCTCTCCACTCCACTCCTCTCCACTCCACTCCACACCACTCCACTCCACTCCACTCCTCTCAAGTCAACACCACACCTCTCCACTCCACTCCACTCCACTCCACTCCACTCCACTCCACTGCACTCCACTGCACTCCGCTCCACTCCACTCCACTCTACTCCACTCCACTCCACTTCACCTCACTCCAGTCCAGACCACACCACACCGCTCCACTCCACTCCACTCCACTCCACTCCACTCCACACCACTCCACTCCACTCCACTCCACTCCACTCCGTTTTACTCCTCTCCACTCCAGTCCACTCCACTCCACTCCACACCTCTCCACTCCACTCCACTCCACTCCACTCCACTCCGTTTTTCTCCTCTCCACTCCACTCCACTCCACTGCACTCCACTCCACTCCACACCACACCTCTCCACACCACTCCACTCCACTCCACTCCACACCTCTCCACTCCACTCCACTCCACTCCACTCCACACCTCTCCACTCCACTCTACTCCACTCCACTCCACTCCACTCCACTCCACACCTCTCCACTCCACTCCACTCCACTCCACTCCACTCCACTCCACTCCACTCAATTTTACTCCTCTCCACTCCACTCCTCTCCACTCCACTCCACACCACTCCACACCACTCCACTCCACTCCTCTCAAGTCAACACCACACCTCTCCACTCCACTCCACTCCACTCCACTCCACTCCACTGCACTCCACTGCACTCCGCTCCACTCCACTCCACTCCACTCTACTCCACTCCACTCCACTTCACTTCACTCCTGTCCACACCACACCTCTCCACTCCACTCCACTCCACACCTCTCCACTCCACTCCACTCCACACCACACCTCTCCACTCCACTCCACTCCACTCCACTCCACTCCACTCCACTCCACTCCGTTTTACTCCTCTCCACTCCACTCCACTCCGTTTTACTCCTCTCCACTCCACTCCACTGCACTCCACTCCACTCTACTCCACTCAACACCACACCTCTCCACTCCACTCCGCTCCGCACCACTCCACTCCACTCCACTCCACTCCACTCCACTCCACTCCACTCCACTCCACTCCACACCACACCTCTCCACTCCACTCTACTCCACTCCACTCCACTCCATACCACACCCCACCACTCCAAACCACACCCCTCCACTCCACTCCAGTCCACTCCACTCCTCTCCACTCCACTCCACTCCAGTCCATTCCACTCCACTCCAATCCTCTCCACTCCACTAGACTCCATTCCACTCCACTCCACTCCACTCCACTCCACTCCACTCCACTCCACTCCACTCAACACCTCTCCACTCCACTCCACTCCACTCCACTTCACTTCACTCCACTCCACACCACACCTCTCCACTCCTCTCCACTCCTCTCCACTCCACTCCACTCCGTTTTACTCCTCTCCACTCCACTCCACTCCACTCCACTCCACTCCACTCCACTCCTCTCCACTCCACTCCACTCCACTCCACTCTATTCCACTCAACATCACACCTCTCCACTCCACTCCACTCCGCTCCGCACCACTCTACTCCACTCCTCTCCACTCCACTCCACTCCACTCCACTCCACTCCACTCCACTCCACTCCACACCTCTCCACTCCACTCCACTCCACTCCACTCCGTTTTACTCCTCTCCACTCCATTCCACTCCACTCCACTCCAGTCCACTCCACTCCACTCCACTCTACTCCACTCAACACCACACCTCTCCACTCCACTCCACTCCGCTCCGCACCACTCTCCTCCACTCCACTCCACTCCACTCCACTCCACTCCACTCCACTCCACTCCACTCCACTCCACTCCACTCCACTTCACTCCGTTTTACTCCTCTCCAATCCACTCCACTCCACTGCACTCCACTCCACTCCGTTTTACTCCTGTCCACTCCACTCCACTCCACTGCACTCCACTGCACTCCACTCCACTGCACTCCACTGCACTCCACTCCTCTCCACTCCACACCTCTCCACTCCACTCCACTCCACTCCGTTTTACTCCTCTCCACTCCACTCCTCTCCACTCCACTCCACTCCACTCCACTCCACTCCACTCCACTCCACTCCACTCCACTCCGTTTTACTCCTCTCCACTCCACTCCACTCCACTGCACTCCACTGCACTCCACTGCACTGCACTCCACTCCACACCACTCCACTCCACTCCACTCCACTCCACTCCACTCCACTCCACTCCACTCCGTTTTACTCCTCTCCACTCCACTCCACTCCACTCCACTCCACTCCACTCCACTCCACTCCACACCTCTCCACTCCACTCCACTCCACTCCACTCCACTCCACTCCGTTTTTCTCCTCTCCTCTCCACTCCACTCCACTGCACTCCACTCCACTCCACTCCACTGCACTCCACTCCACACCTCTCCACTCCACTCCACTCCACTCCACTCCACTCCACTCCACTCCACTCCACTCCGTTTTACTCCTCTCCACTCCACTCCACTCCTCTCCACTCCACTCCACTCCACTCCACTCCACTCCACTCCACTCCACTCCACTCCACTCCACTCCACTCCACTCCACTCCACTCCGTTTTACTCCTGTCCACTCCACTCCACTGCACTCCACTGCACTCCACTCCACTGCACTCCACTGCACTCCACTCCACTCCACTACACTCCACTCCACTCCACTCCACTCCACACCACACCTCTCCACTCCACTCCACTCCACTCCACTCCACACCTCTCCACTCCACTCCACTCCACTCCACTCCACACCTCTACACTCCACTCTACTCCACTCCACTCCACTCCACTCCACTCCACTCCACTCCACTCCACTCCACTCCACTCCACTCCACTCCACTCCACTCCACTCCACTCCGTTTTACTCCTCTCCACTCCACTCCTCTCCACTCCACTCCACTCCACTCCACTCCACTCCACTCCACTCCACTCCACTCCACTCCGTTTTACTCCTCTCCACTCCACTCCTCTCCACTCCACTCCACTCCACTCCACTCCACTCCACTCCACTCCACTCCACTCCACTCCACTCCACTCCACTCCACTCCACTCCACTCCGTTTTACTCCTCTCCATTCCACTCCACTCCACTCCACTCCACTCCACTCCACTCCACACCACACCTCTCCACTCCACTCCACTCCACTCCACTCCACACCTCTCCACTCCACTCCACTCCACTCCACTCCACTCCACTCCACTCCGCTCCGCACCACTCTACTCCACTCCACTCCACTCCACTCCACTCCACTCAACTCCACTCCACTCTACTCCACTCCACACCACACCTCTCCACTCCACTCCACTCCACTCCACACCTCTCCACTCCACTCCACTCCACTCCACACCTCTCCACTCCACTCCACTCCACTCCACACCTCTCCACTCCACTCCACTCCACTCCACTCCACTCCACTCCACTCCACTCCGTTTTACTCCTCTCCACTCCACTCCACTCCTCACCACTCCACTCCACTCCACTCCACTCCACTCCACTCCACTCCACTCCACTCCACTCCACTCCACTCCACTCCACTCCACTCCACTCCGTTTTACACCTCTCCACTCCACTCCTCTCCACTCCACTCCACTCCACTCCACTCCACTCCACTCCACTCCACGCCACTCCACTCCACTCCACTCCACACCTCTCCACTCCACTCCACTCCACTCCAATCCGTTTTACTCCTCTCCACTCCACTCCTCTCCACTCCACTCCACTCCACTCCACTCCACTCCACTCCACTCCACTCCGTTTTACTCCTCTCCACTCCACTCCACTCCACTCCACTCCACTCCACTCCACTCCACTCCACTCCACACCTCTCCACTCCACTCCACTCCAGTCCACTCCTCTCCACTCCACTCCACTCCACTCCACTCCACTCCACTCCACTCCACTCCACTCCACTCAATTTTACTCCTCTCCACTCCACTCCTCTCCACTCCACTCCACACCACTCCACTCCACTCCACTCCTCTCAAGTCAACACCACACCTCTCCACTCCACTCCACTCCACTCCACTCCACTCCACTCCACTGCACTCCACTGCACTCCGCTCCACTCCACTCCACTCTACTCCACTCCACTCCACTTCACCTCACTCCAGTCCAGACCACACCACACCGCTCCACTCCACTCCACTCCACTCCACTCCACTCCACACCACTCCACTCCACTCCACTCCACTCCACTCCGTTTTACTCCTCTCCACTCCAGTCCACTCCACTCCACTCCACACCTCTCCACTCCACTCCACTCCACTCCACTCCACTCCGTTTTTCTCCTCTCCACTCCACTCCACTCCACTGCACTCCACTCCACTCCACACCACACCTCTCCACACCACTCCACTCCACTCCACTCCACACCTCTCCACTCCACTCCACTCCACTCCACTCCACACCTCTCCACTCCACTCTACTCCACTCCACTCCACTCCACTCCACTCCACACCTCTCCACTCCACTCCACTCCACTCCACTCCACTCCACTCCACTCCACTCAATTTTACTCCTCTCCACTCCACTCCTCTCCACTCCACTCCACACCACTCCACACCACTCCACTCCACTCCTCTCAAGTCAACACCACACCTCTCCACTCCACTCCACTCCACTCCACTCCACTCCACTGCACTCCACTGCACTCCGCTCCACTCCACTCCACTCCACTCTACTCCACTCCACTCCACTTCACTTCACTCCTGTCCACACCACACCTCTCCACTCCACTCCACTCCACACCTCTCCACTCCACTCCACTCCACACCACACCTCTCCACTCCACTCCACTCCACTCCACTCCACTCCACTCCACTCCACTCCACTCCGTTTTACTCCTCTCCACTCCACTCCACTCCGTTTTACTCCTCTCCACTCCACTCCACTGCACTCCACTCCACTCTACTCCACTCAACACCACACCTCTCCACTCCACTCCGCTCCGCACCACTCCACTCCACTCCACTCCACTCCACTCCACTCCACTCCACTCCACTCCACTCCACACCACACCTCTCCACTCCACTCTACTCCACTCCACTCCACTCCATACCACACCCCACCACTCCAAACCACACCCCTCCACTCCACTCCAGTCCACTCCACTCCTCTCCACTCCACTCCACTCCAGTCCATTCCACTCCACTCCAATCCTCTCCACTCCACTAGACTCCATTCCACTCCACTCCACTCCACTCCACTCCACTCCACTCCACTCCACTCCACTCCACTCCACTCAACACCTCTCCACTCCACTCCACTCCACTCCACTTCACTTCACTCCACTCCACACCACACCTCTCCACTCCTCTCCACTCCTCTCCACTCCACTCCACTCCGTTTTACTCCTCTCCACTCCACTCCACTCCACTCCACTCCACTCCACTCCTCTCCACTCCACTCCACTCCACTCCACTCTATTCCACTCAACATCACACCTCTCCACTCCACTCCACTCCGCTCCGCACCACTCTACTCCACTCCTCTCCACTCCACTCCACTCCACTCCACTCCACTCCACTCCACTCCACTCCACACCTCTCCACTCCACTCCACTCCACTCCACTCCGTTTTACTCCTCTCCACTCCATTCCACTCCACTCCACTCCAGTCCACTCCACTCCACTCCACTCTACTCCACTCAACACCACACCTCTCCACTCCACTCCACTCCGCTCCGCACCACTCTCCTCCACTCCACTCCACTCCACTCCACTCCACTCCACTCCACTCCACTCCACTCCACTCCACTCCACTCCACTCCACTCCACTCCACTCCACTCCACTTCACTCCGTTTTACTCCTCTCCAATCCACTCCACTCCACTGCACTCCACTCCACTCCGTTTTACTCCTGTCCACTCCACTCCACTCCACTGCACTCCACTGCACTCCACTCCACTGCACTCCACTGCACTCCACTCCTCTCCACTCCACACCTCTCCACTCCACTCCACTCCACTCCGTTTTACTCCTCTCCACTCCACTCCTCTCCACTCCACTCCACTCCACTCCACTCCACTCCACTCCACTCCACTCCACTCCACTCCACTCCGTTTTACTCCTCTCCACTCCACTCCACTCCACTGCACTCCACTGCACTCCACTGCACTGCACTCCACTCCACACCACTCCACTCCACTCCACTCCACTCCACTCCACTCCACTCCACTCCACTCCGTTTTACTCCTCTCCACTCCACTCCACTCCACTCCACTCCACTCCACTCCACTCCACTCCACTCCACTCCACTCCACTCCACTCCACTCCACTCCACTCCACACCTCTCCACTCCACTCCACTCCACTCCACTCCACTCCACTCCGTTTTTCTCCTCTCCTCTCCACTCCACTCCACTGCACTCCACTCCACTCCACTCCACTGCACTCCACTCCACACCTCTCCACTCCACTCCACTCCACTCCACTCCACTCCACTCCACTCCACTCCACTCCACTCCGTTTTACTCCTCTCCACTCCACTCCACTCCTCTCCACTCCACTCCACTCCACTCCACTCCACTCCACTCCACTCCACTCCACTCCACTCCACTCCACTCCACTCCACTCCACTCCACTCCACTCCGTTTTACTCCTGTCCACTCCACTCCACTGCACTCCACTGCACTCCACTCCACTGCACTCCACTGCACTCCACTCCACTCCACTACACTCCACTCCACTCCACTCCACTCCACACCACACCTCTCCACTCCACTCCACTCCACTCCACTCCACACCTCTCCACTCCACTCCACTCCACTCCACTCCACACCTCTACACTCCACTCTACTCCACTCCACTCCACTCCACTCCACTCCACTCCACTCCACTCCACTCCACTCCGTTTTACTCCTCTCCACTCCACTCCTCTCCACTCCACTCCACTCCACTCCACTCCACTCCACTCCACTCCACTCCACTCCACTCCACTCCGTTTTACTCCTCTCCACTCCACTCCACTCCACTGCACTCCACTGCACTCCACTGCACTGCACTCCACTCCACACCACTCCACTCCACTCCACTCCACTCCACTCCACTCCACTCCACTCCACTCCGTTTTACTCCTCTCCACTCCACTCCACTCCACTCCACTCCACTCCACTCCACTCCACTCCACTCCACTCCACTCCACTCCACTCCACTCCACACCTCTCCACTCCACTCCACTCCACTCCACTCCACTCCACTCCGTTTTTCTCCTCTCCTCTCCACTCCACTCCACTGCACTCCACTCCACTCCACTCCACTGCACTCCACTCCACACCTCTCCACTCCACTCCACTCCACTCCACTCCACTCCACTCCACTCCACTCCACTCCACTCCGTTTTACTCCTCTCCACTCCACTCCACTCCTCTCCACTCCACTCCACTCCACTCCACTCCACTCCACTCCACTCCACTCCACTCCACTCCACTCCACTCCACTCCGTTTTACTCCTGTCCACTCCACTCCACTGCACTCCACTGCACTCCACTCCACTGCACTCCACTGCACTCCACTCCACTCCACTACACTCCACTCCACTCCACTCCACTCCACACCACACCTCTCCACTCCACTCCACTCCACTCCACTCCACACCTCTCCACTCCACTCCACTCCACTCCACTCCACACCTCTACACTCCACTCTACTCCACTCCACTCCACTCCACTCCACTCCACTCCACTCCACTCCACTCCACTCCACTCCACTCCACTCCACTCCACTCCACTCCACTCCACTCCGTTTTACTCCTCTCCACTCCACTCCTCTCCACTCCACTCCACTCCACTCCACTCCACTCCACTCCACTCCACTCCACTCCACTCCACTCCGTTTTACTCCTCTCCACTCCACTCCTCTCCACTCCACTCCACTCCACTCCACTCCACTCCACTCCACTCCACTCCACTCCACTCCACTCCACTCCACTCCACTCCGTTTTACTCCTCTCCATTCCACTCCACTCCACTCCACTCCACTCCACTCCACTCCACACCACACCTCTCCACTCCACTCCACTCCACTCCACTCCACACCTCTCCACTCCACTCCACTCCACTCCACTCCACTCCACTCCACTCCGCTCCGCACCACTCTACTCCACTCCACTCCACTCCACTCCACTCCACTCAACTCCACTCCACTCTACTCCACTCCACACCACACCTCTCCACTCCACTCCACTCCACTCCACACCTCTCCACTCCACTCCACTCCACTCCACACCTCTCCACTCCACTCCACTCCACTCCACACCTCTCCACTCCACTCCACTCCACTCCACTCCACTCCACTCCACTCCACTCCACTCCGTTTTACTCCTCTCCACTCCACTCCACTCCTCACCACTCCACTCCACTCCACTCCACTCCACTCCACTCCACTCCACTCCACTCCACTCCACTCCACTCCACTCCACTCCACTCCACTCCACTCCACTCCACTCCACTCCACTCCACTCCACTCCACTCCGTTTTACACCTCTCCACTCCACTCCTCTCCACTCCACTCCACTCCACTCCACTCCACTCCACTCCACTCCACGCCACTCCACTCCACTCCACTCCACACCTCTCCACTCCACTCCACTCCACTCCAATCCGTTTTACTCCTCTCCACTCCACTCCTCTCCACTCCACTCCACTCCACTCCACTCCACTCCACTCCGTTTTACTCCTCTCCACTCCACTCCACTCCACTCCACTCCACTCCACTCCACTCCACTCCACTCCACTCCACTCCACTCCACTCCACTCAACACCACACCTCTCCACTCCACTCCACTCCACTCCACTGCACTCCACTGCACTCCACTGCACTCCACTCCACTCCACTCCACTCCACTCCACACCTCTCCACTCCACTCCGTTTTACGCCTCTCCACTCCACTCCACTCCACTCCACTCCACTCCACTCCACTCAACACCACACCTCTCCACTCCACTCCACTCCGCTCCGCACCACTCTACTCCACTCCACTCCACTCCACTCCACTCCACTCCACTCCACTCCACTCCACTCCACTCCACTCCACTCCGTTTTACACCTCTCCACTCCACTCCTCTCCACTCCACTCCACTCCACTCCACTCCACTCCACGCCACTCCACTCCACTCCACTCCACACCTCTCCACTCCACTCCACTCCACTCCACTCCGTTTTACTCCTCTCCACTCCACTCCTCTCCACTCCACTCCACTCCACTCCACTCCACTCCGTTTTACTCCTCTCCACTCCACTCCACTCCACTCCACTCCACTCCACTCCACTCCACTCCACTCCACTCCACTCCACTCAACACCACACCTCTCCACTCCACTCCACTCCACTCCACTGCACTCCACTGCACTCCACTCCACTCCACTCCACTCCACACCTCTCCACTCCACTCCGTTTTACGCCTCTCCACTCCACTCCACTCCACTCCACTCCACTCCACTCCACTCCACTCAACACCACACCTCTCCACTCCACTCCACTCCGCTCCGCACCACTCCACTCCACTCCACTCCACTCCACTCCACTCCAATCCACTCCACTCCACACCACTCCACTCCACTCAACACCACACCTCTCCACTACACTCCACTCCACTCCACAACTCTCCACTCCACTCCACTCCACTCCACTCCACTTCACTCCACTCCACTCCGTTTTACTCCTCTCCACTCCACTCCACTCCACTCCACTCCACTCCACTCCACTCCACTCCACTCCACTCCACTCCACTCCACTCCACTCCACTCCACTCCACTCCACACGTCTCCACTCCACTCCACTCCACTCTACTCCACTCGACTCCACTCGACTCCACTCCACTGCACTCCGCTCCACTCCACTCCTCTCAACTCCACTCCACTCCACTCCACTCCACTCCGTTTTCCTCCTCTCCACTACACTCCTCTCCACTCCACTCCACTCCACTCCACTCCACTCCACTCCACTCCACTCCACTCCACTCCACTCCACTCCACTCCACTCCACTCCACTCCACTCCACTCCACTCCACACCTCTCCACTCCACTCCACTCCACTCCGTTTTACTCCTCTCCACTCCACTCCTCTCCACTCCACTCCACTCCACTCCACTCCACTCCACTCCGTTTTACTCCTCTCCACTCCACTCCACTCTACTCCACTCAACACCACACCTCTCCACTCCACTCCACTCCACTCCACTGCACTCCACTGCACTCCACTCCACTCCACTCCACTCCACTTCGTTTTACGCCTCTCCACTCCACTCCACTCCACTCCACTCCACTCCACTCCACTCCACTCAACACCACACCTCTCCACTCCACTCCACTCCGCTCCGCACCACTCTACTCCACTCCACTCCACTCCACTCCACTCCACTCCACACCACACCTCTCCACTCCACTACACTCCACTCCACTCCACACCTCTCCACTCCACTCCACTCCACTCCACTCCACTCCACTCCACTCCACTCTACTCCACTCCACTTCACTCCACTCCACTCCGTTTTACTCCTCTCCACTCCACTCCACTCCACTCCACTCCACTCCACTCCACTCCACTCCACTCCACTCCACTCCACACGTCTCCACTCCACACGTCTCCACTCCACTCCACTCCACTCTACTCCACTCGACTCCACTCCACTCCACTCTACTCCACTCCACTTCACTCCACTCCACTCCGTTTTACTCCTCTCCACTCCACTCCACTCCACTCCACTCCACTCCACTCCACTCCACTCCACTCCACTCCACACGTCTCCACTCCACACGTCTCCACTCCACTCCACTCCACTCTACTCCACTCGACTCCACTCCACTCCACTCCACTCCACTCCACTCCACTCCTCTCCACTCCACTCCACTCCACTCCACTCCACTCCACTCAGTTTTCCTCCTCTCCACTACACTCCTCTCCACTCCACTCCACTCCACTCCACTCCACTCCACTCCACTCCACTCCACTCCACTCCACTCCACACCTCTCCACTCCACTCCACTCCACTCCACTCCGTTTTACTCCTCTCCACTCCACTCCTCTCCACTCCACTCCACTCCACTCCACTCCACTCCACTCCACTCCACTCCGTTTTACTCCTCTCCACTCCACTCCACTCCACTCCACTCCACTCCACTCCACTCCACTCCACTCCACTCCACTCCACTCCACTCCACTCCACTCAACTCCACTCCACGCCACTCCACTCCACTCCACACCACACCTCTCCACTCCACTCCACTCCACTCCACACCTCTCCACTCCACTCCACTCCACTCCACTCCACTCCACTCCACTCCACTCCACTCCACTCCACTCCGTTTTACTCCTCTCCACTCCACTCCTCTCCACTCCACTCCACTCCACTCCACTCTACTCCACTCCACTCCACTCCACTCCACTCCACTCCACTCCACTCCACTCCACTCCGTTTTACTCCTCTCCACTCCACTCCTCTCCACTCCACTCCACTCCACTCCACTCCACTCCACTCCACTCCACCCCACTCCGTTTTACTCCTCTCCACTCCACTCCTCTCCACTCCACTCCACTCCACTCCACTCCACTCCACTCCACTCCACTCCACTCCACTCCACTCCACTCCACTCCACTCCACTCCGTTTTACTCCTCTCCATTCCACTCCACTCCACTCCACTCCACTCCACTCCACTCCACTCCACACCACACCTCTCCACTCCACTCCACTCCACTCCACACCTCTCCACTCCACTCCACTCCACTCCACTCCACTCCACTCCACTCCACTCCGCTCCGCACCACTCTACTCCACTCCACTCCACTCCACTCCACTCCACTCAACTCCACTCCACTCCACTCCACTCCACACCACACCTCTCCACTCCACTCCACTCCACTCCACTCCACTCCACACCTCTCCACTCCACTCCACTCCACTCCACTCCACACCTCTCCACTCCACTCCACTCCACTCCACACCTCTCCACTCCACTCCACTACACTCCACTCCACTCCACTCCGTTTTACTCCTCTCCACTCCACTCCTCACCACTCCACTCCACTCCACTCCACTCCACTCCACTCCACTCCACTCCACTCCACTCCACTCCACTCCACACCTGTCCACTCCACTCCACTCCACTCCACTCCACTCCACTCCACTCCACTCCACTCCACTCCGTTTTTCTCCTCTCCACTCCACTCCACTCCACTGCACTCCACTCCACTCCACTCCACTGCACTTCACTCCACACCTCTCCACTCCACTCCACTCCACTCCACTCCACTCCACTCCACTCCACTCCACTCCACTCCACTCCGTTTTACTTCTCTCCACTCCACTCCACTCCTCTCCACTCCACTCCACTCCACTCCACTCCACTCCACTCCACTCCACTCCACTCCACTCCACTCCACTCCACACCTCTCCACTCCACTCCACTCCACTCCACTCCGTTTTACTCCTGTCCACTCCACTCCACTGCACTCCACTGCACTCCACTCCACTCCACTCCACTCCACTCCACTCCACTCCACTCCACTCCACTCCACTCTGTTTTACTCCTCTCCACTCCACTCCACTGCACTCCACTGCACTCCACTGCACTCCACTCCACTCCACTCCACTCCACTCCACTCCACTCCACTCCACTCCACTCCACTCCACTCCACTCCACTTCACTCCACTCCACTCCACTCCACTCCGTTTTACACCTCTCCACTCCACTCCTCTCCACTCCACTCCACTCCACTCCACTCCACTCCACTCCACGCCACTCCACTCCACTCCACTCCACACCTCTCCACTCCACTCCACTCCACTCCACTCCGTTTTACTCCTCTCCACTCCACTCCTCTCCACTCCACTCCACTCCACTCCACTCCACTCCACTCCGTTTTACTCCTCTCCACTCCACTCCACTCCACTCCACTCCACTCCACTCCACTCCACTCCACTCCACTCCACTCCACTCCACTCCACTCCACTCCACTCCACTCAACACCACACCTCTCCACTCCACTCCACTCCACTCCACTGCACTCCACTGCACTCCACTGCACTCCACTCCACTCCACTCCACTCCACTCCACTCCACACCTCTCCACTCCACTCCGTTTTACGCCTCTCCACTCCACTCCACTCCACTCCACTCCACTCCACTCAACACCACACCTCTCCACTCCACTCCACTCCGCTCCGCACCACTCTACTCCACTCCACTCCACTCCACTCCACTCCACTCCACTCCACTCCACTCCACTCCACTCCACTTCACTCCGTTTTACACCTCTCCACTCCACTCCTCTCCACTCCACTCCACTCCACTCCACTCCACTCCACTCCACTCCACTCCACTCCACTCCACTCCACTCCACTCCACTCCACTCCACGCCACTCCACTCCACTCCACTCCACACCTCTCCACTCCACTCCACTCCACTCCACTCCGTTTTACTCCTCTCCACTCCACTCCTCTCCACTCCACTCCACTCCACTCCACTCCACTCCACTCCACTCCACTCCACTCCACTCCACTCCACTCCGTTTTACTCCACTCCACTCCACTCCACTCCACTCCACTCCACTCCACTCCACTCCACTCCACTCAACACCACACCTCTCCACTCCACTCCACTCCACTCCACTGCACTCCACTGCACTCCACTGCACTCCACTCCACTCCACTCCACTCCACTCCACACCTCTCCACTCCACTCCGTTTTACGCCTCTCCACTCCACTCCACTCCACTCCACTCCACTCCACTCCACTCCACTCAACACCACACCTCTCCACTCCACTCCACTCCGCTCCGCACCACTCTACTCCACTCCACTCCACTCCACTCCACTCCACTCCACTCCACTCCACTCCACTCCACTCCACTCCACTCCACACCACTCCACTCCACTCCACTCCACTCAACACCACACCTCTCCACTACACTCCACTCCACTCCACACCTCTCCACTCCACTCCACTCCACTCCACTCCACTTCACTCCACTCCACTCCGTTTTACTCCTCTCCACTCCACTCCACTCCACTCCACTCCACTCCACTCCACTCCACTCCACTCCACTCCACTCCACTCCACTCCACTCCACTCCACACGTCTCCACTCCACTCCACTCCACTCTACTCCACTCGACTCCACTCGACTCCACTCCACTGCACTCCGCTCCACTCCACTCCTCTCCACTCCACTCCACTCCACTCCACTCCGTTTTCCTCCTCTCCACTACACTCCTCTCCACTCCACTCCACTCCACTCCACTCCACTCCACTCCACTCCACTCCACTCCACTCCACTCCACTCCACTCCACTCCACTCCACACCTCTCCACTCCACTCCACTCCACTCAACTCCACTCCACTCCACTCCACTCCACTCCACTCCACTCCACTCCACTCCGTTTTACTCCTCTCCACTCCACTCCACTCTACTCCACTCAACACCACACCTCTCCACTCCACTCCACTCCACTCCACTGCACTCCACTGCACTCCACTGCACTCCACTCCACTCCACTCCTCACCTCTCCACTCCACTCCACTCCACTCCACTTCGTTTTACGCCTCTCCACTCCACTCCACTCCACTCCACTCCACTCCACTCCACTCCACTCCACTCCACTCCACTCCACTCCACTCAACACCACACCTCTCCACTCCACTCCACTCCGCTCCGCACCACTCTACTCCACTCCACTCCACTCCACTCCACTCCACACCACACCTCTCCACTCCACTACACTCCACTCCACTCCACACCTCTCCACTCCACTCCACTCCACTCCACTCCACTCCACTCCACTCTACTCCACTCCACTTCACTCCACTCCACTCCGTTTTACTCCTCTCCACTCCACTCCACTCCACTCCACTCCACTCCACTCCACTCCACTCCACTCCACTCCACACGTCTCCACTCCACACGTCTCCACTCCACTCCACTCCACTCTACTCCACTCGACTCCACTCCACTCCACTCCACTCCACTCCACTCCACTCCACTCCTCTCCACTCCACTCCACTCCACTCCACTCCACTCCACTCCGTTTTCCTCCTCTCCACTACACTCCTCTCCACTCCACTCCACTCCACTCCACTCCACTCCACTCCACTCCGCTCCACTCCACACCTCTCCACTCCACTCCACTCCACTCCACTCCGTTTTACTCCTCTCCACTCCACTCCACTCCACTCCACTCCACTCCACACCTCTCCACTCCACTCCACTCCACTCCACTCCACTCCACTCCACTCCACTCCACTCCACTCCACTCCACTCCGTTTTACTCCTCTCCACTCCACTCCACTCTACTCCACTCAACACCACACCTCTCCACTCCACTCCACTCCACTCCACTGCACTCCACTGCACTCCACTGCACTCCACTCCACTCCACTCCTCACCTCTCCACTCCACTCCACTCCACTCCACTTCGTTTTACGCCTCTCCACTCCACTCCACTCCACTCCACTCCACTCCACTCCACTCCACTCCACTCCACTCCACTCCACTCCACTCCACTCCACTCCACTCCACTCAACACCACACCTCTCCACTCCACTCCACTCCGCTCCGCACCACTCTACTCCACTCCACTCCACTCCACTCCACTCCACACCACACCTCTCCACTCCACTACACTCCACTCCACTCCACACCTCTCCACTCCACTCCACTCCACTCCACTCCACTCCACTCCACTCTACTCCACTCCACTTCACTCCACTCCACTCCGTTTTACTCCTCTCCACTCCACTCCACTCCACTCCACTCCACTCCACTCCACTCCACTCCACTCCACTCCACACGTCTCCACTCCACACGTCTCCACTCCACTCCACTCCACTCTACTCCACTCGACTCCACTCCACTCCACTCCACTCCACTCCACTCCACTCCACTCCTCTCCACTCCACTCCACTCCACTCCACTCCACTCCACTCCGTTTTCCTCCTCTCCACTACACTCCTCTCCACTCCACTCCACTCCACTCCACTCCACTCCACTCCACTCCACTCCACTCCGCTCCACTCCACACCTCTCCACTCCACTCCACTCCACTCCACTCCGTTTTACTCCTCTCCACTCCACTCCTCTCCACTCCACTCCACTCCACTCCACTCCACTCCGTTTTACTCCTCTCCACTCCACTCCACTCCACTCCACTCCACTCCACTCCACTCCACTCCACTCCACTCCACTCCACTCCACTCCACTCCACTCCACTCAACTCCACTCCACGCCACTCCACTCCACTCCACACCACACCTCTCCACTCCACTCCACTCCACTCCACTCCACACCTCTCCACTCCACTCCACTCCACTCCACTCCACTCCACTCCACTCCACTCCACTCCACTCCACTCCACTCCGTTTTACTCCTCTCCACTCCACTCCTCTCCACTCCACTCCACTCCACTTCACTCCACTGCACTCCACTCCACTCCACTCCACTCCACTCCACTCCACCCCACATCTCCACTCCACTCCACTCCACTCCACTCCACTCCGTTTTACTCCTCTCCACTCCACTCCACTCCACTCCACTCCACTCCACTCCACTCCACTCCACTCCACTCCACTCCACTCCACTCCACTCCACTCCGTTTTACTCCTCTCCACTCCACTCCTCTCCACTCCACTCCACTCCACTCCACTCCACTCCACTCCACTCCACTCCACTCCACTCCACTCCACTCCACTCCGTTTTACTCCTCTCCACTCCACTCCTCTCCACTCCACTCCACTCCACTCCACTCCACTCCACTCCACTCCACTCCACTCCACTCCACTCCACTCCGTTTTACTCCTCTCCACTCCACTCCACTCCACTCCACTCCACTCCACTCCACTCCACTCCACTCCGTTTTACTCCTCTCCACTCCACTCCTCTCCACTCCACTCCACTCCACTCCACTCCACTCCACTCCACTCCTCTCCACTCCACTCCACTCCACTCCACTCCACTCCACTCCACTCCACTCCACACCACACCTCTCCACTCCACTCCACTCCACTCCACACCTCTCCACTCCACTCCACTCCACTCCACTCCACTCCACTCCGCTCCGCACCACTCTACTCCACTCCACTCCACTCCACTCCACTCAACTCCACTCCACTCCACTCCACTCCACACCACACCTCTCCACTCCACTCCACTCCACTCCACTCCACTCCACTCCACACCTCTCCACTCCACTCCACTCCACTCCACTCCACACCTCTCCACTCCACTCCACTCCACTCCACACCTCTCCACTCCACTCCACTCCACTCCACTCCACTCCACTCCACTCCACTCCGTTTTACTCCTCTCCACTCCACTCCTCACCACTCCACTCCACTCCACTCCACTCCACTCCACTCCACTCCACTCCACTCCACTCCACTCCACTCCACTCCACTCCACTCCACTCCACTCCACACCTGTCCACTCCACTCCACTCCACTCCACTCCACTCCACTCCGTTTTTCTCCTCTCCACTCCACTCCACTCCACTGCACTCCACTCCACTCCACTCCACTGCACTTCACTCCACACCTCTCCACTCCACTCCACTCCACTCCACTCCACTCCACTCCACTCCGTTTTACTTCTCTCCACTCCACTCCACTCCTCTCCACTCCACTCCACTCCACTCCACTCCACTCCACTCCACTCCACTCCACTCCACTCCACTCCACTCCACACCTCTCCACTCCACTCCACTCCACTCCGTTTTACTCCTGTCCACTCCACTCCACTGCACTCCACTGCACTCCACTCCACTCCACTCCACTCCACTCCACTCCACTCCACTCCACACCACACCTCTCCACTCCACTCCACTCCACACCTCTCCACTCCACTCCACTCCACTCCACACCTCTACACTCCACTCTACTCCACTCCACTCCACTCCACTCCACACCTCTCCACTCCACTCCACTCCAGTCCACTCCTCTCCACTCCACTCCACTCCACTCCACTCCACTCCACTCCACTCCACTCCACTCCGTTTTACTCCTCTCCACTCCAGTCCACTCCACTCCACTCCACACCTCTCCACTCCACTCCACTCCACTCCACTCCACTCCGTTTTTCTCCTCTCCACTCCACTCCACTCCACTGCACTCCACTCCACTCCACACCACACCTCTCCACACCACTCCACTCCACTCCACTCCACACCTCTCCACTCCACTCCACTCCACTCCACTCCACACCTCTCCACTCCACTCTACTCCACTCCACTCCACTCCACTCCACACCTCTCCACTCCACTCCACTCCACTCCACTCCACTCCACTCCACTCCACTCAATTTTACTCCTCTCCACTCCACTCCTCTCCACTCCACTCCACACCACTCCACACCACTCCACTCCACTCCTCTCAAGTCAACACCACACCTCTCCACTCCACTCCACTCCACTCCACTCCACTCCACTGCACTCCACTGCACTCCGCTCCACTCCACTCCACTCCACTCTACTCCACTCCACTCCACTTCACTTCACTCCTGTCCACACCACACCTCTCCACTCCACTCCACTCCACACCTCTCCACTCCACTCCACTCCACACCACACCTCTCCACTCCACTCCACTCCACTCCACTCCACTCCACTCCACTCCACTCCACTCCACTCCACTCCACTCCACTCCACTCCACTCCGTTTTACTCCTCTCCACTCCACTCCACTCCGTTTTACTCCTCTCCACTCCACTCCACTGCACTCCACTCCACTCTACTCCACTCAACACCACACCTCTCCACTCCACTCCGCTCCGCACCACTCCACTCCACTCCACTCCACTCCACTCCACTCCACTCCACTCCACTCCACTCCACTCCACACCACACCTCTCCACTCCACTCTACTCCACTCCACTCCACTCCATACCACACCCCACCACTCCAAACCACACCCCTCCACTCCACTCCAGTCCACTCCACTCCTCTCCACTCCACTCCACTCCAGTCCATTCCACTCCACTCCAATCCTCTCCACTCCACTAGACTCCATTCCACTCCACTCCACTCCACTCCACTCCACTCCACTCCACTCCACTCCACTCCACTCCACTCCACTCCACTCCACTCAACACCTCTCCACTCCACTCCACTCCACTCCACTTCACTTCACTCCACTCCACACCACACCTCTCCACTCCTCTCCACTCCTCTCCACTCCACTCCACTCCGTTTTACTCCTCTCCACTCCACTCCACTCCACTCCACTCCACTCCACTCCTCTCCACTCCACTCCACTCCACTCCACTCTATTCCACTCAACATCACACCTCTCCACTCCACTCCACTCCGCTCCGCACCACTCTACTCCACTCCTCTCCACTCCACTCCACTCCACTCCACTCCACTCCTCTCCACTCCACACCTCTCCACTCCACTCCACTCCACTCCACTCCGTTTTACTCCTCTCCACTCCATTCCACTCCACTCCACTCCAGTCCACTCCACTCCACTCCACTCTACTCCACTCAACACCACACCTCTCCACTCCACTCCACTCCGCTCCGCACCACTCTCCTCCACTCCACTCCACTCCACTCCACTCCACTCCACTCCACTCCACTCCACTCCACTCCACTCCACTCCACTTCACTCCGTTTTACTCCTCTCCAATCCACTCCACTCCACTGCACTCCACTCCACTCCGTTTTACTCCTGTCCACTCCACTCCACTCCACTGCACTCCACTGCACTCCACTCCACTGCACTCCACTGCACTCCACTCCTCTCCACTCCACACCTCTCCACTCCACTCCACTCCACTCCGTTTTACTCCTCTCCACTCCACTCCTCTCCACTCCACTCCACTCCACTCCACTCCACTCCACTCCACTCCACTCCACTCCACTCCACTCCACTCCACTCCACTCCACTCCACTCCGTTTTACTCCTCTCCACTCCACTCCACTCCACTGCACTCCACTGCACTCCACTGCACTGCACTCCACTCCACACCACTCCACTCCACTCCACTCCACTCCACTCCACTCCACTCCACTCCACTCCACTCCACTCCACTCCGTTTTACTCCTCTCCACTCCACTCCACTCCACTCCACTCCACTCCACTCCACTCCACTCCACTCCACTCCACACCTCTCCACTCCACTCCACTCCACTCCACTCCACTCCACTCCGTTTTTCTCCTCTCCTCTCCACTCCACTCCACTGCACTCCACTCCACTCCACTCCACTGCACTCCACTCCACACCTCTCCACTCCACTCCACTCCACTCCACTCCACTCCACTCCACTCCACTCCACTCCGTTTTACTCCTCTCCACTCCACTCCACTCCTCTCCACTCCACTCCACTCCACTCCACTCCACTCCACTCCACTCCACTCCACTCCACTCCACTCCACTCCACTCCACTCCGTTTTACTCCTGTCCACTCCACTCCACTGCACTCCACTGCACTCCACTCCACTGCACTCCACTGCACTCCACTCCACTCCACTACACTCCACTCCACTCCACTCCACTCCACACCACACCTCTCCACTCCACTCCACTCCACTCCACTCCACTCCACACCTCTCCACTCCACTCCACTCCACTCCACTCCACACCTCTACACTCCACTCTACTCCACTCCACTCCACTCCACTCCACTCCACTCCACTCCACTCCACTCCACTCCACTCCACTCCACTCCACTCCACTCCACTCCACTCCGTTTTACTCCTCTCCACTCCACTCCTCTCCACTCCACTCCACTCCACTCCACTCCACTCCACTCCACTCCACTCCACTCCACTCCACTCCACTCCGTTTTACTCCTCTCCACTCCACTCCTCTCCACTCCACTCCACTCCACTCCACTCCACTCCACTCCACTCCACTCCACTCCACTCCACTCCACTCCACTCCACTCCACTCCGTTTTACTCCTCTCCATTCCACTCCACTCCACTCCACTCCACTCCACTCCACTCCACTCCACACCACACCTCTCCACTCCACTCCACTCCACTCCACTCCACACCTCTCCACTCCACTCCACTCCACTCCACTCCACTCCACTCCACTCCGCTCCGCACCACTCTACTCCACTCCACTCCACTCCACTCCACTCCACTCAACTCCACTCCACTCTACTCCACTCCACACCACACCTCTCCACTCCACTCCACTCCACTCCACACCTCTCCACTCCACTCCACTCCACTCCACACCTCTCCACTCCACTCCACTCCACTCCACACCTCTCCACTCCACTCCACTCCACTCCACTCCACTCCACTCCACTCCACTCCGTTTTACTCCTCTCCACTCCACTCCACTCCTCACCACTCCACTCCACTCCACTCCACTCCACTCCACTCCACTCCACTCCACTCCACTCCACTCCACTCCACTCCACTCCACTCCACTCCACTCCACTCCACTCCACTCCGTTTTTCTCCTCTCCACTCCACTCCACTCCACTGCACTCCACTCCACTCCACTCCACTGCACTCCACTCCACTCCTCTCCACTCCACTCCACTCCACTCCACTCCACTCCACTCCACTCCACTCCGTTTTACTTCTCTCCACTCCACTCCACTCCTCTCCACTCCACTCCACTCCACTCCACTCCACTCCACTCCACTCCACTCCACTCCACTCCACTCCACTCCACACCTCTCCACTCCACTCCACTCCACTCCACACCTCTCCACTCCACTCCACTCCACTCCACTCCACTCCGTTTTACTCCTCTCCACTCCACTCCTCACCACTCCACTCCACTCCACTCCACTCCACTCCACTCCACTCCACTCCACTCCACTCCACTCCACTCCACTCCACACCTGTCCACTCCACTCCACTCCACTCCACTCCACTCCACTCCACTCCGTTTTTCTCCTCTCCACTCCACTCCACTCCACTGCACTCCACTCCACTCCACTCCACTGCACTTCACTCCACACCTCTCCACTCCACTCCACTCCACTCCACTCCACTCCACTCCACTCCACTCCACTCCGTTTTACTTCTCTCCACTCCACTCCACTCCTCTCCACTCCACTCCACTCCACTCCACTCCACTCCACTCCACTCCACTCCACTCCACTCCACACCTCTCCACTCCACTCCACTCCACTCCACTCCGTTTTACTCCTGTCCACTCCACTCCACTGCACTCCACTGCACTCCACTCCACTCCACTCCACTCCACTCCACTCCACTCCACTCCACACCACACCTCTCCACTCCACTCCACTCCACACCTCTCCACTCCACTCCACTCCACTCCACACCTCTACACTCCACTCTACTCCACTCCACTCCACTCCACTCCACACCTCTCCACTCCACTCCACTCCAGTCCACTCCACTCCACTCCACTCCACTCCACTCAATTTTACTCCTCTCCACTCCACTCCTCTCCACTCCACTCCACACCACTCCACTCCACTCTACTCCACTCCTCTCAAGTCAACACCACACCTCTCCACTCCACTCCACTCCACTCCACTCCACTCCACTGCACTCCACTGCACTCCGCTCCACTCCACTCCACTCTACTCCACTCCACTCCACTTCACCTCACTCCAGTCCAGACCACACCACACCGCTCCACTCCACTCCACTCCACTCCACTCCACTCCACACCACTCCACTCCACTCCACTCCACTCCACTCCACTCCGTTTTACTCCTCTCCACTCCAGTCCACTCCACTCCACTCCACACCTCTCCACTCCACTCCACTCCACTCCACTCCACTCCACTCCGTTTTTCTCCTCTCCACTCCACTCCACTCCACTGCACTCCACTCCACTCCACACCACACCTCTCCACACCACTCCACTCCACTCCACTCCACACCTCTCCACTCCACTCCACTCCACTCCACTCCACACCTCTCCACTCCACTCTACTCCACTCCACTCCACTCCACTCCACTCCACACCTCTCCACTCCACTCCACTCCACTCCACTCCACTCCACTCCACTCCACTCCACTCCACTCAATTTTACTCCTCTCCACTCCACTCCTCTCCACTCCACTCCACACCACTCCACACCACTCCACTCCACTCCTCTCAAGTCAACACCACACCTCTCCACTCCACTCCACTCCACTCCACTCCACTGCACTCCACTGCACTCCGCTCCACTCCACTCCACTCCACTCTACTCCACTCCACTCCACTTCACTTCACTCCTGTCCACACCACACCTCTCCACTCCACTCCACTCCACACCTCTCCACTCCACTCCACTCCACACCACACCTCTCCACTCCACTCCACTCCACTCCACTCCACTCCACTCCACTCCACTCCACTCCACTCCGTTTTACTCCTCTCCACTCCACTCCACTCCGTTTTACTCCTCTCCACTCCACTCCACTGCACTCCACTCCACTCTACTCCACTCAACACCACACCTCTCCACTCCACTCCGCTCCGCACCACTCCACTCCACTCCACTCCACTCCACTCCACTCCACTCCACTCCACTCCACTCCACTCCACTCCACTCCACTCCACTCCACTCCACTCCACTCCACTCCACTCCACTCCACACCACACCTCTCCACTCCACTCTACTCCACTCCACTCCACTCCATACCACACCCCACCACTCCAAACCACACCCCTCCACTCCACTCCAGTCCACTCCACTCCTCTCCACTCCACTCCACTCCAGTCCATTCCACTCCACTCCAATCCTCTCCACTCCACTAGACTCCATTCCACTCCACTCCACTCCACTCCACTCCACTCCACTCCACTCCACTCCACTCCACTCCACTCCACTCCACTCAACACCTCTCCACTCCACTCCACTCCACTCCACTTCACTTCACTCCACTCCACACCACACCTCTCCACTCCTCTCCACTCCTCTCCACTCCACTCCACTCCGTTTTACTCCTCTCCACTCCACTCCACTCCACTCCACTCCACTCCACTCCTCTCCACTCCACTCCACTCCACTCCACTCTATTCCACTCAACATCACACCTCTCCACTCCACTCCACTCCGCTCCGCACCACTCTACTCCACTCCACTCCACTCCACTCCACTCCACTCCACACCTCTCCACTCCACTCCACTCCACTCCACTCCGTTTTACTCCTCTCCACTCCATTCCACTCCACTCCACTCCAGTCCACTCCACTCCACTCCACTCCACTCCACTCCACTCCACTCCACTCCACTCCACTGCACTCCACTCCACTCCGTTTTACTCCTCTCCACTCCACTCCACTCCACTCCACTCCACTCCACTCCACTCCACTCCAATCTACTCCACTCAACACCACACCTCTCCACTCCACTCCACTCCGCTCCGCACCACTCTACTCCACTCCACTCCACTCCTCTCCACTCCACTCCACTCCACTCCACTCCACACCACACCTCTCCACTCCACTCCACTCCAATCCACACCTCTCCACTCCACTCCACTCCACTCCACTCCACTCCGCTCCGCACCACTCTACTCCACTCCACTCCACTCCACTCCACTCCACTCAACTCCACTCCACTCCACTCCACTCCACTCCACTCCACACCACACCTCTCCACTCCACTCCACTCCACTCCACTCCACTCCACACCTCTCCACTCCACTCCACTCCACTCCACTCTACTCCACTCCACTCCACTCCACTCCACTCCACTCCACTCCACTCCAATCCGTTTTACTCCTCTCCACTCCACTCCTCTCCACTCCACTCCACTCCACTCCACTCCACTCCACTCCACTCCACTCCACTCCACTCCACCCCACATCTCCACTCCACTCCACTCCACTCCACTCCACTCCACTCCACTCCGTTTTACTCCTCTCCACTCCACTCCACTGCACTCCACTGCACTCCACTCCACTCCACTCCACTCCACTCCTCTCCACTCCACTCCACTCCACTCCACTCCACTCCACTCCACTCCACACCTCTCCACTCTACTCCACTCAACACCACTCCTCTCCACTCCACTCCACTCCGCTCCGCACCACTCTACTCCACTCCACTCCACTCCACTCCACTCCACTCCACACCACACCTCTCCACTCCACTCCACTCCACTCCACTCCACACCTCTCCACTCCACTCCACTCCACTCCACTCCACTCCACTCCACTCCGCTCCGCACCACTCTACTCCACTCCACTCCACTCCACTCCACTCCACTCCACTCCACTCCACTCAACTCCACTCCACTCCACTCCACTCCACTCCACTCCACACCACACCTCTCCACTCCACTCCACTCCACTCCACTCCACTCCACACCTCTCCACTCCACTCCACTCCACTCCACTCCACTCCACTCCACTCCGTTTTACTCCTCTCCACTCCACTCCTCTCCACTCCACTCCACTCCACTCCACTCCTCTCCACTCCACTCCACTCCACTCCACTCCACTCCACTCCACTCCACTCCACTCCACTCCACTCCACTCCACTCCACTCCACTCCACTCCACTCCACACGTCTCCACTCCACTCCACTCCACTCCACTCCACTCCACTCCACTCCACTCCACTCTGTTTTACTCCTCTCCACTGCACTCCACTGCACTCCACTGCACTCCACTGCACTCCACTCCACTCCACTCCACTCCACTCCACTCCACTCCACTCCACTCCACTCCACACCACACCTCTCCACTCCACTCCACTCCACTCCACTCCACACCTCTCCACTCCACTCCACTCCACTCCACTCCACTCCACTCCGCTCCGCACCACTCTACTCCACTCCACTCCACTCCACTCCACTCCACTCCACTCCACTCCACTCAACTCCACTCCACTCCACTCCACTCCACTCCACACCACACCTCTCCACTCCACTCCACTCCACTCCACTCCACTCCACACCTCTCCACTCCACTCCACTCCACTCCACTCCACTCCACTCCACTCCACTCCACTCCGTTTTACTCCTCTCCACTCCACTCCTCTCCACTCCACTCCACTCCACTCCACTCCTCTCCACTCCACTCCACTCCACTCCACTCCACTCCACTCCACTCCACTCCACTCCACTCCACTCCACTCCACACGTCTCCACTCCACTCCACTCCACTCCACTCCACTCCACTCCACTCCACTCCACTCCACTCCACTCTGTTTTACTCCTCTCCACTGCACTCCACTGCACTCCACTGCACTCCACTGCACTCCACTGCACTCCACTCCACTCCACTCCACTCCACTCCACTCCACTCCACTCCACTCCACTCCACTCCGTTTTACACCTCTCCACTCCACTCCTCTCCACTCCACTCCACTCCACTCCACGCCACTCCACTCCACTCCACTCCACACCTCTCCACTCCACTCCACTCCACTCCAATCCGTTTTACTCCTCTCCACTCCACTCCTCTCCACTCCACTCCACTCCACTCCACTCCACTCCGTTTTACTCCTCTCCACTCCACTCCACTCCACTCCACTCCACTCCACTCCACTCCACTCCACTCCACTCCACTCCACTCCACTCAACACCACACCTCTCCACTCCACTCCACTCCACTCCACTGCACTCCACTGCACTCCACTGCACTCCACTCCACTCCACTCCACTCCACTCCACACCTCTCCACTCCACTCCGTTTTACGCCTCTCCACTCCACTCCACTCCACTCCACTCCACTCCACTCCACTCAACACCACACCTCTCCACTCCACTCCACTCCGCTCCGCACCACTCTACTCCACTCCACTCCACTCCACTCCACTCCACTCCACTCCACTCCACTCCACTCCACTCCACTCCACTCCACTCCACTCCACTCCACTCCACTCCGTTTTACACCTCTCCACTCCACTCCTCTCCACTCCACTCCACTCCACTCCACTCCACTCCACTCCACTCCACTCCACGCCACTCCACTCCACTCCACTCCACACCTCTCCACTCCACTCCACTCCACTCCACTCCGTTTTACTCCTCTCCACTCCACTCCTCTCCACTCCACTCTACTCCACTCCACTCCACTCCACTCCGTTTTACTCCTCTCCACTCCACTCCACTCCACTCCACTCCACTCCACTCCACTCCACTCCACTCCACTCCACTCAACACCACACCTCTCCACTCCACTCCACTCCACTCCACTGCACTCCACTGCACTCCACTGCACTCCACTCCACTCCACTCCACTCCACTCCACTCCACACCTCTCCACTCCACTCCGTTTTACGCCTCTCCACTCCACTCCACTCCACTCCACTCCACTCAACACCACACCTCTCCACTCCACTCCACTCCGCTCCGCACCACTCCACTCCACTCCACTCCACTCCACTCCACTCCACTCCACTCCACTCCACACCACTCCACTCCACTCCACTCCACTCAACACCACACCTCTCCACTACACTCCACTCCACTCCACACCTCTCCACTCCACTCCACTCCACTCCACTTCACTCCACTCCACTCCGTTTTACTCCTCTCCACTCCACTCCACTCCACTCCACTCCACTCCACTCCACTCCACTCCACTCCACTCCACACGTCTCCACTCCACTCCACTCCACTCTACTCCACTCGACTCCACTCGACTCCACTCCACTGCACTCCGCTCCACTCCACTCCTCTCAACTCCACTCCACTCCACTCCACTCCACTCCGTTTTCCTCCTCTCCACTACACTCCTCTCCACTCCACTCCACTCCACTCCACTCCACTCCACTCCACTCCACTCCACTCCACTCCACTCCACTCCACTCCACTCCACTCCACTCCACTCCACTCCACTCCACTCCACACCTCTCCACTCCACTCCACTCCACTCCGTTTTACTCCTCTCCACTCCACTCCTCTCCACTCCACTCCACTCCACTCCACTCCACTCCACTCCACTCCACTCCACTCCACTCCACTCCGTTTTACTCCTCTCCACTCCACTCCACTCAACTCCACTCAACACCACACCTCTCCACTCCACTCCACTCCACTCCACTGCACTCCACTGCACTCCACTCCACTCCACTCCACTCCACTTCGTTTTACGCCTCTCCACTCCACTCCACTCCACTCCACTCCACTCCACTCCACTCCACTCCACTCAACACCACACCTCTCCACTCCACTCCACTCCGCTCCGCACCACTCTACTCCACTCCACTCCACTCCACTCCACTCCACACCACACCTCTCCACTCCACTACACTCCACTCCACTCCACACCTCTCCACTCCACTCCACTCCACTCCACTCCACTCCACTCTACTCCACTCCACTTCACTCCACTCCACTCCGTTTTACTCCTCTCCACTCCACTCCACTCCACTCCACTCCACTCCACTCCACTCCACTCCACTCCACTCCACTCCACTCCACACGTCTCCACTCCACACGTCTCCACTCCACTCCACTCCACTCTACTCCACTCGACTCCACTCCACTCCACTCTACTCCACTCCACTTCACTCCACTCCACTCCGTTTTTCTCCTCTCCACTCCACTCCACTCCACTCCACTCCACTCCACTCCACTCCACTCCACTCCACTCCACTCCACTCCACTCCACACGTCTCCACTCCACACGTCTCCACTCCACTCCACTCCACTCTACTCCACTCGACTCCACTCCACTCCACTCCACTCCACTCCACTCCACTCCTCTCCACTCCACTCCACTCCACTCCACTCCACTCCACTCCACTCAGTTTTCCTCCTCTCCACTACACTCCTCTCCACTCCACTCCACTCCACTCCACTCCACTCCACTCCACTCCACTCCACTCCACTCCACTCCACTCCACTCCACTCCACTCCACTCCACTCCACACGTCTCCACTCCACTCCACTCCACTCTACTCCACTCGACTCCACTCGACTCCACTCCACTGCACTCCGCTCCACTCCACTCCTCTCAACTCCACTCCACTCCACTCCACTCCACTCCGTTTTCCTCCTCTCCACTACACTCCTCTCCACTCCACTCCACTCCACTCCACTCCACTCCACTCCACTCCACTCCACTCCACTCCACACCTCTCCACTCCACTCCACTCCACTCCACTCCACTCCACTCCACTCCACTCCACTCCACTCCACTCCGTTTTACTCCTCTCCACTCCACTCCACTCAACTCCACTCAACACCACACCTCTCCACTCCACTCCACTCCACTCCACTGCACTCCACTGCACTCCACTCCACTCCACTCCACTCCACTTCGTTTTACGCCTCTCCACTCCACTCCACTCCACTCCACTCCACTCCACTCCACTCCACTCAACACCACACCTCTCCACTCCACTCCACTCCGCTCCGCACCACTCTACTCCACTCCACTCCACTCCACTCCACTCCACACCACACCTCTCCACTCCACTACACTCCACTCCACTCCACACCTCTCCACTCCACTCCACTCCACTCCACTCCACTCTACTCCACTCCACTTCACTCCACTCCACTCCGTTTTACTCCTCTCCACTCCACTCCACTCCACTCCACTCCACTCCACTCCACTCCACTCCACTCCACTCCACTCCACTCCACTCCACACGTCTCCACTCCACACGTCTCCACTCCACTCCACTCCACTCTACTCCACTCGACTCCACTCCACTCCACTCTACTCCACTCCACTTCACTCCACTCCACTCCGTTTTACTCCTCTCCACTCCACTCCACTCCACTCCACTCCACTCCACTCCACTCCACTCCACTCCACTCCACACGTCTCCACTCCACACGTCTCCACTCCACTCCACTCCACTCTACTCCACTCGACTCCACTCCACTCCACTCCACTCCACTCCACTCCACTCCTCTCCACTCCACTCCACTCCACTCCACTCCACTCCACTCCACTCAGTTTTCCTCCTCTCCACTACACTCCTCTCCACTCCACTCCACTCCACTCCACTCCACTCCACTCCACTCCACTCCACTCCACTCCACTCCACTCCACTCCACACCTCTCCACTCCACTCCACTCCACTCCACTCCGTTTTACTCCTCTCCACTCCACTCCTCTCCACTCCACTCCACTCCACTCCACTCCACTCCACTCCGTTTTACTCCTCTCCACTCCACTCCACTCCACTCCACTCCACTCCACTCCACTCAACTCCACTCCACGCCACTCCACTCCACTCCACACCACACCTCTCCACTCCACTCCACTCCACTCCACTCCACTCCACACCTCTCCACTCCACTCCACTCCACTCCACTCCACTCCACTCCACTCCACTCCACTCCACTCCACTCCACTCCGTTTTACTCCTCTCCACTCCACTCCTCTCCACTCCACTCCACTCCACTCCACTCTACTCCACTCGACTCCACTCCACTCCACTCCACTCCACTCCACTCCACTCCACTCCACTCCACTCCACTCCACTCCACTCCACTCCGTTTTACTCCTCTCCACTCCACTCCTCTCCACTCCACTCCACTCCACTCCACTCCACTCCACTCCACTCCACTCCACTCCACTCCACCCCACTCCGTTTTACTCCTCTCCACTCCTCTCCACTCCACTCCACTCCACTCCACTCCACTCCACTCCACTCCACTCCACTCCACTCCACTCCACTCCACTCCACTCCACTCCACTCCACTCCGTTTTACTCCTCTCCATTCCACTCCACTCCACTCCACTCCACTCCACTCCACACCACACCTCTCCACTCCACTCCACTCCACTCCACACCTCTCCACTCCACTCCACTCCACTCCACTCCACTCCACTCCACTCCACTCCACTCCGCTCCGCACCACTCTACTCCACTCCACTCCACTCCACTCCACTCAACTCCACTCCACTCCACTCCACTCCACACCACACCTCTCCACTCCACTCCACTCCACTCCACTCCACACCTCTCCACTCCACTCCACTCCACTCCACTCCACACCTCTCCACTCCACTCCACTCCACTCCACACCTCTCCACTCCACTCCACTACACTCCACGCCACTCCACTCCACTCCACACCACACCTCTCCACTCCACTCCACTCCACTCCACTCCACACCTCTCCACTCCACTCCACTCCACTCCACTCCACTCCACTCCACTCCACTCCACTCCACTCCACTCCGTTTTACTCCTCTCCACTCCACTCCTCTCCACTCCACTCCACTCCACTCCACTCTACTCCACTCGACTCCACTCCACTCCACTCCACTCCACTCCACTCCACTCCACTCCACTCCACTCCACTCCACTCCACTCCACTCCACTCCACTCCACTCCACTCCACTCCACTCCGTTTTACTCCTCTCCACTCCACTCCTCTCCACTCCACTCCACTCCACTCCACTCCACTCCACTCCACTCCACTCCACTCCACTCCACTCCACTCCACTCCACCCCACTCCGTTTTACTCCTCTCCACTCCTCTCCACTCCACTCCACTCCACTCCACTCCACTCCACTCCACTCCACTCCACTCCACTCCACTCCACTCCACTCCACTCCACTCCACTCCACTCCACTCCGTTTTACTCCTCTCCATTCCACTCCACTCCACTCCACTCCACTCCACACCACACCTCTCCACTCCACTCCACTCCACTCCACACCTCTCCACTCCACTCCACTCCACTCCACTCCACTCCACTCCACTCCACTCCACTCCGCTCCGCACCACTCTACTCCACTCCACTCCACTCCACTCCACTCCACTCAACTCCACTCCACTCCACTCCACTCCACACCACACCTCTCCACTCCACTCCACTCCACTCCACTCCACACCTCTCCACTCCACTCCACTCCACTCCACTCCACACCTCTCCACTCCACTCCACTCCACTCCACACCTCTCCACTCCACTCCACTACACTCCACTCCACTCCACTCCGTTTTACTCCTCTCCACTCCACTCCTCACCACTCCACTCCACTCCACTCCACTCCACTCCACTCCACTCCACTCCACTCCACTCCACTCCACTCCACTCCACTCCACACCTGTCCACTCCACTCCACTCCACTCCACTCCACTCCACTCCACTCCACTCCGTTTTTCTCCTCTCCACTCCACTCCACTCCACTGCACTCCACTCCACTCCACTCCACTGCACTTCACTCCACACCTCTCCACTCCACTCCACTCCACTCCACTCCACTCCACTCCACTCCACTCCACTCCACTCCACTCCACTCCACTCCGTTTTACTTCTCTCCACTCCACTCCACTCCTCTCCACTCCACTCCACTCCACTCCACTCCACTCCACTCCACTCCACTCCACTCCACTCCACTCCACACCTCTCCACTCCACTCCACTCCACTCCACTCCGTTTTACTCCTGTCCACTCCACTCCACTGCACTCCACTGCACTCCACTCCACTCCACTCCACTCCACTCCACTCCACTCCACTCCACTCCACTCCACTCCACTCCACTCCACTCCACTCTGTTTTACTCCTCTCCACTCCACTCCACTGCACTCCACTGCACTCCACTGCACTCCACTCCACTCCACTCCACTCCACTCCTCTCCACTCCACTCCACTCCACTCCACTCCACTCCACTCCACACCTCTCCACTCTACTCCACTCAACACCACTCCTCTCCACTCCACTCCACTCCGCTCCGCACCACTCTACTCCACTCCACTCCACTCCACTCCACTCCACTCCACTCCACTCCACTCCACTCCACTCCACTCCACACCACACCTCTCCACTCCACTCCACTCCACTCCACACCACACCTCTCCACTCCACTCCACTCCACTCCACTCCACTCCACTCCGCTCCGCACCACTCTACTCCACTCCACTCCACTCCACTCCACTCCACTCCACTCCACTCCACTCCACTCCACTCCACTCCACTCAACTCCACTCCACTCCACTCCACTCCACTCCACTCCACACCACACCTCTCCACTCCACTCCACTCCACTCCACTCCACACCTCTCCACTCCACTCCACTCCACTCCACTCCACTCCACTCCACTCCACTCCGTTTTACTCCTCTCCACTCCACTCCACTCCACTCCACTCCACTCCACTCCACTCCACTCCACTCCGTTTTACTCCTGTCCACTCCACTCCACTGCACTCCACTGCACTCCACTCCACTCCACTCCACTCCACTCCACTCCACTCCACTCCACTCCACTCCACTCCACTCCACTCCACTCCACTCCACTCTGTTTTACTCCTCTCCACTCCACTCCACTGCACTCCACTGCACTCCACTGCACTCCACTCCACTCCACTCCACTCCACTCCTCTCCACTCCACTCCACTCCACTCCACTCCACTCCACTCCACACCTCTCCACTCTACTCCACTCAACACCACTCCTCTCCACTCCACTCCACTCCGCTCCGCACCACTCTACTCCACTCCACTCCACTCCACTCCACTCCACTCCACTCCACTCCACTCCACTCCACTCCACTCCACACCACACCTCTCCACTCCACTCCACTCCACTCCACACCACACCTCTCCACTCCACTCCACTCCACTCCACTCCACTCCACTCCGCTCCGCACCACTCTACTCCACTCCACTCCACTCCACTCCACTCCACTCCACTCCACTCCACTCCACTCCACTCCACTCCACTCCACTCCACTCCACTCAACTCCACTCCACTCCACTCCACTCCACTCCACTCCACACAACACCTCTCCACTCCACTCCACTCCACTCCACTCCACTCCACACCTCTCCACTCCACTCCACTCCACTCCACTCCACTCCACTCCACTCCACTCCGTTTTACTCCTCTCCACTCCACTCCACTCCACTCCACTCCTCTCCACTCCACTCCACTCCACTCCACTCCACTCCACTCCACTCCACTCCACTCCACTCCACTCCACACGTCTCCACTCCACTCCACTCCACTCCACTCCACTCCACTCCACTCCACTCCACTCCACTCTGTTTTACTCCTCTCCACTGCACTCCACTGCACTCCACTGCACTCCACTGCACTCCACTCCACTCCACTCCACTCCACTCCACTCCACTCCACTCCACTCCACTCCACTCCACTCCACACCACACCTCTCCACTCCACTCCACTCCTCTCCACTCCACTCCACACCTCTCCACTCCACTCCACTCCACTCCACTCCACTCCGCTCCGCACCACTCTACTCCACTCCACTCCACTCCACTCCACTCCACTCCACTCCACTCCACTCCACTCAACTCCACTCCACTCCACTCCACTCCACTCCACTCCACACCACACCTCTCCACTCCACTCCACTCCACTCCACTCCACTCCACACCTCTCCACTCCACTCCACTCCACTCCGTTTTACTCCTCTCCACTCCACTCCTCTCCACTCCACTCCACTCCACTCCACTCCACTCCACTCCACTCCACTCCACTCCACTCCACTCCACTCCACTCCACTCCACTCCACTCCACTCCACACCTCTCCACTCCACTCCACTCCACTCCGTTTTACTCCTCTCCACTCCACTCCTCTCCACTCCACTCCACTCCACTCCACTCCACTCCACTCCACTCCACTCCACTCCACTCCACTCCACTCCACTCCACTCCACTCCGTTTTACTCCTCTCCACTCCACTCCACTCTACTCCACTCAACACCACTCCGCACCACTCTACTCCACTCCACTCCACTCCACTCCACTCCACTCCACTCCACTCCACTCCACTCCACTCCACTCAACTCCACTCCACTCCACTCCACTCCACTCCACACCACACCTCTCCACTCCACTCCACTCCACTCCACTCCACTCCACTCCACTCCACACCTCTCCACTCCACTCCACTCCACTCCACTCCACTCCACTCCACTCCACTCCGTTTTACTCCTCTCCACTCCACTCCTCTCCACTCCACTCCACGCCACTCCACTCCTCTCCACTCCACTCCACTCCACTCCACTCCACTCCACTCCACTCCACTCCACTCCACTCCACTCCACTCCACACGTCTCCACTCCACTCCACTCCACTCCACTCCACTCCACTCCACTCCACTCTGTTTTACTCCTCTCCACTGCACTCCACTGCACTCCACTGCACTCCACTGCACTCCACTGCACTCCACTCCACTCCACTCCACTCCACTCCACTCCACTCCACTCCACTCCGTTTTACACCTCTCCACTCCACTCCTCTCCACTCCACTCCACTCCACTCCACTCCACTCCACTCCACTCCACTCCACTCCACTCCACTCCACGCCACTCCACTCCACTCCACTCCACACCTCTCCACTCCACTCCACTCCACTCCACTCCGTTTTACTCCTCTCCACTCCACTCCTCTCCACTCCACTCCACTCCACTCCACTCCACTCCACTCCGTTTTACTCCTCTCCACTCCACTCCACTCCACTCCACTCCACTCCACTCCACTCCACTCCACTCCACTCCACTCCACTCCACTCCACTCCACTCCACTCAACACCACACCTCTCCACTCCACTCCACTCCACTCCACTGCACTCCACTGCACTCCACTGCACTCCACTCCACTCCACTCCACACCTCTCCACTCCACTCCGTTTTACGCCTCTCCACTCCACTCCACTCCACTCCACTCCACTCCACTCCACTCCACTCCACTCAACACCACACCTCTCCACTCCACTCCACTCCGCTCCGCACCACTCCACTCCACTCCACTCCACTCCACTCCACTCCACTCCACTCCACTCCACACCACTCCACTCCACTCCACTCCACTCAACACCACACCTCTCCACTACACTCCACTCCACTCCACACCTCTCCACTCCACTCCACTCCACTCCACTCCACTTCACTCCACTCCACTCCGTTTTACTCCTCTCCACTCCACTCCACTCCACTCCACTCCACTCCACTCCACTCCACTCCACTCCACTCCACACGTCTCCACTCCACTCCACTCCACTCTACTCCACTCGACTCCACTCGACTCCACTCCACTGCACTCCGCTCCACTCCACTCCTCTCAACTCCACTCCACTCCACTCCACTCCGTTTTCCTCCTCTCCACTACACTCCTCTCCACTCCACTCCACTCCACTCCACTCCACTCCACTCCACTCCACTCCACTCCACTCCACTCCACTCCACTCCACTCCACTCCACACCTCTCCACTCCACTCCACTCCACTCCGTTTTACTCCTCTCCACTCCACTCCTCTCCACTCCACTCCACTCCACTCCACTCCACTCCACTCCACTCCACTCCACTCCACTCCACTCCACTCCACTCCGTTTTACTCCTCTCCACTCCACTCCACTCCACTCAACACCACACCTCTCCACTCCACTCCACTCCACTCCACTGCACTCCACTGCACTCCACTCCACTCCACTCCACTCCACTTCGTTTTACGCCTCTCCACTCCACTCCACTCCACTCCACTCCACTCCACTCCACTCAACACCACACCTCTCCACTCCACTCCACTCCGCTCCGCACCACTCTACTCCACTCCACTCCACTCCACTCCACTCCACACCACACCTCTCCACTCCACTACACTCCACTCCACTCCACACCTCTCCACTCCACTCCACTCCACTCCACTCCACTCCACTCCACTCCACTCCACTCCACTCCACTCCACTCTACTCCACTCCACTTCACTCCACTCCACTCCGTTTTACTCCTCTCCACTCCACTCCACTCCACTCCACTCCACTCCACTCCACTCCACTCCACTCCACACGTCTCCACTCCACACGTCTCCACTCCACTCCACTCCACTCTACTCCACTCGACTCCACTCCACTCCACTCTACTCCACTCCACTTCACTCCACTCCACTCCGTTTTACTCCTCTCCACTCCACTCCACTCCACTCCACTCCACTCCACTCCACTCCACTCCACACGTCTCCACTCCACACGTCTCCACTCCACTCCACTCCACTCTACTCCACTCGACTCCACTCCACTCCACTCCACTCCACTCCACTCCACTCCACTCCTCTCCACTCCACTCCACTCCACTCCACTCCACTCCACTCAGTTTTCCTCCTCTCCACTACACTCCTCTCCACTCCACTCCACTCCACTCCACTCCACTCCACTCCACTCCACTCCACTCCACTCCACTCCACTCCACTTCACTCCACTCCACACCTCTCCACTCCACTCCACTCCACTCCACTCCGTTTTACTCCTCTCCACTCCACTCCTCTCCACTCCACTCCACTCCACTCCACTCCACTCCACTCCACTCCGTTTTACTCCTCTCCACTCCACTCCACTCCACTCCACTCCACTCCACTCCACTCCACTCCACTCCACTCCACTCCACTCCACTCAACTCCACTCCACGCCACTCCACTCCACTCCACACCACACCTCTCCACTCCACTCCACTCCACTCCACTCCACACCTCTCCACTCCACTCCACTCCACTCCACTCCACTCCACTCCACTCCGCTCCACTCCACTCCACTCCACTCCACTCCACTCCACTCCACTCCGTTTTACTCCTCTCCACTCCACTCCTCTCCACTCCACTCCACTCGACTCCACTCTACTCCACTCGACTCCACTCCACTCCACTCCACTCCACTCCACTCCACTCCACTCCACTCCACTCCACTCCACTCCACTCCACTCCACTCCGTTTTACTCCTCTCCACTCCACTCCTCTCCACTCCACTCCACTCCACTCCACTCCACTCCACTCCACTCCACTCCACTCCACTCCACTCCACTCCACTCCACTCCACTCCACTCCACCCCACTCCGTTTTACTCCTCTCCACTCCACTCCTCTCCACTCCACTCCACTCCACTCCACTCCACTCCACTCCACTCCACTCCACTCCACTCCACTCCACTCCACTCCACTCCACTCCGTTTTACTCCTCTCCATTCCACTCCACTCCACTCCACTCCACTCCACTCCACACCACACCTCTCCACTCCACTCCACTCCACTCCACACCTCTCCACTCCACTCCACTCCACTCCACTCCACTCCACTCCACTCCACTCCACTCCACTCCGCTCCGCACCACTCTACTCCACTCCACTCCACTCCACTCCACTCCACTCAACTCCACTCCACTCCACTCCACTCCACACCACACCTCTCCACTCCACTCCACTCCACTCCACTCCACACCTCTCCACTCCACTCCACTCCACTCCACTCCACACCTCTCCACTCCACTCCACTCCACTCCACACCTCTCCACTCCACTCCACTACACTCCACTCCACTCCACTCCACTCCGTTTTACTCCTCTCCACTCCACTCCTCACCACTCCACTCCACTCCACTCCACTCCACTCCACTCCACTCCACTCCACTCCACTCCACTCCACTCCACTCCACTCCACTCCACACCTGTCCACTCCACTCCACTCCACTCCACTCCACTCCACTCCACTCCACTCCGTTTTCTCCTCTCCACTCCACTCCACTCCACTGCACTCCACTCCACTCCACTCCACTGCACTTCACTCCACACCTCTCCACTCCACTCCACTCCACTCCACTCCACTCCACTCCACTCCACTCCGTTTTACTTCTCTCCACTCCACTCCACTCCTCTCCACTCCACTCCACTCCACTCCACTCCACTCCACTCAGTTTTCCTCCTCTCCACTACACTCCTCTCCACTCCACTCCACTCCACTCCACTCCACTCCACTCCACTTCACTCCACTCCACACCTCTCCACTCCACTCCACTCCACTCCACTCCACTCCGTTTTACTCCTCTCCACTCCACTCCTCTCCACTCCACTCCACTCCACTCCACTCCACTCCACTCCGTTTTACTCCTCTCCACTCCACTCCACTCCACTCCACTCCACTCCACTCCACTCCACTCCACTCAACTCCACTCCACGCCACTCCACTCCACTCCACACCACACCTCTCCACTCCACTCCACTCCACTCCACTCCACACCTCTCCACTCCACTCCACTCCACTCCACTCCACTCCACTCCACTCCACTCCACTCCACTCCACTCCACTCCACTCCACTCCACTCCGTTTTACTCCTCTACACTCCACTCCTCTCCACTCCACTCCACTCGACTCCACTCTACTCCACTCGACTCCACTCCACTCCACTCCACTCCACTCCACTCCACTCCACTCCACTCCACTCCACTCCACTCCACTCCACTCCGTTTTACTCCTCTCCACTCCACTCCACTCCACTCCACTCCACTCCACTCCACTCCACTCCACTCCACTCCACTCCACTCCACTCCACCCCACTCCGTTTTACTCCTCTCCACTCCACTCCACTCCACTCCACTCCACTCCACTCCACTCCACTCCACTCCACTCCACTCCACTCCGTTTTACTCCTCTCCATTCCACTCCACTCCACTCCACTCCACTCCACTCCACACCACACCTCTCCACTCCACTCCACTCCACTCCACACCTCTCCACTCCACTCCACTCCACTCCACTCCACTCCACTCCGCTCCGCACCACTCTACTCCACTCCACTCCACTCCACTCCACTCCACTCAACTCCACTCCACTCCACTCCACTCCACACCACACCTCTCCACTCCACTCCACTCCACTCCACTCCACACCTCTCCACTCCACTCCACTCCACTCCACTCCACACCTCTCCACTCCACTCCACTCCACTCCACACCTCTCCACTCCACTCCACTACACTCCACTCCACTCCACTCCACTCCGTTTTACTCCTCTCCACTCCACTCCTCACCACTCCACTCCACTCCACTCCACTCCACTCCACTCCACTCCACTCCACTCCACTCCACTCCACTCCACTCCACTCCACTCCACTCCACTCCACACCTGTCCACTCCACTCCACTCCACTCCACTCCACTCCACTCCACTCCGTTTTTCTCCTCTCCACTCCACTCCACTCCACTGCACTCCACTCCACTCCACTCCACTGCACTTCACTCCACACCTCTCCACTCCACTCCACTCCACTCCACTCCACTCCACTCCACTCCGTTTTACTTCTCTCCACTCCACTCCACTCCTCTCCACTCCACTCCACTCCACTCCACTCCACTCCACTCCACTCCACTCCACTCCACTCCACTCCACTCCACTCCACTCCACACCTCTCCACTCCACTCCACTCCACTCCACTCCACTCCGTTTTACTCCTGTCCACTCCACTCCACTGCACTCCACTGCACTCCACTCCACTCCACTCCACTCCACTCCACTCCACTCCACTCTGTTTTACTCCTCTCCACTCCACTCCACTGCACTCCACTGCACTCCACTGCACTCCACTCCACTCCACTCCACTCCACTCCACTCCACTCCTCTCCACTCCACTCCACTCCACTCCACTCCACTCCACTCCACTCCACACCTCTCCACTCTACTCCACTCAACACCACTCCTCTCCACTCCACTCCACTCCGCTCCGCACCACTCTACTCCACTCCACTCCACTCCACTCCACTCCACTCCACTCCACACCACACCTCTCCACTCCACTCCACTCCGTTTTACTTCTCTCCACTCCACTCCACTCCTCTCCACTCCACTCCACTCCACTCCACTCCACTCCACTCCACTCCACTCCACTCCACTCCACTCCACACCTCTCCACTCCACTCCACTCCACTCCACTCCACTCCGTTTTACTCCTGTCCACTCCACTCCACTGCACTCCACTGCACTCCACTCCACTCCACTCCACTCCACTCCACTCCACTCCACTCCACTCTGTTTTACTCCTCTCCACTCCACTCCACTGCACTCCACTGCACTCCACTGCACTCCACTCCACTCCACTCCACTCCACTCCACTCCACTCCACTCCTCTCCACTCCACTCCACTCCACTCCACTCCACTCCACTCCACTCCACTCCACTCCACACCTCTCCACTCTACTCCACTCAACACCACTCCTCTCCACTCCACTCCACTCCGCTCCGCACCACTCTACTCCACTCCACTCCACTCCACTCCACTCCACTCCACTCCACTCCACACCACACCTCTCCACTCCACTCCACTCCACTCCACTCCACACCTCTCCACTCCACTCCACTCCACTCCACTCCACTCCACTCCGCTCCGCACCACTCTACTCCACTCCACTCCACTCCACTCCACTCCACTCCACTCCACTGCACTCCACTGCACTCCACTCCACTCCACTCCACTCCACTCCACTCCACTCCACACCACACCTCTCCACTCCACTCCACTCCACTCCACTCCACACCTCTCCACTCCACTCCACTCCACTCACTCCACTCCACTCCACTCCGTTTTACTCCTCTCCACTCCACTCCTCTCCACTCCACTCCACTCCACTCCACTCCTCTCCACTCCACTCCACTCCACTCCACTCCACTCCACTCCACTCCACTCCACTCCACTCCACTCCACTCCACTCCACACGTCTCCACTCCACTCCACTCCACTCCACTCCACTCCACTCCACTCCACTCCACTCCACTCTGTTTTACTCCTCTCCACTGCACTCCACTGCACTCCACTGCACTCCACTGCACTCCACTGCACTCCACTCCACTCCACTCCACTCCACTCCACTCCACACCACACCTCTCCACTCCACTCCACTCCTCTCCACTCCACTCCACACCTCTCCACTCCACTCCACTCCACTCCACTCCACTCCACTCCACTCCACTCCGCTCCGCACCACTCTACTCCACTCCACTCCACTCCACTCCACTCCACTCCACTCCACTCCACTCAACTCCACTCCACTCCACTCCACTCCACTCCACACCACACCTCTCCACTCCACTCCACTCCACTCCACTCCACTCCACTCCACTCCACTCCACTCCACACCTCTCCACTCCACTCCACTCCACTCCACTCCACTCCACTCCACTCCACTCCACTCCGTTTTACTCCTCTCCACTCCACTCCTCTCCACTCCACTCCACTCCACTCCACTCCTCTCCACTCCACTCCACTCCACTCCACTCCACTCCACTCCACTCCTTTCCACTCCACTCCACACGTCTCCACTCCACTCCACTCCACTCCACTCCACTCCACTCCACTCCACTCCACTCCACTCCACTCCACTCTGTTTTACTCCTCTCCACTGCACTCCACTGCACTCCACTGCACTCCACTGCACTCCACTGCACTCCACTCCACTCCACTCCACTCCACTCCACTCCACTCCACTCCACTCCACTCCACTCCACTCCACTCCACTCCGTTTTACACCTCTCCACTCCACTCCTCTCCACTCCACTCCACTCCACTCCACTCCACTCCACTCCACTCCACGCCACTCCACTCCACTCCACTCCACACCTCTCCACTCCACTCCACTCCACTCCAATCCGTTTTACTCCTCTCCACTCCACTCCTCTCCACTCCACTCCACTCCACTCCACTCCACTCCACTCCGTTTTACTCCTCTCCACTCCACTCCACTCCACTCCACTCCACTCCACTCCACTCCACTCCACTCCACTCCACTCCACTCCACTCCACTCCACTCCACTCAACACCACACCTCTCCACTCCACTCCACTCCACTCCACTGCACTCCACTGCACTCCACTGCACTCCACTCCACTCCACTCCACTCCACTCCACACCTCTCCACTCCACTCCGTTTTACGCCTCTCCACTCCACTCCACTCCACTCCACTCCACTCCACTCCACTCAACACCACACCTCTCCACTCCACTCCACTCCGCTCCGCACCACTCTACTCCACTCCACTCCACTCCACTCCACTCCACTCCACTCCACTCCACTCCACTCCGTTTTACACCTCTCCACTCCACTCCTCTCCACTCCACTCCACTCCACTCCACTCCACTCCACTCCACGCCACTCCACTCCACTCCACTCCACACCTCTCCACTCCACTCCACTCCACTCCACTCCGTTTTACTCCTCTCCACTCCACTCCTCTCCACTCCACTCCACTCCACTCCACTCCACTCCACTCCGTTTTACTCCTCTCCACTCCACTCCACTCCACTCCACTCCACTCCACTCCACTCCACTCCACTCCACTCCACTCCACTCCACTCCACTCCACTCCACTCAACACCACACCTCTCCACTCCACTCCACTCCACTCCACTGCACTCCACTGCACTCCACTCCACTCCACTCCACTCCACTCCACACCTCTCCACTCCACTCCGTTTTACGCCTCTCCACTCCACTCCACTCCACTCCACTCCACTCCACTCCACTCAACACCACACCTCTCCACTCCACTCCACTCCGCTCCGCACCACTCCACTCCACTCCTCTCCACTCCACTCCACTCCACTCCACTCCAATCCACTCCACTCCACACCACTCCACTCCACTCAACACCACACCTCTCCACTACACTCCACTCCACTCCACAACTCTCCACTCCACTCCACTCCACTCCACTCCACTTCACTCCACTCCACTCCGTTTTACTCCTCTCCACTCCACTCCACTCCACTCCACTCCACTCCACTCCACTCCACTCCACTCCACTCCACTCCACTCCACTCCACACGTCTCCACTCCACTCCACTCCACTCTACTCCACTCGACTCCACTCCACTCCACTCCACTCCACTCCACTCCACTCCGTTTTCCTCCTCTCCACTACACTCCTCTCCACTCCACTCCACTCCTCTCCACTCCACTCCACTCCACTCCACTCCACTCCACTCCACTCCACTCCACTCCACTCCACTCCACTCCACTCCACTCCACTCCACACCTCTCCACTCCACTCCACTCCACTCCACTCCACTCCGTTTTACTCCTGTCCACTCCACTCCACTGCACTCCACTGCACTCCACTCCACTCCACTCCACTCCACTCCACTCCACTCCACTCCACTCCACTCCACTCCACTCCACTCCACTCTGTTTTACTCCTCTCCACTCCACTCCACTGCACTCCACTGCACTCCACTGCACTCCACTCCACTCCACTCCACTCCACTCCACTCCACTCCTCTCCACTCCACTCCACTCCACTCCACTCCACTCCACTCCACTCCACTCCACACCTCTCCACTCTACTCCACTCAACACCACTCCTCTCCACTCCACTCCACTCCGCTCCGCACCACTCTACTCCACTCCACTCCACTCCACTCCACTCCACTCCACTCCACTCCACACCACACCTCTCCACTCCACTCCACTCCGTTTTACTTCTCTCCACTCCACTCCACTCCTCTCCACTCCACTCCACTCCACTCCACTCCACTCCACTCCACTCCACTCCACTCCACTCCACTCCACTCCACTCCACTCCACTCCACTCCACACCTCTCCACTCCACTCCACTCCACTCCACTCCACTCCGTTTTACTCCTGTCCACTCCACTCCACTGCACTCCACTGCACTCCACTCCACTCCACTCCACTCCACTCCACTCCACTCCACTCTGTTTTACTCCTCTCCACTCCACTCCACTGCACTCCACTGCACTCCACTGCACTCCACTCCACTCCACTCCACTCCACTCCACTCCACTCCACTCCTCTCCACTCCACTCCACTCCACTCCACTCCACTCCACTCCACTCCACACCTCTCCACTCTACTCCACTCAACACCACTCCTCTCCACTCCACTCCACTCCGCTCCGCACCACTCTACTCCACTCCACTCCACTCCACTCCACTCCACTCCACTCCACTCCACTCCACACCACACCTCTCCACTCCACTCCACTCCACTCCACTCCACACCTCTCCACTCCACTCCACTCCACTCCACTCCACTCCACTCCGCTCCGCACCACTCTACTCCACTCCACTCCACTCCACTCCACTCCACTCCACTCCACTGCACTCCACTGCACTCCACTCCACTCCACTCCACTCCACTCCACTCCACTCCACACCACACCTCTCCACTCCACTCCACTCCACTCCACTCCACACCTCTCCACTCCACTCCACTCCACTCCACTCCACTCCACTCCACTCCGTTTTACTCCTCTCCACTCCACTCCTCTCCACTCCACTCCACTCCACTCCACTCCTCTCCACTCCACTCCACTCCACTCCACTCCACTCCACTCCACTCCACTCCACTCCACTCCACTCCACACGTCTCCACTCCACTCCACTCCACTCCACTCCACTCCACTCCACTCCACTCCACTCCACTCTGTTTTACTCCTCTCCACTGCACTCCACTGCACTCCACTGCACTCCACTGCACTCCACTGCACTCCACTCCACTCCACTCCACTCCACTCCACTCCACACCACACCTCTCCACTCCACTCCACTCCTCTCCACTCCACTCCACACCTCTCCACTCCACTCCACTCCACTCCACTCCACTCCACTCCACTCCACTCCACTCCGCTCCGCACCACTCTACTCCACTCCACTCCACTCCACTCCACTCCACTCCACTCCACTCCACTCAACTCCACTCCACTCCACTCCACTCCACTCCACACCACACCTCTCCACTCCACTCCACTCCACTCCACTCCACTCCACTCCACACCTCTCCACTCCACTCCACTCCACTCCACTCCACTCCACTCCACTCCACTCCACTCCGTTTTACTCCTCTCCACTCCACTCCTCTCCACTCCACTCCACTCCACTCCACTCCTCTCCACTCCACTCCACTCCACTCCACTCCACTCCACTCCACTCCACTCCACTCCACTCCACACGTCTCCACTCCACTCCACTCCACTCCACTCCACTCCACTCCACTCCACTCCACTCCACTCTGTTTTACTCCTCTCCACTGCACTCCACTGCACTCCACTGCACTCCACTGCACTCCACTGCACTCCACTCCACTCCACTCCACTCCACTCCACTCCACTCCACTCCACTCCACTCCACTCCACTCCGTTTTACACCTCTCCACTCCACTCCTCTCCACTCCACTCCACTCCACTCCACTCCACTCCACTCCACTCCACTCCACGCCACTCCACTCCACTCCACTCCACACCTCTCCACTCCACTCCACTCCACTCCAATCCGTTTTACTCCTCTCCACTCCACTCCTCTCCACTCCACTCCACTCCACTCCACTCCACTCCACTCCACTCCGTTTTACTCCTCTCCACTCCACTCCACTCCACTCCACTCCACTCCACTCCACTCCACTCCACTCCACTCCACTCCACTCCACTCCACTCAACACCACACCTCTCCACTCCACTCCACTCCACTCCACTGCACTCCACTGCACTCCACTGCACTCCACTCCACTCCACTCCACTCCACTCCACACCTCTCCACTCCACTCCGTTTTACGCCTCTCCACTCCACTCCACTCCACTCCACTCCACTCCACTCCACTCAACACCACACCTCTCCACTCCACTCCACTCCGCTCCGCACCACTCTACTCCACTCCACTCCACTCCACTCCACTCCACTCCACTCCACTCCACTCCGTTTTACACCTCTCCACTCCACTCCTCTCCACTCCACTCCACTCCACTCCACTCCACTCCACTCCACTCCACGCCACTCCACTCCACTCCACTCCACACCTCTCCACTCCACTCCACTCCACTCCACTCCGTTTTACTCCTCTCCACTCCACTCCTCTCCACTCCACTCCACTCCACTCCACTCCACTCCACTCCACTCCGTTTTACTCCTCTCCACTCCACTCCACTCCACTCCACTCCACTCCACTCCACTCCACTCCACTCCACTCCACTCAACACCACACCTCTCCACTCCACTCCACTCCACTCCACTGCACTCCACTGCACTCCACTCCACTCCACTCCACTCCACTCCACACCTCTCCACTCCACTCCGTTTTACGCCTCTCCACTCCACTCCACTCCACTCCACTCCACTCCACTCCACTCAACACCACACCTCTCCACTCCACTCCACTCCGCTCCGCACCACTCCACTCCACTCCTCTCCACTCCACTCCACTCCACTCCACTCCAATCCACTCCACTCCACACCACTCCACTCCACTCAACACCACACCTCTCCACTACACTCCACTCCACTCCACAACTCTCCACTCCACTCCACTCCACTCCACTCCACTTCACTCCACTCCACTCCGTTTTACTCCTCTCCACTCCACTCCACTCCACTCCACTCCACTCCACTCCACTCCACTCCACTCCACTCCACTCCACTCCACTCCACTCCACTCCACTCCACACGTCTCCACTCCACTCCACTCCACTCTACTCCACTCGACTCCACTCGACTCCACTCCACTGCACTCCGCTCCACTCCACTCCTCTCAACTCCACTCCACTCCACTCCACTCCACTCCGTTTTCCTCCTCTCCACTACACTCCTCTCCACTCCACTCCACTCCACTCCACTCCACTCCACTCCACTCCACTCCACTCCACTCCACTCCACACCTCTCCACTCCACTCCACTCCACTCCGTTTTACTCCTCTCCACTCCACTCCTCTCCACTCCACTCCACTCCACTCCACTCCACTCCACTCCACTCCACTCCACTCCACTCCGTTTTACTCCTCTCCACTCCACTCCACTCTACTCCACTCAACACCACACCTCTCCACTCCACTCCACTCCACTCCACTGCACTCCACTGCACTCCACTCCACTCCACTCCACTCCACTTCGTTTTACGCCTCTCCACTCCACTCCACTCCACTCCACTCCACTCCACTCCACTCCACTCAACACCACACCTCTCCACTCCACTCCACTCCGCTCCGCACCACTCTACTCCACTCCACTCCACTCCACTCCACTCCACTCCACTCCACTCCACACCACACCTCTCCACTCCACTACACTCCACTCCACTCCACACCTCTCCACTCCACTCCACTCCACTCCACTCCACTCCACTCCACTCTACTCCACTCCACTTCACTCCACTCCACTCCGTTTTACTCCTCTCCACTCCACTCCACTCCACTCCACTCCACTCCACTCCACTCCACTCCACACGTCTCCACTCCACACGTCTCCACTCCACTCCACTCCACTCTACTCCACTCGACTCCACTCCACTCCACTCTACTCCACTCCACTTCACTCCACTCCACTCCGTTTTACTCCTCTCCACTCCACTCCACTCCACTCCACTCCACTCCACTCCACTCCACACGTCTCCACTCCACACGTCTCCACTCCACTCCACTCCACTCTACTCCACTCGACTCCACTCCACTCCACTCCACTCCACTCCACTCCACTCCTCTCCACTCCACTCCACTCCACTCCACTCCACTCCACTCCACTCCACTCCGCTCCGCACCACTCTACTCCACTCCACTCCACTCCACTCCACTCCACTCCACTCCACTCAACTCCACTCCACTCCACTCCACTCCACACCACTCCACTCCACTCCACTCCACTCCACTCCACTCCTCTCCACTCCACTCCACTCCACTCCACTCCACTCCACTCCACTCCACTCCACTCCACTCCACTCCACTTCGCTCCGCACCACTCTACTCCACTCCACTCCACTCCACTCCACTCCACTCCACTCAACTCCACTCCACTCCACTCCACACCACTCCACTCCACTCCACTCCACTCCACTCCACTCCGCTCCGCACCACTCTACTCCACTCCACTCCACTCCACTCCACTCCACTCCACTCCACTCCACACCACACCTCTCCACTCCACTCCACTCCACTCCACTCCACTCCACACCTCTCCACTCCACACCTCTCCACTCCACTCCACTCCACTCCACTCCACACCTCTCCACTCCACTCCACTCCACTCCACACCTCTCCACTCCACTCCACTACACTCCACTCCACTCCACTCCGTTTTACTCCTCTCCACTCCACTCCTCACCACTCCACTCCACTCCACTCCACTCCACTCCACTCCACTCCACTCCACTCCACTCCACTCCACTCCACACCTGTCCACTCCACTCCACTCCACTCCACTCCACTCCACTCCACTCCACTCCACTCCGTTTTTCTCCTCTCCACTCCACTCCACTCCACTGCACTCCACTCCACTCCACTCCACTGCACTTCACTCCACACCTCTCCACTCCACTCCACTCCACTCCACTCCACTCCACTCCACTCCACTCCACTCCGTTTTACTTCTCTCCACTCCACTCCACTCCTCTCCACTCCACTCCACTCCACTCCACTCCACTCCACTCCACTCCACTCCACTCCACTCCACTCCACTCCACTCCACTCCACTCCACACCTCTCCACTCCACTCCACTCCACTCCACTCCGTTTTACTCCTGTCCACTCCACTCCACTGCACTCCACTGCACTCCACTCCACTCCACTCCACTCCACTCCACTCCACTCCACTCCACTCCACTCCACTCCACTCCACTCCACTCCACTCCACTCCACTCTGTTTTACTCCTCTCCACTCCACTCCACTGCACTCCACTGCACTCCACTGCACTCCACTCCACTCCACTCAACTCCACTCCACTCCACTCCACTCCACTCCACTCCACTTCACTCCACTCCACTCCACTCCACTCCGTTTTACACCTCTCCACTCCACTCCTCTCCACTCCACTCCACTCCACTCCACTCCACTCCACTCCACTCCACGCCACTCCACTCCACTCCACTCCACACCTCTCCACTCCACTCCACTCCACTCCACTCCGTTTTACTCCTCTCCACTCCACTCCTCTCCACTCCACTCCACTCCACTCCACTCCACTCCGTTTTACTCCTCTCCACTCCACTCCACTCCACTCCACTCCACTCCACTCCACTCCACTCCACTCCACTCCACTCCACTCCACTCAACACCACACCTCTCCACTCCACTCCACTCCACTCCACTGCACTCCACTGCACTCCACTGCACTCCACTCCACTCCACTCCACTCCACTCCACTCCACTCCACACCTCTCCACTCCACTCCGTTTTACGCCTCTCCACTCCACTCCACTCCACTCCACTCCACTCCACTCCACTCCACTCAACACCACACCTCTCCACTCCACTCCACTCCGCTCCGCACCACTCTACTCCACTCCACTCCACTCCACTCCACTCCACTCCACTCCACTCCACTCCACTCCACTCCACTCCACTTCACTCCGTTTTACACCTCTCCACTCCACTCCTCTCCACTCCACTCCACTCCACTCCACTCCACTCCACTCCACTCCACTCCACTCCACTCCACGCCACTCCACTCCACTCCACTCCACACCTCTCCACTCCACTCCACTCCACTCCACTCCGTTTTACTCCTCTCCACTCCACTCCTCTCCACTCCACTCCACTCCACTCCACTCCACTCCACTCCACTCCACTCCACTCCACTCCACTCCACTCCACTCCACTTTGTTTTACTCCACTCCACTCCACTCCACTCCACTCCACTCCACTCCACTCCACTCCACTCCACTCCACTCAACACCACACCTCTCCACTCCACTCCACTCCACTCCACTGCACTCCACTGCACTCCACTGCACTCCACTCCACTCCACTCCACTCCACTCCACACCTCTCCACTCCACTCCGTTTTACGCCTCTCCACTCCACTCCACTCCACTCCACTCCACTCCACTCCACTCCACTCAACACCACACCTCTCCACTCCACTCCACTCCGCTCCGCACCACTCTACTCCACTCCACTCCACTCCACTCCACTCCACTCCACTCCACTCCACTCCACTCCACACCACTCCACTCCACTCCACTCCACTCAACACCACACCTCTCCACTACACTCCACTCCACTCCACACCTCTCCACTCCACTCCACTCCACTCCACTCCACTTCACTCCACTCCACTCCGTTTTACTCCTCTCCACTCCACTCCACTCCACTCCACTCCACTCCACTCCACTCCACTCCACTCCACTCCACTCCACTCCACTCCACTCCACTCCACTCCACACGTCTCCACTCCACTCCACTCCACTCTACTCCACTCGACTCCACTCGACTCCACTCCACTGCACTCCGCTCCACTCCACTCCTCTCCACTCCACTCCACTCCACTCCACTCCGTTTTCCTCCTCTCCACTACACTCCTCTCCACTCCACTCCACTCCACTCCACTCCACTCCACTCCACTCCACTCCACTCCACTCCACTCCACTCCACTCCACTCCACTCCACTCCACTCCACACCTCTCCACTCCACTCCGTTTTACTCCACTCCGTTTTACTCCTCTCCACTCCACTCCTCTCCACTCCACTCCACTCCACTCCACTCCACTCCACTCCACTCCACTCCACTCCACTCCACTCCACTCCACTCCACTCCACTCCACTCCACTCCACTCCGTTTTACTCCTCTCCACTCCACTCCACTCTACTCCACTCAACACCACACCTCTCCACTCCACTCCACTCCACTCCACTGCACTCCACTGCACTCCACTGCACTCCACTCCACTCCACTCCTCACCTCTCCACTCCACTCCACTCCACTCCACTTCGTTTTACGCCTCTCCACTCCACTCCACTCCACTCCACTCCACTCCACTCCACTCCACTCCACTCCACTCCACTCCACTCCACTCAACACCACACCTCTCCACTCCACTCCACTCCGCTCCGCACCACTCTACTCCACTCCACTCCACTCCACTCCACTCCACACCACACCTCTCCACTCCACTACACTCCACTCCACTCCACACCTCTCCACTCCACTCCACTCCACTCCACTCCACTCCACTCTACTCCACTCCACTTCACTCCACTCCACTCCGTTTTACTCCTCTCCACTCCACTCCACTCCACTCCACTCCACTCCACTCCACTCCACTCCACACGTCTCCACTCCACACGTCTCCACTCCACTCCACTCCACTCTACTCCACTCGACTCCACTCCACTCCACTCCACTCCACTCCACTCCACTCCTCTCCACTCCACTCCACTCCACTCCACTCCACTCCACTCCGTTTTCCTCCTCTCCACTACACTCCTCTCCACTCCACTCCACTCCACTCCACTCCACTCCACTCCACTCCACTCCACTCCACTCCGCTCCACTCCACACCTCTCCACTCCACTCCACTCCACTCCACTCCACTCCACTCCGTTTTACTCCTCTCCACTCCACTCCACTCCACTCCACTCCACTCCACTCCACTCCACTCCACTCCACTCCACTCCACTCCACTCCACTCCACTCCACTCCACTCAACTCCACTCCACGCCACTCCACTCCACTCCACACCACACCTCTCCACTCCACTCCACTCCACTCCACACCTCTCCACTCCACTCCACTCCACTCCACTCCACTCCACTCCACTCCACTCCACTCCACTCCACTCCGTTTTACTCCTCTCCACTCCACTCCTCTCCACTCCACTCCACTCCACTTCACTCCACTGCACTCCACTCCACTCCACTCCACTCCACTCCACTCCACCCCACATCTCCACTCCACTCCACTCCACTCCACTCCACTCCGTTTTACTCCTCTCCACTCCACTCCACTCCACTCCACTCCACTCCACTCCACTCCACTCCACTCCACTCCACTCCACTCCACTCCACTCCGTTTTACTCCTCTCCACTCCACTCCTCTCCACTCCACTCCACTCCACTCCACTCCACTCCACTCCACTCCACTCCACTCCACTCCACTCCACTCCACTCCACTCCACTCCGTTTTACTCCTCTCCACTCCACTCCTCTCCACTCCACTCCACTCCACTCCACTCCACTCCACTCCACTCCACTCCACTCCACTCCACTCCACTCCACTCCACTCCACTCCACTCCGTTTTACTCCTCTCCACTCCACTCCACTCCACTCCACTCCACTCCACTCCACTCCACTCCACTCCACTCCGTTTTACTCCTCTCCACTCCACTCCTCTCCACTCCACTCCACTCCACTCCACTCCACTCCACTCCTCTCCACTCCACTCCACTCCACTCCACTCCACTCCACTCCACTCCACTCCACACCACACCTCTCCACTCCACTCCACTCCACTCCACACCTCTCCACTCCACTCCACTCCACTCCACTCCACTCCACTCCGCTCCGCACCACTCTACTCCACTCCACTCCACTCCACTCCACTCAACTCCACTCCACTCCACTCCACTCCACACCACACCTCTCCACTCCACTCCACTCCACTCCACTCCACTCCACTCCACACCTCTCCACTCCACTCCACTCCACTCCACACCTCTCCACTCCACTCCACTCCACTCCACACCTCTCCACTCCACTCCACTCCACTCCACTCCACTCCACTCCACTCCGTTTTACTCCTCTCCACTCCACTCCTCACCACTCCACTCCACTCCACTCCACTCCACTCCACTCCACTCCACTCCACTCCACTCCACTCCACTCCACTCCACTCCACTCCACTCCACTCCACTCCGTTTTTCTCCTCTCCACTCCACTCCACTCCACTGCACTCCACTCCACTCCACTCCACTGCACTTCACTCCACACCTCTCCACTCCACTCCACTCCACTCCACTCCACTCCACTCCACTCCGTTTTACTTCTCTCCACTCCACTCCTCTCCACTCCACTCCACTCCACTCCACTCCACTCCACTCCACTCCACTCCACTCCACTCCACTCCACTCCACTCCACTCCACTCCACACCTCTCCACTCCACTCCACTCCACTCCACTCCGTTTTACTCCTGTCCACTCCACTCCACTGCACTCCACTGCACTCCACTCCACTCCACTCCACTCCACTCCACTCCACTCCACTCCACTCCACTCCACTCCACTCCACTCCACACCACACCTCTCCACTCCACTCCACTCCACACCTCTCCACTCCACTCCACTCCACTCCACACCTCTACACTCCACTCTACTCCACTCCACTCCACTCCACTCCACACCTCTCCACTCCACTCCACTCCAGTCCACTCCTCTCCACTCCACTCCACTCCACTCCACTCCACTCCACTCCACTCCACTCCACTCCACTCCACTCAATTTTACTCCTCTCCACTCCACTCCTCTCCACTCCACTCCACACCACTCCACTCCACTCCACTCCTCTCAAGTCAACACCACACCTCTCCACTCCACTCCACTCCACTCCACTCCACTCCACTGCACTCCACTGCACTCCGCTCCACTCCACTCCACTCTACTCCACTCCACTCCACTTCACCTCACTCCAGTCCAGACCACACCACACCGCTCCACTCCACTCCACTCCACTCCACTCCACACCACTCCACTCCACTCCACTCCACTCCACTCCGTTTTACTCCTCTCCACTCCAGTCCACTCCACTCCACTCCACACCTCTCCACTCCACTCCACTCCACTCCACTCCACTCCGTTTTTCTCCTCTCCACTCCACTCCACTCCACTGCACTCCACTCCACTCCACACCACACCTCTCCACACCACTCCACTCCACTCCACTCCACACCTCTCCACTCCACTCCACTCCACTCCACTCCACACCTCTCCACTCCACTCTACTCCACTCCACTCCACTCCACTCCACTCCACACCTCTCCACTCCACTCCACTCCACTCCACTCCACTCCACTCCACTCCACTCAATTTTACTCCTCTCCACTCCACTCCTCTCCACTCCACTCCACACCACTCCACACCACTCCACTCCACTCCTCTCAAGTCAACACCACACCTCTCCACTCCACTCCACTCCACTCCACTCCACTCCACTGCACTCCACTGCACTCCGCTCCACTCCACTCCACTCCACTCTACTCCACTCCACTCCACTTCACTTCACTCCTGTCCACACCACACCTCTCCACTCCACTCCACTCCACACCTCTCCACTCCACTCCACTCCACACCACACCTCTCCACTCCACTCCACTCCACTCCACTCCACTCCACTCCACTCCACTCCACTCCACTCCACTCCACTCCACTCCACTCCGTTTTACTCCTCTCCACTCCACTCCACTCCGTTTTACTCCTCTCCACTCCACTCCACTGCACTCCACTCCACTCTACTCCACTCAACACCACACCTCTCCACTCCACTCCGCTCCGCACCACTCCACTCCACTCCACTCCACTCCACTCCACTCCACTCCACTCCACTCCACTCCACTCCACTCCACACCACACCTCTCCACTCCACTCTACTCCACTCCACTCCACTCCATACCACACCCCACCACTCCAAACCACACCCCTCCACTCCACTCCAGTCCACTCCACTCCTCTCCACTCCACTCCACTCCAGTCCATTCCACTCCACTCCAATCCTCTCCACTCCACTAGACTCCATTCCACTCCACTCCACTCCACTCCACTCCACTCCACTCCACTCCACTCCACTCCACTCCACTCAACACCTCTCCACTCCACTCCACTCCACTCCACTTCACTTCACTCCACTCCACACCACACCTCTCCACTCCTCTCCACTCCTCTCCACTCCACTCCACTCCGTTTTACTCCTCTCCACTCCACTCCACTCCACTCCACTCCACTCCACTCCACTCCACTCCTCTCCACTCCACTCCACTCCACTCCACTCTATTCCACTCAACATCACACCTCTCCACTCCACTCCACTCCGCTCCGCACCACTCTACTCCACTCCTCTCCACTCCACTCCACTCCACTCCACTCCACTCCACTCCACTCCACTCCACTCCACACCTCTCCACTCCACTCCACTCCACTCCACTCCGTTTTACTCCTCTCCACTCCATTCCACTCCACTCCACTCCAGTCCACTCCACTCCACTCCACTCTACTCCACTCAACACCACACCTCTCCACTCCACTCCACTCCGCTCCGCACCACTCTCCTCCACTCCACTCCACTCCACTCCACTCCACTCCACTCCACTCCACTCCACTCCACTCCACTCCACTCCACTCCACTCCACTCCGTTTTACTCCTCTCCAATCCACTCCACTCCACTGCACTCCACTCCACTCCGTTTTACTCCTGTCCACTCCACTCCACTCCACTGCACTCCACTGCACTCCACTCCACTGCACTCCACTGCACTCCACTCCTCTCCACTCCACACCTCTCCACTCCACTCCACTCCACTCCGTTTTACTCCTCTCCACTCCACTCCTCTCCACTCCACTCCACTCCACTCCACTCCACTCCACTCCACTCCACTCCACTCCACTCCACTCCACTCCACTCCACTCCACTCCACTCCACTCCACTCCACTCCGTTTTACTCCTCTCCACTCCACTCCACTCCACTGCACTCCACTGCACTCCACTGCACTGCACTCCACTCCACACCACTCCACTCCACTCCACTCCACTCCACTCCACTCCACTCCACTCCACTCCGTTTTACTCCTCTCCACTCCACTCCACTCCACTCCACTCCACTCCACTCCACTCCACTCCACTCCACTCCACTCCACTCCACTCCACACCTCTCCACTCCACTCCACTCCACTCCACTCCACTCCACTCCGTTTTTCTCCTCTCCTCTCCACTCCACTCCACTGCACTCCACTGCACTCCACTCCACTGCACTCCACTCCACACCTCTCCACTCCACTCCACTCCACTCCACTCCACTCCACTCCACTCCACTCCACTCCACTCCGTTTTACTCCTCTCCACTCCACTCCACTCCTCTCCACTCCACTCCACTCCACTCCACTCCACTCCACTCCACTCCACTCCACTCCACTCCACTCCACTCCACTCCACTCCACTCCACTCCACTCCACTCCGTTTTACTCCTGTCCACTCCACTCCACTGCACTCCACTGCACTCCACTCCACTGCACTCCACTGCACTCCACTCCACTCCACTACACTCCACTCCACTCCACTCCACTCCACACCACACCTCTCCACTCCACTCCACTCCACTCCACTCCACTCCACTCCACACCTCTCCACTCCACTCCACTCCACACCTCTACACTCCACTCTACTCCACTCCACTCCACTCCACTCCACTCCACTCCACTCCACTCCACTCCACTCCACTCCACTCCACTCCACTCCACTCCACTCCACTCCACTCCGTTTTACTCCTCTCCACTCCACTCCTCTCCACTCCACTCCACTCCACTCCACTCCACTCCACTCCACTCCACTCCACTCCACTCCACTCCACTCCACTCCACTCCACTCCACTCCACTCCACTCCACTCCGTTTTACTCCTCTCCACTCCACTCCTCTCCACTCCACTCCACTCCACTCCACTCCACTCCACTCCACTCCACTCCACTCCACTCCACTCCACTCCACTCCACTCCGTTTTACTCCTCTCCATTCCACTCCACTCCACTCCACTCCACTCCACTCCACTCCACACCACACCTCTCCACTCCACTCCACTCCACTCCACTCCACACCTCTCCACTCCACTCCACTCCACTCCACTCCACTCCACTCCACTCCGCTCCGCACCACTCTACTCCACTCCACTCCACTCCACTCCACTCCACTCAACTCCACTCCACTCTACTCCACTCCACACCACACCTCTCCACTCCACTCCACTCCACTCCACACCTCTCCACTCCACTCCACTCCACTCCACACCTCTCCACTCCACTCCACTCCACTCCACACCTCTCCACTCCACTCCACTCCACTCCACTCCACTCCACTCCACTCCACTCCACTCCACTCCGTTTTACTCCTCTCCACTCCACTCCACTCCTCACCACTCCACTCCACTCCACTCCACTCCACTCCACTCCACTCCACTCCACTCCACTCCACTCCACTCCACTCCGTTTTACACCTCTCCACTCCACTCCTCTCCACTCCACTCCACTCCACTCCACTCCACTCCACTCCACGCCACTCCACTCCACTCCACTCCACACCTCTCCACTCCACTCCACTCCACTCCAATCCGTTTTACTCCTCTCCACTCCACTCCTCTCCACTCCACTCCACTCCACTCCACTCCACTCCACTCCACTCCACTCCGTTTTACTCCTCTCCACTCCACTCCACTCCACTCCACTCCACTCCACTCCACTCCACTCCACTCCACTCCACTCCACTCCACTCCACTCCACTCCACTCCACTCAACACCACACCTCTCCACTCCACTCCACTCCACTCCACTGCACTCCACTGCACTCCACTGCACTCCACTCCACTCCACTCCACTCCACTCCACACCTCTCCACTCCACTCCGTTTTACGCCTCTCCACTCCACTCCACTCCACTCCACTCCACTCCACTCCACTCAACACCACACCTCTCCACTCCACTCCACTCCGCTCCGCACCACTCTACTCCACTCCACTCCACTCCACTCCACTCCACTCCACTCCACTCCACTCCACTCCACTCCACTCCACTCCACTCCACTCCACTCCGTTTTACACCTCTCCACTCCACTCCTCTCCACTCCACTCCACTCCACTCCACTCCACTCCACTCCACGCCACTCCACTCCACTCCACTCCACACCTCTCCACTCCACTCCACTCCACTCCACTCCGTTTTACTCCTCTCCACTCCACTCCTCTCCACTCCACTCCACTCCACTCCACTCCACTCCGTTTTACTCCTCTCCACTCCACTCCACTCCACTCCACTCCACTCCACTCCACTCCACTCCACTCCACTCCACTCCACTCCACTCCACTCCACTCCACTCAACACCACACCTCTCCACTCCACTCCACTCCACTCCACTGCACTCCACTGCACTCCACTCCACTCCACTCCACTCCACACCTCTCCACTCCACTCCGTTTTACGCCTCTCCACTCCACTCCACTCCACTCCACTCCACTCCACTCCACTCAACACCACACCTCTCCACTCCACTCCACTCCGCTCCGCACCACTCCACTCCACTCCACTCCACTCCACTCCACTCCACTCCAATCCACTCCACACCACTCCACTCCACTCCACTCAACACCACACCTCTCCACTACACTCCACTCCACTCCACAACTCTCCACTCCACTCCACTCCACTCCACTCCACTTCACTCCACTCCACTCCGTTTTACTCCTCTCCACTCCACTCCACTCCACTCCACTCCACTCCACTCCACTCCACTCCACTCCACTCCACTCCACTCCACTCCACTCCACTCCACTCCACTCCACTCCACACGTCTCCACTCCACTCCACTCCACTCTACTCCACTCGACTCCACTCGACTCCACTCCACTGCACTCCGCTCCACTCCACTCCTCTCAACTCCACTCCACTCCACTCCACTCCACTCCGTTTTCCTCCTCTCCACTACACTCCTCTCCACTCCACTCCACTCCACTCCACTCCACTCCACTCCACTCCACTCCACTCCACTCCACTCCACTCCACTCCACTCCACTCCACTCCACTCCACACCTCTCCACTCCACTCCACTCCACTCCGTTTTACTCCTCTCCACTCCACTCCTCTCCACTCCACTCCACTCCACTCCACTCCACTCCACTCCACTCCACTCCACTCCACTCCACTCCACTCCACTCCGTTTTACTCCTCTCCACTCCACTCCACTCTACTCCACTCAACACCACACCTCTCCACTCCACTCCACTCCACTCCACTGCACTCCACTGCACTCCACTCCACTCCACTCCACTCCACTCCACTCCACTCCACTCCACTCAACACCACACCTCTCCACTCCACTCCACTCCGCTCCGCACCACTCTACTCCACTCCACTCCACTCCACTCCACTCCACTCCACACCACACCTCTCCACTCCACTACACTCCACTCCACTCCACACCTCTCCACTCCACTCCACTCCACTCCACTCCACTCCACTCCACTCTACTCCACTCCACTTCACTCCACTCCACTCCGTTTTACTCCTCTCCACTCCACTCCACTCCACTCCACTCCACTCCACTCCACTCCACTCCACTCCACTCCACTCCACTCCACACGTCTCCACTCCACACGTCTCCACTCCACTCGACTCCACTCTACTCCACTCGACTCCACTCCACTCCACTCTACTCCACTCCACTTCACTCCACTCCACTCCGTTTTACTCCTCTCCACTCCACTCCACTCCACTCCACTCCACTCCACTCCACTCCACTCCACTCCACTCCACACGTCTCCACTCCACACGTCTCCACTCCACTCCACTCCACTCTACTCCACTCGACTCCACTCCACTCCACTCCAACTCCACTCCACTCCACTCCACTCCTCTCCACTCCACTCCACTCCACTCCACTCCACTCCACTCAGTTTTCCTCCTCTCCACTACACTCCTCTCCACTCCACTCCACTCCACTCCACTCCACTCCACTCCACTCCACTCCACTCCACTCCACTCCACACCTCTCCACTCCACTCCACTCCACTCCACTCCGTTTTACTCCTCTCCACTCCACTCCTCTCCACTCCACTCCACTCACTCCACTCCACTCCACTCCACTCCACTCCACTCCGTTTTACTCCTCTCCACTCCACTCCACTCCACTCCACTCCACTCCACTCCACTCCACTCCACTCCACTCCACTCCACTCCACTCCACTCAACTCCACTCCACGCCACTCCACTCCACTCCACACCACACCTCTCCACTCCACTCCACTCCACTCCACTCCACACCTCTCCACTCCACTCCACTCCACTCCACTCCACTCCACTCCACTCCACTCCACTCCACTCCACTCCACTCCACTCCACTCCACTCCGTTTTACTCCTCTCCACTCCACTCCTCTCCACTCCACTCCACTCCACTCCACTCTACTCCACTCCACTCCACTCCACTCCACTCCACTCCACTCCACTCCACTCCACTCCACTCCACTCCACTCCACTCCGTTTTACTCCTCTCCACTCCACTCCTCTCCACTCCACTCCACTCCACTCCACTCCACTCCACTCCACTCCACTCCACTCCGTTTTACTCCTCTCCACTCCACTCCTCTCCACTCCACTCCACTCCACTCCACTCCACTCCACTCCACTCCACTCCACTCCACCCCACTCCGTTTTACTCCTCTCCACTCCACTCCTCTCCACTCCACTCCACTCCACTCCACTCCACTCCACTCCACTCCACTCCACTCCACTCCACTCCACTCCACTCCACTCCACTCCACTCCACTCCACTCCGTTTTACTCCTCTCCATTCCACTCCACTCCACTCCACTCCACTCCACTCCACTCCACACCACACCTCTCCACTCCACTCCACTCCACTCCACACCTCTCCACTCCACTCCACTCCACTCCACTCCACTCCACTCCACTCCACTCCACTCCGCTCCGCACCACTCTACTCCACTCCACTCCACTCCACTCCACTCCACTCAACTCCACTCCACTCCACTCCACTCCACACCACACCTCTCCACTCCACTCCACTCCACTCCACTCCACTCCACACCTCTCCACTCCACTCCACTCCACTCCACTCCACACCTCTCCACTCCTCACCCACTCCACTCCACTCCACTCACACCTCTCCACTCCACTCCACTACACTCCACTCCACTCCACTCCGTTTTACTCCTCTCCACTCCACTCCTCACCACTCCACTCCACTCCACTCCACTCCACTCCACTCCACTCCACTCCACTCCACTCCACTCCACTCCACTCCACACCTGTCCACTCCACTCCACTCCACTCCACTCCACTCCACTCCACTCCACTCCGTTTTTCTCCTCTCCACTCCACTCCACTCCACTGCACTCCACTCCACTCCACTCCACTGCACTTCACTCCACACCTCTCCACTCCACTCCACTCCACTCCACTCCACTCCACTCCACTCCACTCCACTCCACTCCGTTTTACTTCTCTCCACTCCACTCCACTCCTCTCCACTCCACTCCACTCCACTCCACTCCACTCCACTCCACTCCACTCCACTCCACTCCACTCCACACCTCTCCACTCCACTCCACTCCACTCCACTCTGTTTTACTCCTCTCCACTCCACTCCACTGCACTCCACTGCACTCCACTGCACTCCACTCCACTCCACTCCACTCCACTCCACTCCACTCCACTCCACTCCACTCCACTCCACTTCACTCCACTCCACTCCACTCCACTCCGTTTTACACCTCTCCACTCCACTCCTCTCCACTCCACTCCACTCCACTCCACTCCACTCCACTCCACTCCACGCCACTCCACTCCACTCCACTCCACACCTCTCCACTCCACTCCACTCCACTCCACTCCGTTTTACTCCTCTCCACTCCACTCCTCTCCACTCCACTCCACTCCACTCCACTCCACTCCACTCCGTTTTACTCCTCTCCACTCCACTCCACTCCACTCCACTCCACTCCACTCCACTCCACTCCACTCCACTCCACTCCACTCCACTCAACACCACACCTCTCCACTCCACTCCACTCCACTCCACTGCACTCCACTGCACTCCACTGCACTCCACTCCACTCCACTCCACTCCACTCCACTCCACACCTCTCCACTCCACTCCGTTTTACGCCTCTCCACTCCACTCCACTCCACTCCACTCCACTCCACTCAACACCACACCTCTCCACTCCACTCCACTCCGCTCCGCACCACTCTACTCCACTCCACTCCACTCCACTCCACTCCACTCCACTCCACTCCACTCCACTCCACTCCACTCCACTCCACTCCACTTCACTCCGTTTTACACCTCTCCACTCCACTCCTCTCCACTCCACTCCACTCCACTCCACTCCACTCCACTCCACTCCACTCCACTCCACTCCACTCCACTCCACACCTCTCCACTCCACTCCACTCCACTCCACTCCGTTTTACTCCTCTCCACTCCACTCCTCTCCACTCCACTCCACTCCACTCCACTCCACTCCACTCCACTCCACTCCACTCCACTCCACTCCACTCCACTCCGTTTTACTCCACTCCACTCCACTCCACTCCACTCCACTCCACTCCACTCCACTCCACTCCACTCCACTCCACTCAACACCACACCTCTCCACTCCACTCCACTCCACTCCACTGCACTCCACTGCACTCCACTGCACTCCACTCCACTCCACTCCACTCCACTCCACACCTCTCCACTCCACTCCGTTTTACGCCTCTCCACTCCACTCCACTCCACTCCACTCCACTCCACTCCACTCCCACTCACACAACCTCCAACACTCACCTCTCACTCCACTCCACTCCGCTCCGCACTCCACTCCACTCCACTCCACACCACTCCACTCCACTCCACTCCACTCCACTCCACTCCACTCCACTCCACACTCCACTCCACTCCACTCCACTCAACACCACACCTCTCCACTACACTCCACTCCACTCCACACCTCTCCACTCCACTCCACTCTCACTCCACTCCACTTCACTCCACTCCACTCCGTTTTACTCCCTCCACTCCACTCCACTCCACTCCACTCCACTCCACTCCACTCCACTCCACTCCACTCCACTCACTCACTCCACTCCACTCCACTCCCACTCCACTCCACTCCACTCCACTCCACTCCGTTTTACTCCTCTCCACTCCACTCCTCTCCACTCCACTCCACTCCACTTCACTCCACTGCACTCCACTCCACTCCACTCCACTCTACTCCACTCCACCCCACATCTCCACTCCACTCCACTCCACTCCACTCCACTCCGTTTTACTCCTCTCCACTCCACTCCACTACTCCACTCCACTCCACTCCACTCCACTCCGTTTTACTCCTCTCCACTCCACTCCTCTCCACTCCACTCCACTCCACTCCACTCCACTCCACTCCACTCCACTCCACTCCACTCCACTCCACTCCACTCCACTCCACTCCACTCCACTCCGTTTTACTCCTCTCCACTCCACTCCTCTCCACTCCACTCCACTCCACTCCACTCCACTCCACTCCACTCCACTCCACTCCACTCCACTCCACTCCACTCCACTCCGTTTTACTCCTCTCCACTCCACTCCACTCCACTCCACTCCACTCCACTCCACTCCACTCCACTCCACTCCGTTTTACTCCTCTCCACTCCACTCCTCTCCACTCCACTCCACTCCACTCCACTCCACTCCACTCCTCTCCACTCCACTCCACTCCACTCCACTCCACTCCACTCCACTCCACTCCACACCACACCTCTCCACTCCACTCCACTCCACTCCACACCTCTCCACTCCACTCCACTCCACTCCACTCCACTCCACTCCACTCCACTCCACTCCACTCCACTCCACTCCACTCCACTCCACTCCACTCCACTCCGTTTTACTCCTCTCCACTCCACTCCACTCCACTCCACTCCACTCCACTCCACTCCACTCCACTCCACTCCGTTTTACTCCTCTCCACTCCACTCCTCTCCACTCCACTCCACTCCACTCCACTCCACTCCACTCCTCTCCACTCCACTCCACTCCACTCCACTCCACTCCACTCCACTCCACTCCACACCACACCTCTCCACTCCACTCCACTCCACTCCACACCTCTCCACTCCACTCCACTCCACTCCACTCCACTCCACTCCGCTCCGCACCACTCTACTCCACTCCACTCCACTCCACTCCACTCAACTCCACTCCACTCCACTCCACTCCACACCACACCTCTCCACTCCACTCCACTCCACTCCACTCCACTCCACTCCACTCCACACCTCTCCACTCCACTCCACTCCACTCCACACCTCTCCACTCCACTCCACTCCACTCCACACCTCTCCACTCCACTCCACTCCACTCCACTCCACTCCACTCCACTCCGTTTTACTCCTCTCCACTCCACTCCTCACCACTCCACTCCACTCCACTCCACTCCACTCCACTCCACTCCACTCCACTCCACTCCACTCCACTCCACTCCACTCCACTCCACTCCGTTTTTCTCCTCTCCACTCCACTCCACTCCACTGCACTCCACTCCACTCCACTCCACTGCACTTCACTCCACACCTCTCCACTCCACTCCACTCCACTCCACTCCACTCCACTCCACTCCGTTTTACTTCTCTCCACTCCACTCCTCTCCACTCCACTCCACTCCACTCCACTCCACTCCACTCCACTCCACTCCACTCCACTCCACTCCCCACTCCACTCCACTCCACTCCACTCCACACCTCTCCACTCCACTCCACTCCACTCCACTCCGTTTTACTCCTGTCCACTCCACTCCACTGCACTCCACTGCACTCCACTCCACTCCACTCCACTCCACTCCACTCCACTCTGTTTTACTCCTCTCCACTGCACTCCACTGCACTCCACTGCACTCCACTGCACTCCACTGCACTCCACTCCACTCCACTCCACTCCACTCCACTCCACTCCACTCCACTCCACTCCGTTTTACTCCTCTCCACTCCACTCCACTCCACTCCACTCCACTCCACTCCACTCCACTCCACTCCACTCCACTCCACTCCACTCCACTCCACTCAACTCCACTCCACGCCACTCCACTCCACTCCACACCACACCTCTCCACTCCACTCCACTCCACTCCACTCCACACCTCTCCACTCCACTCCACTCCACTCCACTCCACTCCACTCCACTCCACTCCACTCCACTCCACTCCACTCCACTCCACTCCACTCCGTTTTACTCCTCTCCACTCCACTCCACTCCACTCCACTCCACTCCACTCCACTCCACTCCACTCCACTCAACTCCACTCCACGCCACTCCACTCCACTCCACACCACACCTCTCCACTCCACTCCACTCCACTCCACTCCCACACCTCTCCACTCCACTCCACTCCACTCCACTCCACTCCACTCCACTCCACTCCACTCCACTCCACTCCACTCCACTCCACTCCACTCCGTTTTACTCCTCTCCACTCCACTCCTCTCCACTCCACTCCACTCCACTCCACTCTACTCCACTCCACTCCACTCCACTCCACTCCACTCCACTCCACTCCACTCCACTCCACTCCACTCCACTCCACTCCGTTTTACTCCTCTCCACTCCACTCCTCTCCACTCCACTCCACTCCACTCCACTCCACTCCACTCCACTCCACTCCACTCCGTTTTACTCCTCTCCACTCCACTCCTCTCCACTCCACTCCACTCCACTCCACTCCACTCCACTCCACTCCACTCCACTCCACCCCACTCCGTTTTACTCCTCTCCACTCCACTCCTCTCCACTCCACTCCACTCCACTCCACTCCACTCCACTCCACTCCACTCCACTCCACTCCACTCCACTCCACTCCACTCCACTCCACTCCACTCCACTCCGTTTTACTCCTCTCCATTCCACTCCACTCCACTCCACTCCACTCCACTCCACTCCACACCACACCTCTCCACTCCACTCCACTCCACTCCACACCTCTCCACTCCACTCCACTCCACTCCACTCCACTCCACTCCACTCCACTCCACTCCGCTCCGCACCACTCTACTCCACTCCACTCCACTCCACTCCACTCCACTCAACTCCACTCCACTCCACTCCACTCCACACCACACCTCTCCACTCCACTCCACTCCACTCCACTCCACTCCACACCTCTCCACTCCACTCCACTCCACTCCACTCCACACCTCTCCACTCCACTCCACTCCACTCCACACCTCTCCACTCCACTCCACTACACTCCACTCCACTCCACTCCGTTTTACTCCTCTCCACTCCACTCCTCACCACTCCACTCCACTCCACTCCACTCCACTCCACTCCACTCCACTCCACTCCACTCCACTCCACTCCACTCCACTCCACACCTGTCCACTCCACTCCACTCCACTCCACTCCACTCCACTCCACTCCACTCCGTTTTTCTCCTCTCCACTCCACTCCACTCCACTGCACTCCACTCCACTCCACTCCACTGCACTTCACTCCACACCTCTCCACTCCACTCCACTCCACTCCACTCCACTCCACTCCACTCCACTCCACTCCACTCCGTTTTACTTCTCTCCACTCCACTCCACTCCTCTCCACTCCACTCCACTCCACTCCACTCTCCACTCCACTCCACTCCACTCCACCTCCACTCCACTCCACACCTCTCCACTCCACTCCACTCCACTCCACTCTGTTTTACTCCTCTCCACTCCACTCCACTGCACTCCACTGCACTCCACTGCACTCCACTCCACTCCACTCCACTCCACTCCACTCCACTCACTCACTCCACTCCACTCCACTCCACTTCACTCCACTCCACTCCACTCCACTCCGTTTTACACCTCTCCACTCCACTCCTCTCCACTCCACTCCACTCCACTCCACTCCACTCCACTCCACTCCACGCCACTCCACTCCACTCCACTCCACACCTCTCCACTCCACTCCACTCCACTCCACTCCGTTTTACTCCTCTCCACTCCACTCCTCTCCACTCCACTCCACTCCACTCCACTCCACTCCACTCCGTTTTACTCCTCTCCACTCCACTCCACTCCACTCCACTCCACTCCACTCCACTCCACTCCACTCCACTCCACTCCACTCCACTCAACACCACACCTCTCCACTCCACTCCACTCCACTCCACTGCACTCCACTGCACTCCACTGCACTCCACTCCACTCCACTCCACTCCACTCCACTCCACACCTCTCCACTCCACTCCGTTTTACGCCTCTCCACTCCACTCCACTCCACTCCACTCCACTCCACTCAACACCACACCTCTCCACTCCACTCCACTCCGCTCCGCACCACTCTACTCCACTCCACTCCACTCCACTCCACTCCACTCCACTCCACTCCACTCACTCCACTCCACTCCACTCCACTCCACTCCACTTCACTCCGTTTTACACCTCTCCACTCCACTCCTCTCCACT